>QDHC01001660.1:36114-203983 GCA_013186455.1 Papilio dardanus tibullus | reverse complement strand
CTATATTTTTTACTTTATTTTTTGTTTTCTTTGTGTATGTTTCGTTTGTGTACAAAATAAATAAATAAATAAAAAAAAAAAAAATTTTAAGCCTTAGTCAACTAATAGTTTTTATACCTTAATATTATTAAAATTACACAATATTAAACTTTATTATTTGACATAATTTACATCCAGCAATGAATATAAACCACTTTATATTACTTTAATTACCATTCTTAATTTGCTACAAAATAAAAATAAAATATTACCGATCAATAAAATAAACTGAAAATTCTAATGACTTTTATTTAAAAACATTAATGAATTAACTTTAAATTATTATGTTATTAAAGAAGGTTTTGGTAGAACACTTAAATAGTCCATACAGTATCATAAATTAGACAATTAAAGAAAATAATTATATGAAAAACTTCGCATTAAAAATGTGGTCTCGTGAAATATTAACGTTGGCCATTAAAACGAAATGCGAGTTCTTAATTGAGTCACAATGACAGGGGAAGGATAAAACACTCGGATGTACTGAAATAGAAAGAATAACAAACAGATGTTCGAGTTGTAAAAAAGTTTTCAAGTAACGGGTTAAGGAGACCTCACAAGATACAAAGATGATTAAAATATATACTGCTTTTGTAGATTAACCTTGATGAATTTGGTTATACATATTTATATTAAAAAGTACCTCGCTGTTTTTGTAAGTTTTAAGTATTATAAGTAAATTGATGATCGAAGCAAGTGTTGACTTTGTAAACGTAACTTACAAATTGCTAGTGTTATTATTGTGTTTTATTGTATTTTAAGAAATTACCGATAATATATTCAGGAAAATCTAATTGCAAAATAAGTAAGTAAATAAAAACGGCTGCACTCACGTTATTAAGATCCGGTAATGGACTACCTTCGTACCCATCGGAGGCTTTCTTCCCTTAAAAACGTGAGTGCAGGCGTTTTTTCTTATAATAGAAGAGGGCAAACGAGCGAACGAGCGGCTGGATCACAGAGGTGATCTTCGACGCCCATGGACATTTGCAACACTCGAGGAAACGCAAATGCGTTGCCGGCCTTTAAAAATACATAGGCTCGCTTCTTGAAAGACCCTAAGTAGTAGTAGTTTGGAAATAAGCCGAGGACAGACCATTTACTAATAATAATGTCTTACGGAAGTTTAAATAGTGAAATAAGTTAAATTGTTATACCTACATATGATAATCTATAATATGTGTATGTATCTATAACATTTTCGACTTTTGTATAGTGTAAAAGGTTCTTAACACACAAACGCACCTACAGTAGTATTTTATTTGTCATTCACTATTTATTGTGCCCAAATCGCTTCGAATTACCCCTCAAAAAAAATTCTTCAGCAGGAACTGGTTAAAATTAACCCTAAACTGCCACCGATTTGTTAATTGTTGGGGAGTTTTTTTAACGGCAATTTTTCTGTGTTAGATTTATTTATAAACAACGGCCCCTTAAGGAGAAGGGTTGATGCTAATTTGAATTTTATGAACTTTATATTTACCACCGGGGTATAGTCTCTTGGGATGATGAATTTAGTAGCAATAATTCACGATTTTCTAAACTTTGCGGTAATATAAATACTTAATTTCGCTTAAATGAATTCTAAAATTATTAACAACTAGCTGTTGTTCCGAACTTTGTTCGGGCAGAATTACAAAAAAATATCTAATGTTACTCTCGGCTAATATGGCTTTCTAATGGTGAAAGAATTTTTGAAATCGGCCCAGTACTTCGTGAGTTATTTAAATACATACAATAATATAAAAATACAAAGTTTTCCTCTTTATTATATAAGTATAGAAGGTATTCACACTGTAGTTTAATGAATTAATCTAATATAATAAATGAGTACTAGACAACTATAGGTTTTATATTATGATGGGTAAATATAATTCTTCTAAGAAAGTGTTGCTTGAAACAATAAGAAAGTTCGTAATAATTATGATACAAGAGTTCGCTAAACTTTGATTAGATCGCTCGCGTAATCCAAGGATTGTGTGGGATAAGGACAATTATTAGCAAGGGTAATAACTGGACGGACAAGTTATACTTCTGAATGGATGTCTTAGTTGCACTGGTTCTACCAAATATGTATACTAATATTATAAAGAGAGAAAGTTTGTATTTTTGTTGTATTGAAATATCTCTAGAACTACTGGTCCGATTTCGAAAAATCTTTCGAAAAATCCGTTAGAAAGCTACACTATCCCCGAGTAACATAGGCTATATTTTTTAATTCCATGCGGACGAAGTCGCGAACAACAGCTAGTTATTAAATAAAGACGTTGGAGACAAACGTATGTGGCGTAACAGTGATTTTGCAATTTGATAGCTACGTTTGTTGACACACACTACTACTAGTAAATTACCTGTTTATTTACGGCTTTAAATTGTTTTAGAGTAAACAATTTTCCTTTAGGTGTGGCAGCTAAAATTCCAGTCTAAGTTGACCTCTTTCAATGTAAATAAAAAATAAAATATTTTTATTATAAAAATTAAAATCATAACTGTGAAGTTGCAATAATAATTAAAATATAATAATTTATATTGTTTTTTATTAAAATACGTTGACTTACACATGGATTAAGTTACATACGTGAATAAAATTATTTTTACTCCGAACACGATTTTAATATTACAAATTATAAAATATATCAAAAACAGTAGTAAATCTTCCAGTTGATATTAATAGAGCTTTGACAAAGATTTAGTTTGCATTATTTTTAAAACTTAAATGTTCTAACTGAACTACATAAACATATTAAACATAAGTTTCTACTGCTGTCACCCTATTCCTGATTCCATCATATAAAAATAAGCTCCAGGAAACAGTATCTTGATAACAAAGTAAATCTTGACGCATTAGATGTATTTTATGTATTCCTTTTCTCATTAGAATATTTCAAACGAACTTGTTTACACGTTTACGTAGAGTTTATTGGCGCCATTACTAAAGCAAATCAAAAATTCCTAATCAAACGTCCGATATGAAAACATAAACAATGTGAAAAGGAAATTCAAAAGTCGAACCTGTAAGAATAACATCAAAAGAAATTCAATTTTTATTCCTGACGAAAGAATATCTGAATTTATTAGCAACGGAAACAAAAAATAAAACGGACAATAAATCGTACTGTAAACCGCCTCTTCTTGATATTTTCACCCGAGAAATTCCAATACAACTATAAAATTATCGCACATACCACCGTGTAGTTTCAGACATAACCGTATAAATAATATTTTTTATTCGTATGAATTATTATATTATAGAATACAATAAAATCCTTGTCTATCCGTATAACAGGATTTACCGGTCTTGATATTATAAAGCGTTTAGTTTCGTTCCAAATATTTTATGTTGAATTTATCAATTATTCAGAAGCATTGATTAGCATACATTTAATACAATTCAACTGGCATTAGATAGTCATCTTGTTTAATCAAAGAATGTTTGTTATCTGATCAAAAATAATAATCAGATTTTGAATCTTAAATATGTTAATCAAGAGTCCCACATAATTTAGCGCAAGTTTAGCCGTTTTCCTTATAAAATATTTGGTTGAATTGTTTCTTAAATATGTTTGGAATTACATACTTCTTAATTAAAATGTAAATTACAGTATAGATTTGTCATAGATTCCGTTGTGATTTTACGAGTTTCGGTAGCAGTGATATACTTGTATTGACACATATAATCATCTCTCACATTCCGTTTGAAAAAATAGAGACAACAATATATCACCATTTCTGTCAAACTGTCCATAATTTGTACATGTTAGTGACGTTTATATTCGGCAAGTATCAAGACGTGTGAGGCGCAGTTATCCAGAATTATGAATTACGACCGTGGCCTGCTCATCTATGACACGTATAAAATTATTCCCAGTTTCTAAACTATTTATAATATTATAATAATTTTCCGCTCCAATTATTCCGCCGCTGACACGTTTTATTTTATACGATTGTTGTGTGAACCACGTAATAAATATTTTTTATAATACGCTCGACTTGACGTTATTATAAACAAAACTAACGGAATGCGAAGAAGTATAAATTATATAACCAGCGCTGTCAGATGCATCTGACAGCAATACTCCTGTAAACATGACTGTTTGTCGTTTAGTTTTAACATTTATTATTTTATAGGTTATGATGGTGTTTAATACGTTTTTAGTCGCATAAACGTGTGCTAGGTTAAAATATTTATTGACTGTCTTGTTGCATTTTCTTATAAAAGTCTAATAATAAATACGTTTCCACTTTAATTCTAATTCGGAATAAATACAATTGATAGATGTTATGACAAAGAAGTATTTTAAAGAGATAAGAGTAATTTAAGCTAAGCAAATAGTCTAGTTTTTGTTAATTACTTAAACATTAAATACGTATTTTAAACTAGCTGTTGTGCGCGACTTCCTCCGCATGGAATTAAATAATATAGCCTATGTTACTCGGAGATAATGCAGCTTTCTAATGATGAAAGAATTTTTGAAATCGGCCCAGTAGTTCTTGAGTTATTTCAATACATACAAAAATACAAAGTTTCTTTATAATATTAGTATAGATAATAAATCTTCTTAAAATATCACACGTGTTAAGCCGTCTAACAAGAAAACATATATTAAAGTGTTACTTATATGTATGTAGGTGTTCTTATTACACGACAGAAGCCATATTATTACAAGCTTCGCGTCTTAATCAAACTTTGAGGGAAGTACGGTAATGCCTTTATTATCGTGTCGTTAAGAATGATTGCCTAGAATTAGCCGGGGATGAATTAGGGTTGCCTCATAAATAACAATGTCATAATTATTATAATGTACATGTTATTAAATGTAGAAGGTATATTCTGAACTGACGCACAGTCGTTTGATCACTAAAACAACTCCTTATGTATAGATTTAGTAAGAAATGACAAAAAAAGTTAAAATACAGAGTTAATTAATCGCCAATAGCCTAATGGTTTACGCAAAATACGCGCTAGCCGTTGAGTTGTGAAAAATGGAGCCCATCATAAGTCGTACCTTACCTTAGCCTAATGGTTTGGGGTACGGACTGCTAATGTCGCGGTCGTGGGTTCAAATCCCGACATTCTATTGTCGTGAACCATATCCAAACATAAGCTTTTTTAATCTTACTTAGAATGGTTAAAGAAAATATTAGTTAATTCACAAAAAATATGTCGTAAATCAGTCAAAAAGATAATTCTACTTATTTTATTGTATACTGGTCTATTCTATCTTTGAATTTAATCTTCTATGTTAATAAAATCAGTTTTAAAAACGTTGAACAGTAGCGGGAATAATTATCACTAGAACAAAAGATTCGAACTCATTGAAATGGGGGTTTAAATGCGAAATAAAGCCCATTGAAAACAAACCCCTCGAATCGGCGTGTTTGTGGCGATATGACGCGGTGTACCGAAAAGTTGACACCGCACTTATTATGTGGTGCGTTTTAAAATGACGACTTAAATAATTGTTTCAATTTCCCGTTTTATTTTTTTTACAAATAATTCAAGGTATGGGGCTCGGCGAAAAAATTCAAAGATATATGTGAAGTCGATCAATCCACACTGGGCCAGCGTGGTTGACTATGACCTAATCACCCCCTTAGGGTAGGCTCCGAGCTCCGCAGTGGGGACGTATAGTGGGCTCTACAATAATGCAGAAAAATATTTAGTGTTTTATGTTCTGATGGGCTAAAGTAAGAAGGCAAAGATATATGATACTTAGTTTGGTGTCTCTTTGATATCTAAACAGTAAAGTATGACATGACCGTGTTCTAAGCTAACACAGGGTATGGGCAAAGAAAAGGGGAGCCGTCATAATCCCTAATATTTGCGAGCTCTCGATCATAACAGTCTGGAGCCGACAAAGGTGACGTAATAACGACCGCTAATCCCCCATTGTAGCGCCATCTCTTGACGGATCGGGACCGTGTTCAATGGAGATTACTCGGCGCACCGCTAGGGGCCGCTTTGTCACCACTTTTATTAGAGGAAAAGCCTATTGTACGCCGGAATGCCGGGATAATTTGTTTTTCGTCGGGTTCACTGAGAGTTTAAGGATTAGAGTTTTGCAATAGAGCTGGATATGACGTGTTGATGACATAAAATGTGTGCGAAGTCGACTACAATTTATTGAGATTTGGTTTAGAGGAGTAAAGAAAGACATCTGCTATTAAATTGACAATGATTTAGCAGTCATAAATTTCATGTCATTCCAAGCGTATAAAAAGCAAGAAAAAAGGTAATTAGGTATGCAATTAAATAAAAGATATAGCAACTTTCATATACTTCGAAGCCCTGATGTTTTAAGGGCGAGTTCCGACATTTTCATAAAGCATCTTGGAGATTTTCCAGCATTAACAGTTTCTTATAGTACTCTACGAGAAATATTAATAAGCTTCGCTCTACTTTTGTCTTATGATTTTGATTAGTTTGTAAAAGTAATATTGTTTTAGAATAAACTGCATCACGTACTCGTAGTATATAAATAGCAGAACTTATTTTGTAATCATAGGATTAAATATTTAACCCGAAAATTATTTAGTTGTGTTTCACGTCACCGCTATGATGGATCGCGGTAATAATTGCGTCAAGCGCGCCGCCGCCGCACCCCCGTGTAATTTGTTGGAAAAGGGAAGGGGGCCGCAAGTGGAGGGGGATTATTGATGGCTTCACCAAATGACGGGTTACGCTCGTATTGTTTTTTTGTTATTCCGCGATACTGCCTCGTTTATTTGTATGTTTTACTATTGATTTTAGTGTTCAATGTTGCGATGAGTTTCGTTTGAAATCATTGAACTTTGTTCTACTGTGACGATTGAATTAACAAGAACACAGCGGGGCTACCCAAAGTGCTATCGGCGATATCGCTGATGGAATTGACGAAAATGTATAAAACTGACATTGAAATTCGATAAAATCATGTGATTATCACGTGTGAGATATCGAACGTCAATGTAATTTTAATACAATTTTGTCGTTCGCTATAGATTCTTAGCGAATGTACTTTTTGTAACCCCCCAGGTCAGCTTTGTAGTTACACAATTTATCAAATATAGTACCTAATTTTTGTTAAGAGTTTTTAACAACAAAATGCAAGCTTTTCCGTGCATTTTCCAAACACGTGTTCCCATAATATAATTAGAACGTAATATCATTTTTAAATCATCGGCTTAAAATTCTTAAGGTGCCAATCAACACCACATTTCAACGCTAAAGTACACTCAGGTGCATAAACTTCGTTTAATAAAACATAAACGTGGCCCGTCATAATCGGATACTTCTCGTTGTCACGTTATAGCTCGTATTTTCTCATGAAATAACCAATTTGTGCGCGTAAAATTAGCACCCGACTGTACGAAATCTTAAAATTCTTATTCTTTAAGATTTTTTTGACTCGACCGTTGTTTGGATTTGGCTTTTTTTTTGTTTTGTTATTCGTAATTGTAGACAGGTTTACGTTCGCACTGTATAGTTATTATTTGAACACAAAGTCAGATCAAAAAAATACCAAGTGTCTTATATCAATTTTCGAGATATTTTTAGATATTTATAATCCTGAATATTCTTTTAATTATAATAACGAAAACTTTGGATCTTTTATTATCATATCACATGTGAGGGCATTTATAGTTATCAAAGAGGTAAAGCCATATTTCATTTATTAATTTTGAGGTGGCTAATGAAAAGAAAAAGGGATTCTATCCTTCCGTAATTTTAGAACAGTTTATCTCCAATGAATTTAAGCTAATAATTTGTCAAAAAATGATATCAGAAATATAACAACTCTATGTTACATCCGAAATAATTTATTACATAGATTTTGTTGCATCGAATAGACGTGCGTATTTAAAACACAACTTTTCTATTCTCGCGACAGTTTACAAAAAGCAATTGTAATAAATTCAGTTATTAGCTACAAGCGTTTAAAGTAAATTATAACATCAAATTGGTGGATAATATAAACATTGTGAAGATAAACGGGAAACGAATGCTATGACCGATTTGTTCTTGAAATAAAAAACGTTGTTATTGATAAATGCAACTAATAAAGAATTTGTTAAGGCGAAGTTATTAAAAATAATGCTGTGATATTAAACGTCTAATTACTACACTTTTTTTAACATCAGGAAATGCGTTTATGCATCCTTAAGCCCGACGGTGCAATGGCGTAGGGAGTGTGGGACTCGCCGGCCACAGAAGGTGACCAGCATACCCACTAAAACCTGACTGCCCTCAAAGCCATTATGACGGGACATCGGGCACCTATTGGTTTCGTCCGCGGCCCCGCCTGCGTCTAATTACTACACTGGTTGAAGATCGATTTATTAATTAATATGACTTTCATTGTTTTTCTAAGAAAACTGAGAGAAAGAAAGAGAAATTACTTTTTGCAAAGGTGGTTCAATCTTAGTCACCTATTATCACACTCCAGTAATTTTATTGAGAAACAAATATTAAATTCCTTTAAAATAATATGAGTAAAATTACTACTAAATACGAAATTAATTTAGTATCTTAACTTTAAATGTAAAATGAATACATTTAAGTAAATAATTGCAGATTTCAATAAACAGAGCGACATACGAGAATTTGAAATTATACGAGTCGTTGAAAATTTTAATCGTTTTTATTACCAGCGATCGTCTCGTGGAAGATATATTCCTTGAAACAAATCAGAACGTCACATTATAGAAGAGTTATGTCGTAGGAGTAGCGATACAAAAAAACACAAAAACTGGAAGCATTTGTCTGACGTCAACAAAACTCCTGAATGCGTGGAGTCACATATTAATTGCCTGGAACGAACGATTAATTACATGTTTATCGAATTTTACTGCAGTTTATATTATATGACGTCAAAACATATATTTTTGTTTAGATACTAAAATATGGTCGAACAAATATCACTTAAATACGCAAATTAATTTGAACCACAATTCAGTTCAATATTTTGATAAAAATTGTTTCGCTTTTGTTTTAATCTTTGTCAACTCTATTGTCGTTTGTTAATTTTTCTAACCCCAAGGCTTCAGACCGACTTCGCGGAAAAAACGAAATATTTTGTTCCGGCGTGAGGCCGTTTTTTGCGTGGCATCGGTCTAATGAAGCCAGGGTAACAAATCTTTTTGTATTGATAGTCACTTGTCACAACGAATTTGCGGTTCCTCTGGTGTTGCAAATGTCCATGGGCGACGTTGACCACCTCGGTGTTAACGCCGCTCGTTTGACCCCCCTCTCTTATAAAAAAAAAAACTTGTTCATTTCTTTAATTTTATTGAACGAGTTATTTTCAAAAACCTGGAAAGTCTCCGTTTTTTGTTTTTATAAATGAAGTAAACAAATGAATAGTCGAAAAGTTAAATTAACTATTTTAAAATTGTTTATTTTATTCTCATAGCTTGTAACGGCAAAATGTTAATACTGTTAAATGAATTATATTTCCCGCCCAATGCTTTCACTGGTGACATTCAGAAGTAAACAAATGAAGGCACGTAAGCACCGTCATAGTATGCATTCGGTGACAACCAGCTTGATATTATAATCCCATAGATTAACGCTTCTACAGAAACGATTCGATACGAAACAAAGAAAAACAAAAAACAGGGAAAAGAATCTTCTTAAAATAATCTCTTAATATTTTAGCTGAGTCTTCATGTTATGATTATACGCCTCAAAGTACCGAAATACAATTATTCACCGATATGATACGCTTTTAAAGAATCTTTTCAATTTCACGAAAGAGCACGCTGAAACAAAAGCAGTAAATAAAAAGTTTAAATGTCTTAATAATTCATTCAGAGAAGCCAAATTATGATAATGTATTTCATGCATCATCTGATAATATTTATAAACAATTGAAAATCTAAAAAAAATAAACTCTGAAGTGATTTTAAGAACTTGGTTTTGAAAATACCCACACTGTAATTTGTCAGTCGTCGAAGTTCGACGTTTCATAGACAATTGGAATATTATCTGTAATTTTCACCACAGAGTTTCTTTACGATCATCGCCTGTCAACGCTTCGAGCCTATTGTCGTCATGACAACAAAAGCCGTAAGAAAAAAGTCTGAGCCCAAGAACAGCGTCAAGCAAATTTAAAATCAATCTTGTAAGAATAAGGTTCAATTTTGATTGTAACTAAAATCTTCATGCTAGTAGTTTTAAAAATAAAGAAAGTATATTTTAGTGAAGATTGAATTGTATTCTACGTTTAAGACAATAGCGGTGTTATTTCTGGCGCTCAGGAATGACAGGTGCTGATTTGTTAGCGATACTTTGAATACCAGAATATTGTGGAAAGTCAAAACAAACATATAAAATAAGAAGAAATGTGCTTTGTTATCCCGATGAGATGCGAAAATTTACTCAGTTGTGTCTAAAATTCGTAATATTATCATATTTTATTTGACATAAAATGGTTGCAAAAAGGTTAATCGACTTTTAAACAGTACACTATTAGCTATTATTGATATGGTTTCGGTAACCATAAATTAGGTATTTAAGGTTAGAAATGTAACACAATAGACGCATTAAATTACACTTGCGCGTAAACTGATAATTTTTCGAGTTAATGAACAATTTTACACTTTAAACGATGTGTAATTGCTTAACAAGCAATAAATGCTATGGTGTAATTATTGTAATCAATAATAACTAGTCTAAGTATACCTAAAAAAAAATAACAAGGACGTGAATATTTTTTTTTGGTAATAATAAATTACAATGAAATAGATTGTAGTAGATACAAGAATAAAGCTTTTAAAAGTTCATAAAAATACCTTAATATTTCATTTTCTTATAATACTAAGAATAATCTGAATCTCGTAATAAATAGCTGTAGAGTTGAGAGTTTTAAAAACAAAGAGAATTCTAAATTACGAAACACAAGTTAGACGACAGCTAAATATAAAGTGTACAAAATATAACCTCGCCGTTAACAATAAACAAAATTAATGTGGTTTTTCTAAAGCCATACACATTCCACATTTAAGATGGTAACATTATGATATCATTTATAATCGTTAAAATGCCGCTGTAATAAAAATACCCAGTTATTGTTTAAATAAACAATGGTCGAGAGACTATAAAGCGCTAAAGAATAGGCCACAAAATGACACCGTGGCTGACGTGTGAAAATGTAGATCAAGCAATAACAGACTCTCAATTAGGTAGAAAATCTATATTCATAGTTAAATTAATAAGTTATTAGTGGCTCAGAAGTAATACCTATACATTTAAAGTATTCACATTTTGATTAATAGCTTGTTGAAATAAAATATCTATAGGTAGTATTTACTAATATAGTGACACAGAGTTACTCAAAAAGCTATGAAATTGTTTAAAAATGATTGTTGTTAACAGAGATGTATAAAACGGAATACTGTAACCATTTTAATATTGTGTAAATAATGAATGTGCAATATTTCTAAAAAGCTTTGACTTGACAAAGGTGACGAAATGAATATTATCTAGCATACTTACTCTTTGAGCAACAGAGTGACTGTCTTGCGACGGAAATAGCCCGGACAAAAATATTGAAGAGCGTTGAAAAATAGATGTCAAACATAAATGAGAATTATAAGACGCGACGACAAACACTCGATATCTGGGTTATGCTGCTTATGAATTTCGTTACCAGAAAATACTGTTACATTGACTAGCTTTATAAAAAGACGAAAGAATAACTCAAAGATTCAATTAGAGATTTGAATTTGAAAATTAAAAAAGTACAAAAGGACTTAATGCCCCAAAGTCATTTATTGGTCACTAAGGAAGAGCATTAGTGTAGATTTTTCATTCCAAAAACCAAACGAAGGTTCTGCCTTATACCACTGGAATGAGATTTTGTCCAAATTTGGCGAGATTTTCAGTGGAAAGTTGCTGATGTTTTAGCGCTTATTGTAAGCTACTATACTATTTATAATAATAATATTTCTTCTTTATTTTTATTTTTTTGTTGTTTTTTTATAATTTAAGTTAATGTGTTCACACCAATGGTATGTAAATGTGTTATCCTCGGCTCCTGAGATACAGTTTTTACTAGTTACGGAGGCGAAGCAACATCGATTTATATAATTTTTGAGTCTGCAATAAAAGAAACATTTTTCATTTTCATATTTACTTATTTCATACTTGAAGTACTTCAATTTCTTTCTTTTTTGCTCTAATCCTGCCCTGATAAAGTCATACGTGACCGGTCATTTAGAATGAAAATAAAAAAAAATCAGTAAATAATGCCTCGTGTTAAAGTTATATCGTGGACCAATATTATTCTTTTATTCAGGCAACTTATGTGTTTTCTGAATTCGTATTCGATAGTATTTTTTCGTTATAAAGTCACTAATGGTGTCGATGCACGCATCTTCGTCCATCACTCGCGGGAGCCCCAATCTTGTTTATAGGAGTTAACTGTATTTCAGCTACCGCTTCTGTTACAGGATGAATAGACTTTAGTACATTATTAATATGACATTTTCATCATAGTTCTAGTATTTTTGTCAATACTCCTAGTATATTAATTTCATTGTTTGTCTATACTAATATTATAAAGAGAAACTTTTTATTTTTGAATTTTTGTATTTTTGTATGTATTGAAATAACTAAAGAACTACTGGGCCGATTTCAAAAATTCTTTCACTCATAGAAAGCTACATTTTCCCCGAGTCACATAGGCTATATTTTTTAATAAACAACAGCTAGTATTTTATATTCACAATGAAGATCATTCTTTAAATGATACAGGTCGTTCCTATCCTTTAAAAGGTCGTAATAAAATTTCTGGTACTTGGCATTAGTTACATTGTTGAATGCAAGAAGGTTTTGTTGGAATGTTAACATTATTAATTCGCGGTTTTACTTTTTATGACATTTCGATATATGCATAATTATAGCCCAATTAAAAATAGTGCAGTTTTATATCATTTTATTTTATTTTTATAGCTGCTCTACATAATATTAGCCACTTGCACATAATTATAGTTGTTTTTCCTAATTTATATTAGAGTAGATTTTTAAATCTTGATAAGAATGCTTTAATAGTGTGCTTAGATATTATTTTATGCAAAACTATTCGTTTTTTTTTATTTATATTATCATATGGTCATCTATTAGTATCTAATTTTATTATTATCCATGTTTGTTTTTAAAGTTTTGTTAAGATTTTGGAAAAAAAAAATACTTAGACTTAGGAACTTAGGCCTGCCATTCAGGGTTTTTCTTTATTTAAGACCATGGCAATAGATTTTTGTATTAGAGACGTAAACTCGTTAGGGGGTGTGTTAGTACTGGAAAATAACTTTGACAAAAGTTTAAGGACAAAAAATTTGCTTATAAAATCAAAATGTTCATAATTTTAATTATTACTTTGTTGGTGTAATTTATTGTAGTTTGCATGTCCATAATTGTTGTCCTTAATATTGTAATTATGAGAATGCTATGACATGACAACTCTGTGATTTTTTTATTTTTTAAAGTGTTCTTTTTTAATATCCTTCCCCCCGCATCCTACCAATAGACGCGGAACGGTATCTTGATAAATACAGGGTGTGCCGTGACAAATGGTAACAGAGTGTTTTTATGTATTTTTAGAAATAACGCGGCGGTGTGGGCCGCTTCGTTACTAATTGGACACACAATACGTCTTCGGCCAGCAGCTAGGACGGGAATCTCATGTTATTTCTGATACGCTGTACCGACCTCGCAATTACTGCCGTCTGTCAAATTCGCCAGCACAAGACAAAAGATTTTAATGAGACGTTTCCAGGCCGACGGAATGTCTGATGTGTCTTATCATTGTTTAAGTGGTTACCGGAGAGATTCAAATAAATCAGTTGTAGAGTGGACATTAAGACGTTTGTCTACAAACACTTTATTTAAAGTAACAAACAAATGCAAATAACACATGTATGCGTCTAAAACTACCAGTAAGTAAAAAGCCGTGAATTAAATTTTAGTTTGTTTTGTATTACAAAATATGCTTCTTCGTTTTAGCCTAGTAGTGAAAGTGTTTTGTAATTTTTTATTAAAAAAACCCTGAACTAAACAGTCATCATTTCGGCATTTTTATTTTTTCCTTCTAAATATTTTTTATACGAATTAAAGCTTGTGTCATATTGATTTTATTATTTCCTAGTGTTAGTAATTTATTCAATTTATAAAAAAAATTACATTGATTAATAAATTATTTGCATGCATAATACTTTATTTCGCAAAAATAGAATTTGATATCATTCTAAATTAAGGAAGTTTTTTGTTAATTGTTATTAATATTTATCATCTGAGTCACAATATATTTTAATTATTTTTGCGTCTCACAATATTTTATATTAAAAAAAAACTATTTTTTTTGGTTAGAAGTCGTGTAATAATTTTAATATTATACAAATCGGGTCTTTCGGCACTGGAATGATAAAATTCTCACTCCGTCACATTTGACGCAAAATGAGTGATGAAAAATAATCGACTTGTCACAGTATTTTCTTTCACCCTGTATACAGCTGCGAAATATGTAGTACAAATTTTAAAAAGTCGTCCAAATAAACTTCCGCGCATTCCTCTCAGTGCGAGAGATAAGTGAAATATTAAAAGATGAATTGTTGACGTGCGGAGTTAAAATAATATTCTGACAGAGAATATGTCAGAAACCATTTCTCATCTTCAAGCACCACTCATAGGGTATTTCCTGAATACAAAATCACAAAACTAACGAGATGTTTGTTAATGGAATTTTATTATTCTAATTTAAATTATCTTATTATAGTGAAATTTGAAGTTTTAATTCTAAAATATAGTTTTCCATAGTTCTGTGGTAAAATGTGAATCTCCTTTATCGTTAATATCTGTAGTGTATTAACTATCGTCTGGTTGTCTATGGTTGTCTCAATCATCTCAATCACCAAATATAATATAAACGTACCATATCATCGTACCATAGCCAATACACTATAACATCTATGGAAAATAATCTTCTGAAACTATGCAACTAATCTAATATTTCACTTGTAATTTACTCTTTACAAACTAAAACAGTACTTCGAAGTATTAATAAGTAGACATTAAATTCAATAATATTACCGCTGTCAAAAAATCTTAGATTGTTTCTCAGTTTACACACAATTAAAGTCATAAAATAACAAACAAATGTGACTATATAAAGAGACATTGTTAATCTCAATGGGTGGGCCAGCGGTCTATTTCGGTTAACGGCAGACAAAAGCGACTTCTTAACATAAATAACTGCTTTTTCGGACAATTAATAATGCCTGCTTCACTGTGTCTATCATTAGGGATTATAAGGCTATTTGAAAATGTTGTTTTCTTTACTACATCTTACACAAATTGGGGAAATGTCAAGCGACTTTGTATGCAAGAAAAATATTCATAGAGACGAAAGAAGGAAGACATTTTTAGAAAGGGAACAATCTTTGGACAAAAAAATCTATATGAAATTTAAAATTTGCTATAACATAGCTTGCTATAAGGATAGATGCTATAAGGAGGGATTTCGGTGGTTTTCCTTAAAAGACTACAAACTTTTAAGATGTACAAGAATACTCTTTTTAAATGTTCATAAAACATTGTTTAAGAGTTTCTTAGTGTTAGTTTCCGCTTAAATGTCATGTCCTTCTAGTTTTTAAACTGTTTCTGCTATTGAAATCCGCGCTTAAAAGTTCGAAAACATATTTAAAAATGCAAACAATTCAACATCTAGTAACCAGTAGCTACTTCTTCAAACTGTTCTTGTGGAGCAACAAGAATTGTTTAATTTGAAACAGTGACTTGCATCTCGAAGTACGCTTCACGGTGGCTGATAAAAACATTGTTAATGGGTTAACTTTTAAAGTATTCACAATATATTTGTTTTAGTTGTAACAAATGATTGTTATAATTGCTTTAGAAATACATTTTTTTTTGCTTTTTTTAGCCATGTTTTCTTTCAGTAGGGTGATCTAAACGAAAGGGTAGAGTCGACAGTTTTGGTCCTCACTATTTGAAAAGAACGAAGCTAAGAATAAAATATTGTTGATATTTTCTGAGACGCTTCTCATATAAGATGCTAACAAGCCGTGTTACTATGTCCGCCATTTTGTCACCTCTGACTGTCACATTAGAATAAAATATGTCTATCTACCACCACAAAAAACGAGCAATTTATATCTCGTATATAAATAATTAAACGGTACAAATTAGCCAGGTTTTGTATCTCTTAGTTCGCGTTAAAGTCGATCTAATAATAAAAACGACAAGTTCGTTAATTATCTTAAAAAAAATAACTCAATTGCCAAGAAAGTGCCGAAACGGTACATTTAACCCTAAAACGCGACAATCAGCAAGACGCCGTGTTGCGTTTCCACGTCGTATAAATCAAGCGCAAAAACTGAGCCAAATAATTTCGCGGCAAAAGATTTTAATATAACAATAAAGTTGCGATGAATTATTCAACCCACTTTCGCCGCTCAAAACAACGCATCCTTTTGTACAGCTTACTGAGAAATTATGGTATAATACTGATATACGATATTTTTAATAACTTGTTAAATATAGACAAATCGTAATTTTTCTCATTATAATAAATAGATCAGGGTGCCACAAGTCAAAGACACCTGATATTATTAAATACACACTGCTAAATACCTACTAAGTTACAAATATTATTTTCAAAAAACATCACCTCCTTTTTATAAAGTTAACTAGAAATACCTATGTGTAAATTATACTTTTTATACAAAAGGGAATAAAAAGGCAATGACTCATCAGACGATCTTTCATACGCTTATTAATAAGAAAATATATTCCAAGCTTCACACCAACGTATAAAATGGTAACAATTAAAGTTTTTGTTCCTCGAACAGTATTTACAATAAAAGACGCGAAGACGCCACCGCAGCTGATTTACGTTGTCCGCGACGTAAAGGGTTAATTAGGGTGCTCATTTTAATTTATGCCTTCTCTTCTTGAAGACAATTGGTTGCAATCCTTGTACACTCTGTTGGCCAAATGTTTGGACAAACATTTGTATCCTACTATTAAATAAAAAAAATCGATGAAAAAGTTTGTAAATTGAAAATTATGTGAGTAATAATATACACCGAAAAATGCAGTTTAATAATATTATTATTTTATTGTTTCAGGTACGTCTACAATTATGACAATGATATTGCGCTAGAATAAATTACTACTTAAAATGCCTGATTTTCGACCCAAAGGTAGGAGATTAAACAAAAGGCAATAATTTTCTCCTGATGTAAACATCTAGCGTATTCCGCTGCGTCAAGAAAAATTGTGAGTTTATATCTAACTATACTTTAAACGAAATTTTGAAAAACGAATTATAAACCCGTTTATATTGTCAACTCGTGGCTTGAAATTATAAAAGACACACTGCTAAATACTTACTGAGATACAAATATTATTATAAAAAAATGTCACCTCCTTTTTATAATGTTAACTAGCAGTACCTACGTGTAAGTTATACTTTTTCTACAAAAGAGAATAAAAACAATGACTCATCAAACGATCTTTTATACTAAAACGGGCAAGTTAAAATGCAATTTACGTGAATGTCCTTCCAGTATTTATTATTATAGTGTCGAGGGTCACCGTGACCGCTACAAGCTACGAGAGAATAAAATGACTTGACTAGTAATGCACCTTTATTATTTATTTGTCTGTTAATACGAGTATACAATATAGCAATATGATTTGGGGATTATTATATGTACCTAGTCTCATAGGTAATTTAATCAAAATATTTTACGTAACTAAACAGGATATTCAAGTATCAAAATGACTCAATCCTGACTTAAGCTTCTTAGTATATTCAAATATTAAATATATTTTTCAGATAATCTACTTAACACATTAGTAGTAAAATCTAATTGAGGTTGAAATAAAAGCTATAAACGTTTCTAAAACAATTTCGTGGATAAAATGAATTATTTTTATAACAAAACTTACAATACTAAAAATATAATAATGCTCGGGGATTGTGAGAAATATGATTTAAGGAATACACGACGAAAGTCACGCAGAGAACATATATTTCATCACAAAAAGATTACTGCTAACACCCATTATGACATTTTATATGACACAGTAAGCGTTTAAGTGGAGCTATTTTAATTTTAGAGTTTTAAAAGCTTGTATATTTTTTTTAAATTTCGCCCCGTTTTATTATGTTTAAATTACTATTATGTTTAATATTAAAATTGGAATCATTTGTAAAGGGAATTGACCAAGAGTTAAAAGGTTTAGAGATAATTCTCAGTCATATTTTTAGTTTTGTTCATAAAAACACATTTCAATAAAATTCAAAAAATAGTTGTGACATGAAAGTTAATTGATTTTTATTTAAGTCATGTGTGCACTACAAATACAGGTTCGGGTCCTGTGACACAACCTACCCTGTAACTACGCATGCAAAGGGTGGCGTAATATTGTAATAATATGATAAAGTGGCCAAGAATTTCTATTGACATTTTTGTGTCTTAAAAATTAATATAAAATATGATAAAAAAAAAAAAAGGTTAAAGGTTTTGACCCATGATGGGCTCCATTTTCCGCAACTCCACGACTAGCGCGTATTTTGCGTGAATACACATAGCTTTGAATTTCTTCGCCGATATGTGCAGGTTGGATCACGATGTTTTCCTTCACCTAAGAGCGTCGGTAAATATAAAATATGATACTAGTAAAATATCTAGTATTACTTTATAACTTGTATACTATGAAGTATCAAAGTATAGTACATCATTTTGCTTTAAACACTTTATATTACACAGCTAATGCAATAATACCTTATAAGTGGAAAGCTTTACTCGTATCGATGATAATAACTTTCAGTTGTACAATACGCGACCTCGGACACCTGAGAGCGACCTCTATTATCTGCCTCTGTAATTAGTTTAAGGAAACCTTTCTCTAATAATTAGATATGTTGCCAACGTGAAATATGCACCGATACCCTGAACAAGGAAGTGCGAACTTGCGAAACAACAGTGTTTCTTCTTCATATAATAGAGTTTGTTTGTCGTGTAGTACATAACTTTCTTTTATTTTTTTATGATCGATTTATAAATTGTAGATTTAAGCTAATATTATAAAGAGAGAAACTTTGTATTTTTGTTTGTATTGAAATAACTCAAGAACTACTGGGCCGATTTTAAAAATTCTTTCACCATTAGAAAGCTACATTATCCCCGAGTAATATAAGCTAAATCATTTAATTCCACGCGGACGAAGTCGCACACAACAGCTAGTAAATTATAAAGGGAGATTTGTACTTTAAAATTTTCGTATTTTTGTATGTGTTGAAGTAACTCAAAAAGTATTTGGCCGATTTCAAAAATTCTTTCAGCATTCGAAAGCTACATTATGCCAGAGTAACGTAGGCTATATTTTTTTCAATTCCGCGAGGACGAAGTTCCGAAGAACAGCTAATTTATAAATAAATTCAATTAATATTCAGTTAATGTTTATCAACATCAACAAGGTACGTGTCGAAAAATGATCTTTTTGATAATAAAAAAATTGCAAAAATGCTTAGTTATTTAAGAAGTATTTACGTTTTTCATAAATTTTGTTATTTGACGAGAGCGTCGGGATTAAGCTCTTGACTTGTAAACTGCAGGTCGCGAGTTCGAATCCCGCCATGTACTTTTCCAATTTCCAATGAGTTTTTCGATACTTCCCGACCCTTTTACGGTGAAGGAAAACATCGTGATGCAACATGCACATATCGGCAAAAAAATCAAAGATATGTGTAAAATCACGCAAAATACGCGCTAGTCGTGGAGTTGCGGAAAACAGAACCCATCGTGGGTCGAACTACTATTAATAAGTTACTTGAGAACTATTAAATAGTAATTCTGAATGATGTCTTTGTTTACTTTTGAATTACATTGCCACTTTTTGTTTTACACTTTTACATGTAATTTCCAAATGTGGTAAAAATGCAATTAATTTATTTCAAAGTATTCGATGAATTTTATTCATAGCAATGTGTTCATTTACATATATAATTTAAGTCAACAAAAATCGAATAACACTGTCTTTTATAAGGAAAACATTCTCGTTAATTTACCTTTTTTTTGTAAGATGCATTGTACACAGTGTCTCGATGAGCGATTAGTGATGTGACGCTATCGCAATATTATTTTCTTATTTTTTAATTATTAAATTGTTCAAAAATATTGTAAGAGAGCGCAAAACGAACAAGTCATCGGATGTAACTTAATTGAGAGAAAACGAGTTGCAGAGAAATTGCCTAAATATTTTGTAAAGAGAATTAGACAAAGGGTAATCCTTTTATTTTAAAATCGCACTTCAAAGCTCTTTGGTGCGTTGAAATTCATTTTTGGAATAATAAAGCTAAATACTGTAAAGCCTTTTACAGCTACTGTACGCACTAGGATAGTATTTTAGTTGAGTAGCAAGTAGCAAGTATGTGAACAAAGGATTTATTAATCTTTTCTACTAAAATGTTGCTGTTCGGACACATTTAGTTACTAAATTACTACCCTAGTGCATAGCATAGGCTTAAACGAATCCGAACATTAGTAAATCATTTATTCGGATAAATGCTACTTGCTACTCGACTAAAATACTATCCTGATCCGAACAAGGCTTTAGATTATTTATGGATTAATTATCGATTTCTGTAAATTTATAAATTTACAAATATTATAAATACGATATATGGATAGACGGATGTTAGTGAAGACTATAATTCTGTTAGAGTGCACATCACTACGACTATCGTATAATTACGAGACGACAAAGTGTGGTTGACATCAACTCAAATGTTTAAGAGAGTGAATATTCTATACAACGCCTACAATACCTTTGAAGCGACTTTGTCTCACTTCGCAATTACTGCACCCCTTATATATCTCAGCACAGTCTTCTTTGCGGTTTCAAATTATGATATGCACTCTATTACTTCGATTTTAAAGTCGTAATTTAAATATAAATTTGATCTAGATCACGCAGATGCGATATACGAAGGTGGTAACAAAAACACGTCAACATTTGGATTGTTCAAGAATATTTCAATGGTCGTTATTTATTAAGATAGGTGTTATATTTTTTTGATGAATTTATTAACAACCTAAGGGGAATATTTCCTTTAATTACTATTCTTTTAAATACCAGTTCTCGCTGTTATTCACACTATTTTGTAAAGCAAAAAATACGTTACAATTCACGTTTATTTCAGACCATGTTACTTTGTAAGTGACTACTAAAGTTTAAATTAAAGGTTAACATTTTTTTGTATTTTACCTAGTTAATAGATGTTATTAGAGGTTAAAAAACTAATTATAAAATTATTCTCTACATTTAGGAATTAAAAATGTTAACGTATTCTCTGTTAGAAGTCTAATATTCGTGCTTTGATTAAAATCAATTATCTGATTTTTTTTCTCTAATGCTCTCTAATGCAATTAATACCTATATTAACCGGGTACTTACATCGATTCTCTTTTGACAAAATAACGGAGCGAAATATTTTCCTAAGAGAAAAAGAATATCCAATTGTTTTTCATAAATATTATATTACTTATTCTTTCTTTCCACCCTTTTTTATCAAAATAACTCGCTTCCAATATAGTATAACTTCACATTATCTCGCGTACAATTTAAATTATTTATAGGACTGACCTGTCCCACGGTACAAAGACGCTATAAGCATAAACAAAAAAATATCCAGAGGGTTCAGCGAACTAAAAATTTCACGTAGTAATGAGAGTGGGCCAGTACATTCATATTTAATTGGCGCGGACGCGGTCGGGCTAGTTTACGAGTCTCTATGGGGCTCGGGGGTGATTTTAACTTTTTTTTTTCAAATGCCCGATAGGTTGAAGAGGTATTGTGGAGAGGACAGTGTGAGAGGACGTTGGGATTATATAGACACGCTTAAAGGATGAAGATATTTAAAAGTCATATTATAAATGCGAAAACTACGATGGATTGATACCTATTTGAAAGTAACTCCGAAACACCTTAACGGGTTCTGGTGTTTGGTTTAGATGTACACAGGCTCGAAGAAGACGGAGTCGCAGGCGACAGCTAATAACAACTATTATTGATGACTATACAGACTTTCGTAAGGGTTTTCTTGACGAGTGTACTTTCGGATTCACGAAAGTATGCAGCATTATCCAAATAAAACTTAGGTTTGAACAATTTCTATAAACTAGGTAAATTATATTTTAAATTGGGATTGTATTAGTTTTAAATAATTAAAGACTAAAGAAAATATCATATTTTTGTCATTATAAAATTCCCCGTCACATCCACATTAATCTAACAAAGAAATATCGTTGCAATAGTCTACGGAGCGAAAAAAAAATGCGAAATAATATCGAAAAGCAATAAAAGTGAGAGCGATACCGCTATAAAGTACAGACAAATACGGAAGATAATCGAAGCGAGTGCTTGTGGAGTACGTAGTATTGTAGAGTTTATAGCACCGTAATATTTTACTACAGGTTTGTTGGTGAACTTTTAGAGTGAGCCGAAGTGGCCTCTGTAAAATATTTATATGTCTTTATTTGGTTTCGTAACGTATGTTATACGTGTTATAAGGACTTGTTGCCGTACTCACAGTTACTAACAGAGGCACTTGTAGATTAAGGTAGACAAATCTACACTTAGTGATAATTAAATGACGAGTGTATGAGCATAGAATTTAGAATACGGCTTGTGTTCCTATCGACTCTGACCATTTATTTTATAAAAAAAGGGGGCAAACGAGCGGATCACCGAAGTTATCTTCGACGCCCATGGACATTTGCAACACTCGAGAAGCAAATGAGTTGCCTGCCTTTAAGGAATAGATAGGCTCGCTTCTTGAAGGACCCTAAGTCATAGCAGTTTGGAAAAACCGCCGAGGACAGACCATTCCACAACGCGGCTGTGCGGGTAAGAAAGTTCCTCGTTTTTGGAATCATTTGAAACTTTCGTTGCTACACCATCCTACTTTGAATCTGGAAGAAATTAAATGAAGGCCTAAAAATGTATGAATTGTGTGGTAAATTGAGGTGATGGGATTTTAGTTTAGTCGAATATTGATAAAATCCATTAACTGCAGTTGTTGCTCCCATTGAATCCGTTACTTTTGCACATAGTCATTAGGTTGCCCGTAGTGTAGGTTTGGTATAAGAAATCAATGATCAGGGTCTGCATGGACCAAATAACGCCTTTAACGAATATGACAGAAAACATATGAAGCATATTATCATTTGCTGACAGATTTGTGATATTTTTATATGATATCGTTTCAGCTTGTAAAACTTTTAAACTTCATCACAAATACTCTCATAAATAACCTATAATCCTTACACTTATAACCAGCAATCGTTTGTAATGGATATGAAAAGTTAAAAATATATTTGACATATACATTGCATGTTCTGTATTAGGAAGATGTTTTTAGTTAGATTCCACGCTTCAATGTATAACGATTTTATCGAAGTAGAGGGCGTGAAGAATTTAAGCATGGATTTCATTTGTACAGCGATGAACAAATGTAAACGCACTCTAATCCACGTATTGTTAACAGGAATCCAATTTAAAATTCCATTGAGTGATCAGACAAAGCTTGATTGATCGTCGCTTTAAACGTATTTGTGAACCCTGGTACTGTAGGAAATGTTTTTAATGTTCCTTTGGCAGTTGGATGATGGAATTTTGTATTGCGTTGAATTGATCAAGCCTCTTTAAGCAATATTGTATTTATTTTTTTATCTTTTATAAATTCAACAATCACACTCAAGGTCGTTTATTGGTTACTTAATCAGTTTCTTAGTGAATTTGTTTCATTCTGTGGCAGTGTCTTTTCATTGATTTATTTTGAACTGTCGTCTTTACTCAACGTGTTTGTAAATTAACAAAATAATTGCTCAGACGCATTGCTTACATTGTACTTCGTTGATAAATTTAGGTCTTATCGTAAACTGGACTTGAATAGGTGCATAATGAATTAGTCAATTTAATCACACAAGCTCCTCGTGCGGCAACTGAATGGAGGGCCTTTGTATTTCAGTTTCATCTTCAATATTGTCTTATTGCTTACGTCTTCCGGTGGACAATTGCCAAGAATCGAGGGACATTATCTATTTCGCTCACACTAGTTTTAATTTTATATATCTGTCGCGGTGCGAAGCTTTGAATTCCCTGAATGAAAGTTTCATTTGATCGTTTTGCAATACCGTTGAATATGAAGCCAAGTAGTGAGTGAATATAATTTTGTCAATCTGTGGCTGGTAATGAGTGTTGGTGCCAACTGAGAGGTCACTCGCCAGGTCGATGGATTGTAAAAGGTTAGCATTAATCATCATTATTATTTAATTACGATAGCTTCACACGTAACTGTATTGTGCAGTTACCTTGAAATCGGTATTCAATTGAATGGGGGTTTGGTAGCAGGTTTAGGGTCGTTGAAAGGTTAAGTACAAGAGCTATTCTGTGACTTATTAATTTATAGATGGGTGAACAAGTAAACATTACAATCACGGTCTTAGTCTTTGGTAACACTGGAAGTAGGAAAATTTCTATCAACATCGTTGTGTTTGTAAAAAAGTCAGTACAAATTAACTTTACATACATTTAAAAGCAAATCGTGTACTTATTTAATTGAAAACTCACGAATTGTCGTGTTAAATATTTATTTAATTCGAGTTACTTTGCGGTTGTCTGTCTGAATTTGAAATAAGAGAGGACAAGAGAAATATCTTTGGTAGTTAAATATTTTTGAAATAATCTGTCAGGACATATAACATCTTAGTCTCTCCGTGTCCAAGGAAGCTGAAAAATAAACGGAGCATCAAGACTTGCGAATTAAGCAGGTCAATTATATAGTATTTGATATATTTTTCATTATTTTATTACCAATGTTTCGGCGAGCACTGGCCACTACAGGCCAACTCCTTGCTCGCCGCACGTCTTTTTTACTTTTTTTTTTAATTTTAAACATGTGTTATTGTTATTATTTTAATTCATTCTTATTCTTCCTTCTTTTAATCTTACATCATGTCTTGTTTTTATTTTAGTATCTTTTGTATAAATCTTTTAAAAAATGTTTTTATTTTTTCTCAATTCATTTTTCGTAAATAAACAACCAATAATTATTAATTATAAGGTTACCTAAATTCCAATATAATTGTAAAACGGGAATTTATCAGACCATAATGTTGTTCTGAGAAGTCTGCAGAATTCCTGGTTATATGAACATGCCTGCAACGTTACGTGACCAACATATCAATTTGTATTATATTTATTGTTGAAAATAGTTTATAAGTGTAGAGAAATAATGTGAGACATATTGTTGTAGTTTCTCAATTCAAAATTACAACATTCCCAAAGAAAATATCGAGTTCTAGCTGTCGCCTACGACTTCGTTCACTACGTATTAGTTAGTAAGTAGCCAATGTGCTCTTCCAGACTAATTTTGCACATAAAAGATACGCAAAATGTCATCGAAATCTGTTCATCCATTCGGGAGGGACCTTCAAACAAACATACTACGTACCATTAAAGGCAGGCAGCACATCTGCGGTTCCTCTGGCGTTGCAGGTGCCCGTGGGCGTCGGATTAACTAACTAGGCGATCCGCTGCTCGTTTGCCCCTTCTACTATAAAAAAAATATCCATCCATCCGAACTATCGCATTTATACCTAATAGTAGTAAGAAAGTAATATTTAGTAAGACACTTGTATACAATATAAATACATTTTGGATTGCTTGAAAAAAATCACAGTAAATTAAAATTTTACTCTACTTAGGTTTATAAGTTATTAATAGTCAAAAATCACTTAGTATTATTTCAGTTTGACATTAGAGGACTATAAAAATGTAGTTAACAGGAACTAATACACAGACAGACATAAACAATAGTTAACTATTAGCCATGAACGTTAACGCAGTGAATACGGCACGGACGCTTCACTTTACTAACCAATAAACGTCTACATTTAATTTACGTCACTTGTAAGTAAATGACTATCTATTTAAGATTATGCTGGCGAACAATTTATAAAGTTACTAGCTGTGGCCTGCGACTCCGTCCGCGTGGAATAAAAATCTTAGTAGCCTATGTGTTCTTCCTGCTTGAGTTCTTCATGTTTACCACATTTCACCAAGATCCGTTATGTTATGCCGTTTCGGAGATACCTTCAAACCAACATCCATCGTAACTTAGGCATTTATAATATTAGTAAGAAGTAAAATAGTTTGCTAATGTTTAGCTATCACAGTAATAATTTCTTTTAATTTTGTTTTTTTGTCTTTGGGGTCAGCACGTATATTTGCACATTGTCATCGTATAAGATTTATGCAGCGCCCCTACTGACCCTAAAGCAGCACCATTATTGTCGTTAAACTTTAATTATTCTGGTATCTGATTTGCATCAGTGCTTATAATTTTCACTAAAACTTTATATTTCTACAAAAGGATTAAATAAAAAAAAAAAAAAAAAAAAACGGACGCCAGAAGTAACTTTATTTTAAAATCATAAAACAATACAATTATACTGTATTTAAACAACATTCGTGACCACGTTTCATTTTACAAATGGATTTTTGTCTTAAGTTAACCGTTTTCAAGGCATTATTACTAAAATAGTAACGTGGAATGGTTTGATCTCGGCGATATTTCCAAACCGCTACGACTTAGGGTCCTTCAAGAAGAGCGTATCACCTCCTCAAAGGCCGGCAACGCACCTGTGGTCGCTCTCGTATTGCAGATGTCGCGGGGCGTCATTGATCACCTCCGTGTTCCCGCTGCTCGTTTGACCCCTTTTTATATAAAAAAATACATAAACTTTTAAGAACCAACCGATCTTCGGTTAAACAAGACTTTAAAGGCACGATATTTTTGGTACATTACTAGTGCTCTTCAGGATGTCTATCAAAGTAATTTCACTAAGAAAAATGTAGGAAATATGCGTTAAGATTTAACAATGTATGTTTTATTAGAAAATATCCTTAAAGAACATTTCACGAATTTATTCTCTTTCTGGTTCTTGTTCAAGTTTGTAACACTGAGAAGAACATGTCCGTGCGGATTAAGCCATGTTTAACCAATACGCGAACGTATCAAAGCATCTATTGTGCGAGGTTTGTTAAATGTAGCCAAGTTTACGATTACATTCGCAACAAGTGCAACAACAAGCGATTGAGATGTCTAACCCACGCGCTATTGTACGCAAGTAAGTGCGAGATATTGAATGCAAAGAAAAACTTGATTTGCTTGCTGTTTTTGTTTTTAACCTTGTACAAATATTAAGACTGTTTTGGCTTATATTAAAACCAGATGTTGCTTGCGACTTCGTGGACGCGGCATTAAAAATATAGCCTACGTTACTCGGTGATAACGTAGCTTTGTAACGGTGACAGAATTTTGGAAATCGGTCCAGTAGTTTATGAGTTATTTCGACACTTACAAAAATATTTTTTTTTATATTTATAATATTAGCATAAGTAGCTTTTTGCACAATTTACCAAAAAAAAACAAAGGTCAAATACGATTCAAGGCGTCATGTGACCGCAGCGGCACGAATTTTCAATTTAAGGTTCCTAAAAACATAGTTTCTCATTCATCCTTTTATTATTAAAAACACAGGCAACAATATGTCTTAATAAAATATTGTAGTAGTGATTCCCAGTTACAATCAACATTGTTTCAACAGTAGTAGAGCTCGCTATAACACCTTTTGATCGAACGAACTGGCTCGTCCAGTGAAATACTACGATCACACAGAACACAGCTGTGAAGTGGACGCCATTCCCCGTTTCATCTAATGAATGAGCATGCCGAAGACCCAATTTTAGTCATTTTCCTTCCTGCCCTTTCCCTATAAGGAATTATTTTTTAACCGCATCTTTACATAGTATTAACCTGGTAGGTATGAATGGTGGTCAAGCGTTAACCTATTCAACATAAAAAATAATACAATGGAAGAAACCGTGGATTTAGCGAAAGGAAACAATTAAGAATGGGACATTAAGGGTCGGTAACGCATCTGCAATTGCAGATGTCTATGGACACCATTGACTTACATGCAATACGTAGTTTGCTACAAAGTAGAGTTCGCACATTGTATAATTCTTCAATTAATTAATGAATTCCACGTTTCTATATCATTCACCCTAACTTAATCACCTTCTGGTGATCGAAGCAAGTACATTTTAGTTGAACTGAATATAACTTGATGATAATTAATATTCAATGACAGGATCTTAAGAAGTCACGAGCTTTACCTTTTATAAGACTTATTTTTACTAGACTTATTAACATAAGAATGCGACCACAATTTAGCCTTTACTTCATTAATAATACATTGAAGAGCTATTTCTTGAAATGTCACAATCGGAGTTGTTATTTGATCTATAAGGGGGAGAGACTTACCCCACTATAAGGCAGAGACTTTTGACACCATCTCCGAAAGAGCAAAAAGTCTTTATCATTTAATGTTTTTTATAAGAGAAGAGGGCAAACGAGTTGCTGGATCCCCGAGGTGGTCTTCGACGCCCATGGAAATTTACAACACACGAGGAACCGCAAATGCGTTACCTTTAAGCAATAGATAGGCTCGCTTCTTGAAGGACCCTAACTCCTTTTCAATGTTATACTCAATTTGTTTGTTTTTAATAAAACCGTATTTTTAAAATTTATATCAGTTTTATAAAGGGAGCTTATTTGAAATTCTTTCACGACGGCAGGGTAGCAGCGGGCCCCTTATCAAATTGATATAAATTCATTGTTAGGGCAAGCAACAAGTGTACTCCTGCCGTTAGTCTAGGGTTGTCAATATTTAACACAACACAAGTATGTATTTAAAAAATAATTTATCCATAACTGACTAAGTGACGGTTTAGGTTGAGCATTTACTGTTTTAGGTGGCAATAACAAACTATACTAATTCACTTTGACTTAATGTCAATTTGTCACTGTCAATTGACTTCTTTGTGCAAAACTTAAAAAACACTTTTAATTTTTGAGGCAAAATGTATTCCTATTTTTTTTTATTTCTGTCATACTAACTAATAACAGCAGTATAATTGATGTATTACAAACTGCTTAGTAATAATTTGTCAAAAAAATATATATACAGAAAAAAATATGGATTTAAAAACATTAAAGGTTTCTACTGTAGTCACAGCCCTATAAACAATGCAACCCTAAATAATAGGGGTGGCTGGCAAACATTTATCTTGCTGTAAAGTGATTCCACGGCAACAAGTCGCTAATGTCATGTTGTGATCGTGTTCAACATGAGACAAAGACATTTCGAATTTGAATTTAGAATTGAAGATCGAAACGGTTTTTCTTTTGTTTTTTAAATGGCCAATATTTTAGGTCTTACTGCTGAGCTCTGAGGTTTTATGTAGCCTCTTTGGAGTTGTATGAGAAATCTATACAAAGTGTCTCCCTTAGTTACTAATTAGGACTCTGAGTAACCATTGGCAGTTATTATTGCAACGATTCTTCGCGGAGATTTAAATAATAAAAAATGGTCGGTGTTTAATTTTTAACTAAGTATGATGGACGCGCGAAGACTAAATCCGTGCGCAGGAAGTGGCGATTGTACGCTCGGGTTGCGACGGAACCGCGGACGTTTTGCGACATCACATCCGCCGTTGTCATCGACAAAATATTGTTCTTTATTCAAAATTGCACATTTGTTTTTTTATTAATTTAGGCAATGGATGTCGGTGTTTTCATCATAAATATTTTTGATTTAATTTTTCCACGATACTAATTGGCTTATTTGACGGACATGATGATTTTTTTTAAGTTCTACAATTCCTTACCTAAATGTATATGAAGCTACGAATACATTACCTTTTTGTCGTGGTATTTAAAGAAAAAACATTTTTAGACTACATTACTAATATCCGATATATAGAGAACGAAATATCAATAAATTATTGACGTAGAAACGCAAATCTGATCCGGTCTTAAATTGAAATAAAATAAGTGCGGGCATCCTTTACAGGAATGGAGTGCATAAACACACTTGCGTTCACGCAGTGTCCATTCTTAAGAGAGCACCGCACGAGAATAGATCACAATAATTCATAACCGTTATGCGCGCGCGCTCCTCGATAATACCATAGTCGGCTTAATACAAATTGGCTTGAAGGAATATTATACATATTCCTAATTCACTTAAAATCTTTAGAGTTCAATAGTTCAAGAGGGGTTACCAAAAGTATCTTTCGATTTACGATATCGCTGTCGAATCGACAAAAATGTATGACACTGACAAGGACATTTGATTAGTCATGTGCTTTGTTATTTAATAAAACTAAAACTGCAGACGGTCCGTACTCTTTTCTGCTCTGTTGTTATTGGGTTTTAAGTCATGTGCTTGTTATGCGTGAGATATCGAACGTCGCCGTCAATTTCATACATTTTTGATGTTCGCTATCGATTTGCATCTTAGCGCATGTACTACGGGTAACCCCCCATATCGCATAACTTAGTAGTTCTTATTCCCACCTAAACGTACCTTTTATCGTACTACTGTAACTCGAAAGTACTGTAATTATTTGACAGAGCACAGGGTGCAATCATTTTGATGCTTGATAATATCATATTGTGTCCAGGTTGAGAAACCTGGAGTAGAGATAGTATTCAACCAACAGCCGATGGTTCTTATCTGCGACAAGAAAGTGTTATACTTTTAGGTATAAATGAAATCAAGTACCAATATGTATTGTTTAAACTATAGGGACTTCAAACAAAGCGTGCTTCTGACGTCGCGGCTGCAATAATAAGCGGAAACGTTGCCAGAACTGTACGGCCGTGTCTCGCACTCCATACATACATACAATATAGTCAGTAATGCGCCGATTGACAGATATATCACGGGAAAGAAAGGCGAATGGATCGAATGAAAGGTATAATAATATTGTATTTAATACGCTTTGATGCTAAATCGATTCAATTGACTAGGACATATGGGAAACATTATCCTTTGTCTATTCTTGCAATATTTAATCTATTACTATTAGCCCTTTAATCTCTCCGCTGCAGATAAATATGAAAACGAATTTATAGTAGCTTTAGTTCATTCTATTAAAGAAAACAAAAGAACCTTATGCCCGTTTTTACTAACCAACCCCTAAAGTAGTTTTAGTTATTTGTCTCTTTTCTTAAGGATCTCCCTAAATCTAACGGATCCCTTGGGATCTAAAGTAACATTTAACTATTGGTGAAAATGAAAGTAGTGTTAAGTGACATTTAAAATGCGTTAAGCTTACCTAAAATTTAGGGATTGTTGGTGAACACGGCCATTAATCAAGTGAGTTTTAAACAATAATATTGATAGATCTTCGCCTTATTTAGAGTTTGACTTCATTGCAAGTCGAAATACGTTTTCCAAGACGACATTAATGTTGTTCAGAGTGTGTTCTGTTTCAATCATATCAACATACTGTAAAGCTGTCTGTCTGTACGTCTGGTTGTCGCACAATACCGGCATTGTCGCGCAGGACATGTTCTAGGAAGGGACGCGTGTCATAAACAACACTGTAACATGTTCCGACGAACTACATAGGAATGTAAGAAGCTACTGATGAAAATAATTCTAACACATGCGTCTATTTCATTCACAACTAGTGACCCGCTCCGGCTTCGCACGGGTGCAAATTGGTACAATGCTGATACTAAATACTGCTGCGTTTGCAATGTAAGCGCTAAAAATGTGCTTATTTACGACATCATATTAAACACCTCTAAATTATCAGTGGGACTCTACTATATTGTAAATTCATTGTAAATACATGATTTATGAATAACTCTATCTATTAAAAAAAACCGCATCAAAATCCGTCGCGTAGTTTTAAAGATTCAAGCATATATAGGGACAAACATAAAAAAGCGTTGTTGTTTTATACTATGTAAGGATAAGAATAATGATGACTTAATATTAGAATTTATTGTCACATAATTGTTGCAAGAATAAGTAAGCGATGTCTGTTTATCCTACACGCTAATGTTTTCAATGGAGACAAAAATCTCTAATTATATCTTACTATATTACTAAAAGAACATAAATTGTGGAATTTTTATTTCATATATTAGGTCGTTCGGAAAGTCATTTCGTTTTTTCCCGACAGAGGATTTATTGAATTTTTTGCACCCAAATTCTCACTTAAGCCGTTTAATTATAAAATACATTGTAGATGTTTTTTTCCTTCAGATTTTAGGCGTGCACATTATTATGTATGTTTTTGCAGTTAATAAAGTTCATATTTAAAAAAAGTCTATGCTATTGGGATAGTAGGATAATGATAGTGAGATGATGATGTGGTATCACAATACTTGGACCCCATTGGTTGAACGTCAGATGACATTTCACCGAAGTGGAGAGGAAATAAACGTTCCTGACAGTGCTGCTGGGAAACTGAAAGCTAAACATACGCAGTGTCGTGAGAAGTCGACAACAATTTAAGAAAGTCGCCTATGTAACTAGAAGTACCAGTCTGCCTTTCGATGCCTTAAAATACACATCATGCTGTGGGAAATCAATGAATAGAATTTCTTACATATTTATTATGTAGATACTAAACACATTATACTAATTAAATAACAAAATCCAATGACAAGTGAACATTATTTTCTAGAAAACGTGGATAAATAATGATCGTCTTAACAATTTAAAACAATAAAACAGTCTTCACGTTTTGCATGTTTATTATTTTAATTTATAAGAAAAAGGGATTCCAAGACCGAGTTCCCTCAAAGAAACTTACTTAGCTTAAAGTATGCTGGTACCAAAAAATCGTGTATTTGCTGTGTCATTGTTTCAATTTAAAAAATCATTAATACATCAATGTCGTTATGAATGTGAAATGTTAAGCCGACAATGATTTACCAAGAACTAAAAAAAAAGAAACAATAAGCCATATTCCTTCAAAACTCTACCAAGCTTTGTATTGTGCAGAAAACATTGTAACCAAAATTAATCCATAAGGACACATTCTTTTACATCAGCCACAATATTATTTGTTCTTTTTTCAAATATTTATCATAATTATTATTATTATTACTAACTACCTATATTGTAACCTTAAGACTGAACCTCAATCCAATGTTGCAAATATTCTTTTATTTTTGACATGTTTTAAAAACTCCTTTTCACAAGACAATCAGGTTGTTTATCAAATAAATGTGGACGTAGCATAAAAGATTATCTCTCACAACGAAGTCAGTCTCGATCAGTTTTTGCCTTATTTCAGATCAGATTTAGCTCACACAATTGACTTTGTTCGCCATAAGTCAGACATAAAACGGATGCCAGTGTCAAAGTCAGATCTTATTGTGTGCTTGAGGAATATTAATTATAACGAAGACGTCGGTTATGAGAGTACGGCCACAGATTAGGGTTGCAGTCTTGCAGTTTATCCAACAATATATCCAACATTTTGTATTAATGTAAGCTTTTATAATTTTTATACAATTTGACAACCCTATTTTTGAAGAATATCATTACAGTTTTTATCAGAATATGAACTCATGAATGCTTAGGTGCATAGTTATAGATTCTGTTATCATCATCATCATCTCCACTACCTCATCCTACTCCCGAAGGGTCGACGCACCAGGTTTTTATCCTCCACGTCAATCTATCCCCCGCCATCTCAGTCGGCACACCCTTGTTTATCATGTCCCCTGTCACGCATTCCATCTATCTCTTCCTAGGCCTACCTCTACCGGTGTACCTTCACATCCATACTTAAAGCTCTCCTTGTTACATGCTATACTTCCCTCCTCATAACTTTCCCATACCATGCATTCTGTTTATTATGATTACGTTCTGTTATATCGTTTGCGTTATAAACCGTTTTAACTATTGTATTGCAGCTAGATCAGCTGTATTGTCTACTCTGTGATATAGGTAACAAAGTGAATAAATATCTCGCGTACTCAAACATATTGTCTTCATTCGTTTTGGACAGGAGTTAATTATTCACGGTAGAGGCGATACCAATCAGTCGACCGGCCTTGATATGGAGCCAGTACTTTAGTCGTTCTGGAATAGTACGACATTACCAAGTTATAATTACCTATTTAAGGAACATTGTATACTTTTCTACTCTTTTCTTTTTATGATTGAGGATGTTAAAGTATTTTTGAACGTTTTTATCTTAAAGTGCCTATCGTGTCGTCTTTGATAATTTAGTTTAGTCCATTACGATTTTTATTTTTATAATTAAATCATTAAAATTAGAAAAAGAAGAAATGTCGTAGCCACAAGACATCTGCGAGAATTAATTTGTACGACAATTTATTTTAGACTTAATTAACAATTATGTCATTTCGTGTGACATTATGCCATTATCATGTCAAATGACACCTCACAACAGTCACATAATGACCGAAGAGACGATACTAACTAAATAACTTAATAAATAATAATTCCTCCAATAAATAGCTTACATAAGCCATTAATGCGTTTTGGTGCCTAACTGCGGGTCTAATTGGCCGTAAATTATTATAATTTGCGTTCCTTCCCACCCCGTAACACTTTAGTTTATCATAAATGTGGTTATTGAGGTTAGAGAAAAATGTAGCTGTGATTTATGTTGTCTTTCCAGTAATTTTGAGCAACATTGTTATTGTTTTGATTTATGTAAAACTAGCGACTCGCCCCGGCTTCGCATGGGTGAAAATCGGTATAATGCTGATACTAAATACTGCAGCGTTTGCAAGGTAAGCGCTAAAAATGTGTTAATTTACTACATCATATTAAAAACCCCTAAATTGTTACTCTACTATATTGTGAATGTATTATATACGAAAACCTTCCTTATGGATTCATAAGGAAGGTTTTCGGATAGAGTGATTACTCTATCTATTAAAAACCGTATCAAAGTCCGTTGCGTAGTTTTAAAGATTCAAGCATTTATTCAATTCGACCGAAGAATAAGCCAAATTGTTAATCTAATTAAAGCATATAAATACTAACAAAACGGTCTTTTGACATCTTTAAGTTCAACCATTAGAAATGAGTGTCAATTAACTGCAATAAAATAATTGGCATTAATTCTCTGTCTCTTTGAATAAATTTAGATGAAAATTAAAAATAAAAACAGTAAAAGATTCGTCAATGTATGTATACACATATCCTATATTCTTTTATGAATCGACACAAAGGGTCTCTTAATTTCACCTCCCCATGGCTTTACAAAGTTGTATCTAGAAGGTACGGATAGAAAAAAAATTATTCTAAAAACTTTTTTTTTTCTTCATATAAACAGTAATTTTAATTGTTCAGATATGTTGCTATCTACAGTTTTAAGAATCTGATTTTGACAAATTACTTTTAACCGTTGTTTATTTAAAGGTAATATATAGTTTAATTTTTTTTTTTTTTTTTTATTTTAGTAAACCATTTAAAAATAATAACTATATCCAAGCTATTAGCAAGGAAGAATGAAAATAAAAACTACAAACTATCTTTCGCAAACAACGTTTCAAGTTAGAATTTTAATTAATTATTTACATAGTTTATTTTGGTGACTGTACTTCGGGAGGGCGTCACACAAAGACCCGACTGCTCTCTTCCTCCGGGCTCTTCCTTCCACTTTTTACTTTTGGGCCCTCTTGTCTCTCCCTTGCACCCGCACCCTGTGTCCTCTCCCTTGTGTTTGCGAGGGTATGTTATGTTTTATTTTCTTTTTTCTACATGCGAATTTTCTTTGTTACTTACATTACTTTGGTTACGTTTTAAAATATTTAATGTAAGCAGAGATTATGTAATTGTAACTTAAACGTATAACATAACAACTCCGTATCTAAGAAGGATTGTTAAAGAGTTTATACAGGACAATCAATCCAATTTCTTGATAGACTTAATATCAGACCAGGCCATAAAAGCTCCACCTAAACAAGACCAAAAACCAAAGACCAAAAGATCTTCTGTAAAAGACGAGTGAACATTCTATCACTATATTTTCCTTCTAGCTGTTGTTTGCGACTTCGTCCACCTGGAAACAAAAATTATAGCCTATAATACTCGAGGATATTGTAGCTTTCTATAGGTGAAAGAATTTTTAAAATCGGCCCAGTAGTTCTTAAGTTATTTCAATACATACTAAAATACAAATCCTTTCTCTTTGTCTCAATTTAAGATATAGTGTAACGCATGTTGTACATTGCATTTTATTAGCACATTAGGTTAACACGATCGTTGTTGTTTTGTGTTTATTTTAAACACCTTAAATGCGATATTCGTAAATTAGGAATCGATGTAAAAACGCTGTATTACGGGACGTAATTAAGTTTATTTATTTCCATCGAAGTTTGCGTGACACGACGCACAATGAAGATAAGATGTGTCAGTCGTTGTGTCGAAAATATATAAAGCATTCACGCAAGTTTCTTACGCGCTTCATTTGTTTATTTTGGCTTGCTCAGTTTAAGTACAATAATGTCTCTCTTAGTGGAGGTTTGGTAGAAGAAATCCTAGGACCAGTAAAAATTACGAAAGACTGGTAGCTACAACTAAATGTATTTTTTTTGTATTTACTTCCAGAATGTATTAAAAAAACGTAGGTATAATTACAACACAAACATAAAAAGCAGACTTATTGAACGGGGTCTTTTATTACACCTTGTCTTACAAATAAATACTAAAACATTCTTAATTCAAAAGGATCTTTACATCCATTGAAATACAATGAAAAGAAAACCACCACATTTTCATACAAAAACGGTACCTATCTATTTCGCTTGAAAGCACCGAAGCAAGAATAAGGGACAAACAAAATGTCTATAGAGGCGAGACTAAACATTTCCAAGACGGTGCTCTAGGGGGCGCTGGGGAGACGAACGTAGGGTGGGGGGTGGCCCAACACACATATCCGAACCGCAAACTTTCAAACAAACCCCACCAGAAAAATAGAACAAGCAATTATGAACTGTAACTACAATGAAATAAGAACTACATATGCGGTAAAATGTAACTTTGCTCAAGTCTAAAACTGTAACACATTGTCCATTGAAGAAAGGTCTCTGATAGTGCATTACACCACCCCTTGGAGAACAGTAGGAACACATACAAGGGGGACGGAGCGGTTCTTGTTATAATGGTTGTTTGTAGGTTTACAATTCGCGTGTGTGAGGGTTTCGCTTATTTGAAATGAAGCAAATCTAAAGCCACATAATAAGCAAGTAGATTCACAAGAAAACGTCTTTATAACGTATACTTAAGACGTAGTAGTATACTTATTACATACATAAGTATTTTAGTTATTAATTGATAGGAGGTTGATATTGTGTAGACATTACCATATAATATAGATAATTAATATTACTGAATGAGATACATAAGGACAAGTGATTGCTAAATTATACAGTAATATTTTAAATGAATCTTCGTCTCGATAATTAAAAGCTGTGTTCTTATTGACATTTTAAAGGGAACACTAACCGTCTCTGTCTAACTCTATACCGTTGATATTAATGAGTTTTATCAATTAGCATTTTTTTTTTTCATAGCTACAGAATCTACAAAAGCCAATAAGTCTCCTTGACCTATTTAGTTAGATGTTTTGCATTCATCTTCTTCTCTAGAGTGTTGTATTTTTTATACTAAACTGCAGTATGTAGTTTAAACAATCATCACGTAAGACCTTAGTACAGTCGCGTGCAAGAGTACAGAGTAGGTACAGCCGCGCTCGGTCGATAGCGCGGCGATTTGTCGTCGTCGGACAGTCAGCGACACCTGTCGGCGGCATCCGGCCACTGCCCGCTAATGAGCACTTGCTTTTAGTTCATTCGGACACAAGATTGTAGAGCAAGTCCATCCTATTCTTACTTCTATTGTAATTAATAAATTAAAATGTATTAAATATTATAAAGAAGATTTTAAGTAGGCGAATGAGCTGTTAGTTGTGGATGAAATACCTAGCTAATAATAATTAACGACAACTTTTGACCGAATGTTTTTGTGAACTTCCATTGGATTAATAAGTGTTAAATGACTCGTATCTAATTGCAAGGAAGATAATACACGAATCGATTAATGTCAAATAACCAAAGCAGTGTCATACCTATCTACATTTACTATTGTAGGTCGACATAGCTTTTATTTGAATGTTAACTAGAACTTTCTTGTTGAGTCCAATGCTAATAAATTATTCTTCACATGACTGTACCGTAATATTCAGGTGTAGGTCACTTGTACAGTCACGCTCAGCAGTTGTCACGCTAATTGTACAGTCAGCTACACCTGTCAACGTCCGGCCGCGCTTCACAACCGTTGTCCCAGTTGGGTTGCTTATAATTACCAACCGTATATCAAGTTTGGTAATGTAATTTAAAAATATTTATCTAATTTGTTGCGTATGCGCACATCGTGTTTATTACGATGCTATAAATATACGCATCTCCAGTATTTTTATATTTAAGAATAAAGGTGATGAAATATGTGCGCTCTGTTGTTATAAGTGAACGCGTTTTGTGGCGGTCAAAGACCAAACCTAAAGAAATCGATATTAAATAAATTTTAATACTATAATAAAAGTGGCAAAAGGAAGCGTAGGAGACCAATTAGACCAAGGTGGGTAGACGAAATTAAAGCAATAGCGGGTCATACATGGACCAGAACGGCAACAAAGAGATGAATGGAAGAAGTTGGAAGAGACCTTTGTCTGCAACGAACAAACAGATGACAAGGAAAATAAAGAAAACGACATTTAATTATTAATAATATAAAATAACAAAGAAATAAATTGTAATAATAAAAAATGTATTCATCTGATTTAAAGGCTATAAATAAATAATAAATAATACTGGCCGTATATCTAAAACAGAAAAAAAGACATCAGAACGAACAATTATGTAATCGAATATGTTGAACATCAAACATTTGAATGTTCCCGTTCTAAATTCGTGAATACAATAGCGTTCCAACAATAGAGAGGCAGGCATTTCGGTGCGCTATTGTTGTGCGATGCCGCCATTGGCTGGGGGGCACAATGGGCCACGCCCGCCTCACAATGCCCTATTGTCCGCCACCTGTGACCGCGCCCATGGGAAAACTCTACGATCTCACGTTTTATTTTTTTAATTTTTCATATCTACCACAGATTAAGTATAGGTATTCGGATAGAGTGGACATAGAGTAACTAAGATGTTACGGTAAAAGATGGATAACTACATTTACTGATAGGTATTTATTTAGCTACTGAAATCTACGTTATGCTAAATATTGAATCAAGATTCCTTCTTGTGTAATATATAAGAAATAAAATAATTTTAATAAAAAAATATATCAAGTTTCCTACCTATAATATTGTGTTACTGGTCACAGATTATTAAATTATTTATGAATTATATTTTCTAAAAAAACAACGTAAGACGTTAATGGATTAATTATTCGTAATCTGCTATAAAATATAATGCAAATTAAAAATAAATTATTGTCATCTGATATTCGACTGTTTTAATAAAATAATGTTATATTTTTAATAAATTAATAGCACAATTAAAAATATGTTGACATTAAAAAAATAATTTATAAATGACAAAAGCCAAAGATGGCCGCAAGGATATTCCCCTTTTTAACGCCATTTTTTTCCTAAGAAACTAGCATAATGTTTAATTTAAACTAAGTAAAACATTATTTAAAACGGTACCTCTAACTGCATTATAAACAGAAAGCTAAATGTAAATAAAAATCTTTCGGGTGATAAAAAAGCAAAACGAATCCACTCTTAAGTGCTCCAAATGGGAAGCGACATCTACTCATTTTTTCCTGTAAAAGCATCGGTTTTTTACAAAAAAAACTAAGTGATACAGGATCGGACATCATCTGCGTTAACTACCTTCCGAAATAATATCAAAGAGGGCGCTGGGGTCGCTACAAATGAATATTAGTCAGACTAATGTATCCATTTGCGTAAGTTAGTGAAGATATTTTTACGTCGAGTCGCGTAAATATCTCACAAACGAGGGGACGGAATAAAGTCGATTGACTTTTGTAAGAAACATGGAAACTGTTAAGGTGGAGACTTTTTTAAGATTAATCGTCGGCTGCGTTTAAAAATAAGTTAATGAACTATGTTCATATTAAACTTGTTCAAATATCGAATATTCAAAAGATCAATAGACAACAAGAACATGTTGGTATTTACGGCTAATGATAATGAAATATTAACGGCTTATAGCGTTAAGATTTTCATCATAGAAATCTAAAACGATGTTAAAATAACATGAAAGCAATCACTTATTAACAAAGCAGTTAATAACTTAATCGATTACTATTAAACTTGCAAAGTAAATGTATAGGTATGACGTAACACTAAATACAAAATCTAAATCAAGTAGGTAAAGTTCAGTCTTGTGTTGAAAGCAAAACGCCTCATCAACTCTCCACAAACGCGCACAGCTTCATAAAGCGGCCATATCTGCCCCGATATAATCCACATTCCTTTAGACAACATCAAAATGAACTTAGTTTGTGCGAGTTTGATATGGGAAAGTACATCACAAGGGGAAGGGTGAAATGAACCAGTTATGTTGAAAATGAGGGGGAGAATTATAGAGCCGAGCGGGCGTGGGGACAATCTTCAACTTTGCAAGCTTAATTATGATGAAACGAATACAAGATGGATCTGAACTTAAATTACACAGTGTCAGGAATGTACGAATTGCATCAGTAATTTTAGCATTAAATTCTCATATTGTGAAAGGTTATGTAAAATTAAACTAATGCTTTTAGAAATTACAATGCCACCTGAAGTGTAATAAAATAAATGACACGTGTAATAATCAAATCAGTACCAAACTGAAATAAGATCAAAAGTTTAAAGCCTAAGCAAAAGGTACTTTTCGTCTACGATTTAGGACGTAAGAATCTGCAATCGCTACGTTTTTTTGTATAACTTAAACGACGTCAATTCCAGGAGTGACAGAAAGCCGGCCTGCCGCAGCGAAGGGCGCGCCTCCGGCTAATTGGCGTCACTTAGCGCGGCCGCTATCTATTTAAAGATCGCCGAACGCTTTGAATCTAATCCGCGCGTTCACGTCGCATTGTGCCACTTCCTTCTCCGGCCCCGTCTCAAGCTTGTCTTTGCCTTATTTTCTTTTTTCATAAGTTTGAAAGACAATGGCATTCGGGTTTTGGGGTCATAATATATTTCTTAATTAAACTTGGAACAATAGTCAAAAATCGAACTTTAAACAGTAGAGATGTCTATTCGCTGAGTTATTATAGGTTCGTATTATTAATATCTTAAATCTTTCTCCCGTATAGCGGTAATCTTTGTAGCGAGGAAACTTACAAAGGAGTGCCTCACTCCACAAGGTCCCTCAGTTCCTCCAGTTCAAACAAAACACCAAAAACCAATCAAGTAATTGCTTGCCGACCCCCGGCATCGGTAGCGCCGCTTCCTCCGTCGATAATCTTCATTACCGAGGACAAAGGGGGGTTTGGGCGATGGGGGGAATACGCCGCAGCGTCTACCTGCTATAGATGGCAGATTTTTGTCCCCATCTTGCAATACGGGTCACGAAATAATTATGCTAAGCAGTTTTTTTACGACGTATTCATAGGAATATTATAAAAAACAATATTTGTTTCTAAACAACACATAATCCTAACAAAACTAGCAAATCATGTCTACCGCTTTGATCAATTTTCACGCAATTTTACATAGAACACGTTTTTACTACTTTTTATCCACAGAGCTATCTACGAGTACTTTTGCAATGTTACCGTTTAAAAAGAATGAAAAAAGTATTTCAACCAGAATCAGATTCTAAGCCGTAACAGTAAGTTACAAAAGTCGTCGCTCACAAAAGCTACAGTTGTAAGCTACAAGCTACATACATCCGGCAGTGTATCTACAGAAACGTAGCTACGAATAAAAGCTCTCCATCCGACCCGTGCGGAGCTTTAAACGTCAAACAAAAAGCAATTTTCGCTGAAACCAGTATAATAAAGGTACGGAACGGAGGGGTCACCTCACACCACGTTGTAGATAATACGAGCACATACGCGCGGGTTGTGGTGCGGGGTGGGAGATACCCCGAGACACACATTCTTCCACGCCTGCGCTGCGCTCCAATATGGGTCATATTGTCCTTACGTTTACAAGGAAGCCGAGCCTGAAACGAAACTGTATTCAATGCGACGGAATGCGGCTGTAGAGAAATATTTTTAAAGCGTATACAATAAGGAACATTATGAATAATCGACATGTAAATTCTTAGTCGACACTCATGACAACATGTATGAGTGCAATGACATGTATTTAATATCATACAAAACGAAGTAATTCTATTATAATATTTTCACTGTCTAAGTCCAATATTCGAACGTGTTTGGAAGCAGAAGTAGAGTAAACGTCAAAATTAGATTTTATTAATGAAAAGAAAGAGAAATACATATATAATTTGAAAGAGATAAAGTGTTACTCGAGTGATTCAAACATTTTTAATTCAAATACAACATATGATAAATACGATAAACGATAACAATTTGCCAAGAGATAATGAGAAACGAATTTCGTAATAAATATAATTTGTCATAAACACATGAGAAACATCCGTTCTATATTTTACGGTACGTGTCGGTATATTTTTAGCTAAGGCAAGAGACGTTGAGAATTTATCGCCTACTTTCTTGTTTAAAGACCCTTGTAATTGCGCTGTTAAAATAGTTACATAACCTTCAAATCTTTATGTCTAAAAGAAATATAACAATAGCATTCGATTTTTTACAACGTAACTTGTTTTACATGATTTAAAAAGAAATATTCAAAACATATTTTTTCATAATGATATGCAAATAAGGGGACGCTAAAAATACATTCGGTCGCGGCGTATTTTAGAGCGGAGTCGGTCCGATGGGAAAGCGAGTCTCGACAACAATAGACCGCGCCAATGGCACAATAGAAACGTTTTCCTTCGGCCACGCCTCGCCGACACAATGCCAACACGCCCAGTCGACGTCGAAATAAAGAAAATTTTCTTCACAAATACACGTAACGCGAACGATTGTATCGACTTTTTAAACGCCCTCAGACTAGATCGTACTCCCACCTGTGCCTCATTGTGGTGTGCGAAACGTTTTCACAATGCCGGGCGCCGGCACGCACACGCGGCCCGGCGGCGCGCCTGGGCGGGGCCTCGAGCGGGACGGTGCGGCCCGCGCGCGCGCGCGACAGAGACCGTCGCCGCGCACACAGCGGTGCGCGCTCCAAGAGGACGGCTCCCACCGCTTTCTATAGATTCTCCGCTGTTATTCCTTATAGACAATTGATCGTGAACGTCTCTTTGATAGCGAGCTGATGAAAAGGTCGCCTCGGCCCGTCGGAGACGAGGTGAGGCCGGATTCCTGGGGCCGGCAGCGGCGAAGCTCGCGGGCGGCTCGGTTCGCGTTAGGCTGCCGGAGAAGGCATTGTCTCCAGGGCAGTGACATCGGCTCGGTGCGTCCCTGTCGCTCGCGAGCGCGGGGCGGCGTATTGTGCGGCGTATTGTGCGCTCTCTTCGATCTGCCGGCATTGTGTATCCGCCGCGCGTGCCGGACGGACGTTCGCTCCGCTGCTCGCACGATCGCGCCTTACGAACTGTTACATCGTCGATTTCGTGTTCCGAAACTGTTCGTTGTGTTTGTTTATTTCTTTATTTTATGTGTTAGTGACTGAAAAGACTGTGTAATTATGCCAAAGAATCGTTGTGATAGGACGATTTTGATTATGTGTCAATTTTAGTTTTTACGTTTTCATTTCCTTGGGTTTTTCATTTATATTTTGTTGGTTCCTGTCTGCGTTTTCACCGATGTTCCGAAAGGCGAGAGGAACAATGGTAAAACAATTGAAGGTACGTACATTTAAATTCTGACAGTTAATAGTTATTTAAATGATAGATTTTTCACCATCATTATAATATTGTAGACGTGAACCGATGCGGTTAGTTTCACGTTTTCTTTTTTTATTGTAAATGCTCTGATAAAGAATAATAGGCAGATTTCGAAATAGCGTGTGGTTCTTATTGATTTATCTTTAAGGGTATGTATTAGATACATATGGATTGAAGATGCTGTCGAAACGTGACAATTGGAATTACCCGTATTTTGTCTGGGTGATGAGTAGATATAACATTAAATTTTTGAATAGGAAAAGTAAAAAAAATAAATAACTAATTATAAACTGCAACAACAATTTGACGAAATCAATAATCGATGTTGACTTCAGCGTTATTTCTTATTTAAATGTTCAATCTATTTGGTGATAATTTAATCGATCAATTCTTTGGAAGGTGATCTGATTTTTCAATTTCCTTTCTACAGAGTTATTAATATCATTTTCTAATTTATCTCATACATCGTATATTGATTTTTAGCCGTTAACAGCACATGTAAAGAGATAGATAGTATTGTAGATAATAATTCTGATAGGTGCTAAGTATACTGACATCTATAGAATAATTTCCTGCAGACGAATTATTCACAAGCAGGTTTGAAATCATAAAAATGTACATACAACAGAATACTCTCATAAAAATATTTTAATGGACAATAAAAGAAATGCACGTTGTATAAATAATTTCTAAATATTATAGTATCTAATAAAATCAGACAGTACCATACAAATCCATTATAAATAATGGATTAGAAGTTATTTGTGTATAATAAACGCAAATGTTAAATTATCCTATTTTAGTTTTAACGCAGTATCTGTACAATATTGAAAACTAGGACGTCAGAATACTTGAAATATATAATTCAAAAAAGTTAATCAACAATAAGGGTAAACATTAAAAACTCCTTTATCAAGGATAGATTACTTTTCAAAATGTATTAAAAAAATACAAAACAAGGTTTCAATGCATCCGCAGTTCCTCTAATATTGTAAATGGTCAAGAGCGTCAATGATTCGCCTTGATATTTCCGTTCCTAGTTTGCCCCCTTTTACAAAAAAATTACTAAAACCCAACTTAATTTATAGATGATTTTTCCCTGACTGAAAACCGCTCTCCATAGTTAATGATTCCCATCACTATGCTTTATATTACCAGCGGTCTTCCTTTTTTCCTTAAGTTTTCTACTTAACAGCGTCGGTGGCTCAGGGGTTTAGCGCTTGACTTGTTAACTTCAGGTCCCGAGTTCTAATCCCGCCATGTACCAATGTGTTTTTCGATTTTTATATGCACATATTTACCCGACGCTCTTAGGTGAAGGAAAACATCGTGATGCAACCTGCACATATCGGCGAAAAAATTCAAAAATAGTTGTATTCACGCAAAATACTCGCTTGTCGTGGAATTGCGGAAAATGTAGCCCATCATCGGTCGTTACCTTACCTTAAATTTTCTACTTAATAATTATGTATTTAAAAAGTGACGATCAATGGCTTGTTTCAATTCATTGTCTTGTCACCAAACAATATTTCAAAGAGATGTTAAATACACATCTGTCAAGCGACCTTGTTACAGGAATAAAATCGTGCTTTCACATGGTTAAGTGTAATTGTTGTCACCTATATTATTTGTAAGCGATTGTCCCAATGGTAGTAAGCGCCGGCGGCTACTTCGGTTTCAAAGGAGTTCGCATACAGCGGTATTGGAGACGGCGAGTTGACGTCCAAATTACCGTATTTACAATTTTAAATGAACCAGGCGGTAACTTAAGGTGAATTGAACAGAGTACTAAATATTCTCGGTTGGTTTGTGAATTTATTTTCTTATTTCATGTTATTTTCATCTTAATGAACATTATTATTGTGGTAAGAAGTAAATGTTTCTCATTGATAATGATAAAAACTGTTTGTTACACAATGAGATAAATGAATAAACTGTTAACCAACTTATTTACAGTAATATTATCAATATGTGGAATTCCTTATTAGTCACAAGTCAAATTTTAGCACAAAATATGAAATAAAAATCGATTTAAAACGAGATAAGTTATTTAGATAAATACCAGAAGACGTTTTTTTTTAAACATCTGGAAATGCATTTACGCACCCCCACGCCGGGCTGTGCAATGGCGTAGGGAATGTGGGACTCGCCGGCCACAGAAGGTGACCGGAATACGCACTAAAACATTACGGCCCTCAAACGTATTACGGCGGGGTCGCGGGCACTATATTTCGTTCGCGACAAAATACCAGAAGACATGAAGGAGGAGTACCCGAGGGTTGAAAACTAGTCGGTACCGTCACCGAAGCAACGCATGACTTTTTAGTCGCCTAATTTTAGTTTATAAGACATGTACTTAAAAAAAATAATATATCATAATATACGCCTATGCAGTATATACGCGGTTTCTAATCCTAACAACTTATTATGCAAGATAAATAAAAACTTGTTCTAATATTAACTAACTGATACTTTCGTGACCTTAGCTTGGTCAATTAATGCATTCAAATAAGAATATTATTTTTAATACAAATATTTACTATATTTTTATTACATATTTGGACGAGTTAAATTAATAATTTAGTAGTTCTTCAAATTGATCGTAAATTAGATTTGTAAAGAATCAATCTGTAAACGTAATCATTGATTGATTTTAATAAAACTTGTTCTTAAGATTTAATAAAAAGTTATTAGTATTTTTATTGTGTGTGGTATTGTAATAGACGCATTTATTGATATTTTTAACAATTGTAGCGAGATTAAGTATTTTTTTTATTATTCGAATAGATATTAAATAATACTTCATTATGATGAGTAAGTGATCGACAATTTCCGTTCTTAACTCTACTTATTTTCCTCAATTCTAAATGAAACCTCCTGAAGTTTGTTGTTAAGTTACAATTATGCAATGTTCCGTCTACTTTCACTCTATAGTAACAGGTATGTTTCCCGTATGAAAAGAACCGGACCAGCAATTGTTTTTAATAAATATTATTTATCATATTAACTAACAGGAAACCGTCTCACATATTTATATTAAACAGTGCCCGCAATGAAAACAGTCGTAAATCCAATCGAATATAAACCCTAGCACGCACCGGATGCGATGGTTATTAAAATAAAAAAAAATTGTAACTATTCGACCGAACAGAAATACTAAATAGACAGCGTCAAAGATGCTGCAGCCGTAAACACGTGAGATGCGGTCGATTTTATAACCGATTTATCGACTTTTAAAGTAAAAAAATCCGTCGGATGTGGCAACGCGTTTAAGAACGTTATACTTAAACAGAACGTTGCGGTTCTTTGAGACGTTTTGATGCGTCATAAGTTAATGAAGCAATGCCGGGGCCACACTATACGTATCGCTTTTATAATTTGGGTAATAATACGTCTCTCAGATTAGGTAAGTGGGTTAACGATTATTTGAAATATTTGCAAGGCTTAGAATAATTATGTAGGCACGATTTGCTTTTGATTTTGTCGTGTTTATATTATTTTAGTATACGATCAGGCATCGTAACTCTATAATATGATCTCGTTATAAACCAGTAACCGTTTGAAGTTATCTTCGATTTGTTTGGTTATATTTTATTGACTTTGGTAATGGAAACAACAAAGAAAATTATTTTTCATTTTTTTTTGGATAAAAAAGAAATTTACAACAAAACGGTTACGTTTAAGTATTTTTATTAGACATCAATAGGTTATTTGAGACTTAATTAATTAGTAATTATAAACTTAAAAAATAGCCTAAATTAAAACCTATAAAAAATCCTAATTAATATCCAATCCAGACACCAGAACAGACCAATCAGAAAATGTATAAAATGTTTACCAAATCAATTAATTTGACAGTTTTGTAATGAAAAACAAATCGTACGTTTAAAAAAAATATATCACCATTTTTTCTAATACCCATTTAGAAAAACCAAAGTAACCCGACTAAATCATGTAGGTAGGTCACGTAGTACGTTACAATTGTGACATGTAATTCATGTAACTCGGCATCGTAATATTCACCCCACTGTTCAAGATTTTTATATCAATTCGCAACACGTCTTGATGTCTCTTTGTTGATTCTATTGTAAATGTGATGATAATATAAATTGAAGAATCTTGAATTCAGAAATTTTATTGACTCTGCGTTGTCTAAAGGATAATTGTAATATGTTAATACTTTTCTTAGAGCGTCGGTGGCTCAGGGGTTTAGATCTTGACTTGTAAACTGCAGGTCACGAGCTCGAAGCCCGCCATGTACCAACGTGTTTTTCGATTTTCGATTTTCATATGTACATATTTACCCGACGTTCTTAGGTGAAGGAAAACATCGTGATGCAAACTGCACATATCGGCGAAGAAATTCAAAGATATGATGTGTATTCACGCAAAATACGCGCTAGTTGTGGAGTTGCGGAAAATGGAGCCCATCATAGGTCGAAAACTTTAACCTTTTTTTTTACTTTTCTTAAAAACGGATTCTAAATTAACGGACTACAAATAATATAATTTGTAAAAATTCAACTTAAACTGATTTAGTGAATTAAGTCTTCGGAAGTTCAATCGTAACAACATTTGCGTCTATTAGAACAAATTCATTCAAATTTCACAGTGAATAAATTTAATTGTGCCGATGACAATAGCTGGGCCCTTCAACACAACCCCTTCCGCAGTGTCGGAGCAGGCGAGAACCTTCCGTTTCTTTCGATGTACAATCTTAGTGAAGGACAAATGGGTTTCGCGTGTGGTACAAACAAGTAGCGAAAGCGTCCTGCAATTGTTCGAATTATAAGAATATTTGAAAATAGAATATACATTTTTTTAATTAAATGAATGACACGTTACACTCTTGTAATTTTATTTTTGTTTATAGTGATATATTCAACCTCCTTAATATGATGATTGTATAGTTTTGCGGTATAATTTTTCTGCGAATTCCTTCACATCATAGTCTACTGAATTGCATGAAATATTATACCGTCATTATTACAGTCGTATATTATGTATAAATTGCATAATTACAAATTTAAACACTAAATATGCATTATAAAGTATAATGAAATTAAATTTTAATTTACGTCAATGTTTTTTTTTACTACCAAAAAAATTAATTTTATGTTTGTTTTTCACCTTTTGACTAATCGTTATGAATATTCATGAATAAATACCGAGAAAGAAATGCAGATTTACATACAGAAATACTATAAACTGAGTGATATAATAATCTATAAAAATAATGTGTCAAGTTTACGTTTTATTTCTTTGACTTATCTCAGTGTCGTAAATCTTATGACGTTTATAGTTAAATCATACAATTTAATTTTATTAAAACTTGTCTCGTCTGATTGTTGAGATAGATATACGATAAGTTTTATACAAATCTAGTTTGTAAGTCTTATATTAAGTTTGTGTGTTTATTAAATTTTTAAGAACGATTATGTTAAAAAACTAATACTAATTTCAATTTTCGCCTACTGTAATATACCCCAATAGGAAATAAATCTTCATCTATCTTCACCTTAAACTAAGTATGATATTTCTTGGCTCATCCATTTTTGTATATCGATGTAGCGATCATCACTGATAAGCAAACTCACTATATTTTATCACTTGTACCACAACAGGTTAAAAATTGTTGTAAGAGGGTTGTAGGTGCAGTCTACTTTTAGCTGCTCATTGTTCCTCGGCGCCGACCCTTCGCTAGCACGTGTTTTATTGTGCAATTACAGGACAAACATTGTGCGATCACCGCATGAATACTAAGGAAGTCCTATTGTTAACGTTCAAAAGGCTCATGCTTCTGATTTAATGCGTGTAAGAACATAAGTACTGGACTGTACCTAGTACATTCCAGAGCAGATATTTGTTTATGTTACGACCTACTTTGACTTGAAAAGTTATAGATGGTAGTTTTAACAGTGGTAGGGCCCGCTTTAACATCTTCGCACGAATCGGCCGGCTCACCCGATGTTATACCACGACCATAAAGAAGATAGGCTTCAAATGGAAGCAATTCCGTGTTTCGTCTGGCGAGTGTGGTGACGGAGGCCTCATTTTAATCCACTTTCCCTACCTATCTTTTTCTTATAAAGAAATAATGGGAATAGGAAGTGGATTTTCCGGGGTAGGGGACGCATAGGAAAAGGAAATATCCTTCTGCTGTGGGTTTCCTCCTCCGAAGATTAAGTGTAAGCAACGCATCTGCAACTGCAGTTGTCTATGGGCAGCAGGTCGCTTCGCAATTTCAGCGGATCCAGGTGGCCGCTTGCTCGTTTGCCACTTTATTATATAAAAAAGATGATTAGGTGATCTCCGCCGCAGCGATCGCATCATCATCTTTCCAACAAAAATCAAATCATATTTCTATTGATGAAATACCATTGATATAAAAGAGTTTGGTGCACTATTTTTGAAATTGATAGGTAAACATAGTCGCTGACTTTTTAAAGACAAATTTGCAGTGCTGTATTTTATGAGTAGCACACCATACATCCTTTCATGGTTTAATAGAATTATCAAATACAGTAAATTTAGAGCTACAACAATAACACGTGTCGAATGTGTTGATAATACAGTCATTATGTGAAATACATATACGTGCTTTCTCGATGAGTCTTTGGATTCAATAAATAAAGGGTTTCCTGTACCAATTGTCAAACGACATTCGACCCTGTTTAAAGGAAATGGCCATTATAACGCACCTTAACAATAAGGGAGCATACACGTGCTCCGGTTTCAGTTGTGTGAGAACTCTTTTATGGGACAGATCGAAGACCCTGAGATTTTTGTCTGCTTATTTAAAACCAAATAAGACATCTAAAATAAATTAAATTGATAATTATTGCGTGTATTTTAAGATTTTCACCAGGTTTTTTAGGTGATTTATATTACTATGATTGTTGAAGAGATCTACCTATCTTCGTTAGCTTACTGATTTACTATTATTGCCTCATAGATGTGTTAATGTATATTTAACATTATAATTAACCTATCCTAAATCAATCCGTGTACAATAAGAAGACGGTATGTCAATCGATTTTTGTTTCGTCAGACATTTTTCACTCGTACAAACAAACAGATGTCCATATCACCTATGTGTTTGTTTTTGACTGTCTCTTTTCCTACATTTTATTAGATTGAAATCACATTTATATTTATTTAGTTTAGTAAAATCATGGTATGGTTTTTAGGTTATTTATGTTTAGGTTATAATTGCACCTAAAGAGGCGAAATTATTTCGATCCTTAAAATCAATTCGAAAATTATTTGATTTCCCTCTGTATAGTATAGATACAATAAATCATCTCTTTCCATAGCTATTGACATCTTTAGACCAGTTGAATTTAAATTTAATGGTTCGAATACTACAGATCAGAAAAATGGTTGGTTTAGAATGTTGAATTCGTAAGACTTTTTTGGTGAAGGGAATATTTACATAGTGCTAATTTTACAAGGAAATACCTCTAATTTGTTATTGTCATTAAAGCAGTATGCATTAGATGTAGAGGTGCGCTTGGCACATGTCCGCGGAAGTTCATAATCTCTCGCCCGATTGTTGTTATAACATTTTTTTCCATAAAATAAAACTATCGCTCCGTCTCATATTTATAATAAAGAGTTTTACGAGTTTACGCATCGAAAGATACTAAAAATATTAACAGGATGCAGGACCAACGGCTTTATTGTAAGAACAATGTGTTTGCTTTTCATCGGAACACCTTTATAGTTTCGAGTTATGGTTTTTATATTATCTTCCACTCGAGTTCATAGAAGTAGCGTTCGGCACTGATCTACATCCGTGTTTATGGAACACCAATCTTTGTGTGTTTTGTTTTGAAGAAATTGTTATGATCTTCATTTAATGTTCATATCTATAACTACGACTATAGATCTGACAACGGTAAAGCTCATAGTTCGTAAAATCCTCTTAACAATTAGCTTGTCTTCAATGTACTCACAAACCGTCATAACAGGTTAACTTATTATGTTTTACATTTTTAATATCAGTATTTTTTTTATTTAGTACTAGCTAGTCTATTCTAGGAATTTTCCCAACATTTTTCACTCACTTTTCAGTTTTTTAAGCGTCTCGCGATTTTTTTTGAGATTATATTCAATTGTTAACTGTCCAAGACTATCGTTTAGAATATCTAACGGGCATTTGGTATCTATTGAGAAATTTATTGAAAATAGCTCGCGCTAGCCTCCCGGTTTTGTCTCAGTTTTATGGCGACGCTGACATATTTACCGGCTTTCTCCCTTTAAACTCGGAAATGGTACTGCCGGTTCATTTTACACTCAATTATACTATTGTTACGAATGCCATATAACTGTTAACCACTCATCGCGACGTCTTCGGAACTGTTACACGAGAAATATCGTATTTTTCTTCAATATCAAAGTCAAATATTGCAGCGTATATTATTCCTCAGATATCTATAAGTCTGTGAGTCTGTAAACCAAGATTTTTGTCGTTATACGTTTTGCTTTGCTTTGAAATGGGCTAGTTTTATTAACTCATTGTTGGAAGAACAAGTGACGGTACTGCTCTGGCTTACTTGACTGACTGTTTGGTCTGTTGTATCTCGTGGAAGTTCGAAGTTTTACTGATTTTAAGTTTGAAATTATTTGCAATTTATAAACTGATTATTTAATATGGCTTACACCTTTCTCGCATTAACTATACATAAACAAAGAAAGTAATATAATCTTCAATTAAAAATAACATAATCGATTCTAAAAATAACAACGAACAAGAGAACGGAATCGGTTCGTGCACTCAAAAGCATTGTATAGAAAGATAAGCTGGCACATGCATTACATTAACGCATCTGGGATCTCGCCACTGACACAGACGGACAGAAAAAATATCCAATTTCCAAACTCGACTCTCGTTTTGCCATTTTTTTCGCTAACTCACATACGGGTGATGTTTTGTTCTTCATTATAATTGAATTAAATTACTACATGTACCATTATAGTTCTTTTCATTGTTGTACTGCAATTTTATTTATTCAAAAATGTTTTCTGCTTTCCTGTTATGCTATTCTTCGCGTCTTTTATTACATCAATTTAGGTTTCGTACACACTATTCGAAGTCAGGACATAAACTTTGTTAAACTTTCATATTGTCCCTGAAACTGTTAAATTATTTTTGGATATAATTATATTTGCTTTGTATTTCTTTCTTTCTAGTATTTTATGCTAATCATGTAACTTGATTTTTCTTAATATTTATGTATTTTTGTTGCAGGTAATGAAAGTGTGGCGGATGAATGTACGTAAGAAATGAAAAAGGTTTAAAGCTAAATTAATCGACAACATTTTGTTTTCGTTCTTTTTTATTATTGGAAGGATCAAAGTCAAAGGTTCGCGATATATTATAAACAATCTACTTATATACTGTTCTAAATAAATGACTCAAAATCAAACCGCATTAATTAGAATGCATATTGAATTACGGATGGCGCCTTTGGGGCAAACATTACAAAGGCATTTTGTCTCTGGTCAAGTGTTACCAGACGTCTGGCCGGCATAGACAATAATATCTTTGTGAAGACGAGTGCTCGCATAAAGAGCATTGTAGCCGAATCAATTAACCCATAATGTGGTCATTGTGAAATATGCGTTTAACATTGTCTTAATGTATCTCTTTGGTGTATCGTAAAATATTTTTTATAGTTCTATTTATGGCCGGCTTGAATTTATTGGACAGATAAGTTTCGGTAGCTTTTTCGTATAGTATTACTTATCAGTTGCCTCGCTTTACTGTTTTAAAACTTACAAATACAATACTTTAGGCAAGACGTTAGCTGAATTATTTCATGTGACTATGAACCAGCTGGTTTATATTTTGTCTGAAGTAGTAGAGAATGTTTTGACGAAACTTAATATCGAATAACACTAAAAAGTCTAAACCGGGAAGATCAAAGCGTAAGGAAGGTGCATAGACACACGCGATATAGAATATAGAATAAAGCGTCTAAAAGATGAAGTTAATGGACGCCAGAGATATGGGAAACTTTAAAGAGTCGCTGATTATTGTGAAGTAACCCAAAACCGACACATGTGTCACATATCGTCCAGGATTGCGATGCCACATGTGAAATGAAAGAAAAAAATGACTAAAATCTGTTGTCACTACTCCCTAAGGTATGAACAATGCTTCGTTCAATTCCTGTCGTTAATTCAAAATTAATTTCAACTTTGTGAAGCAAGGCAGAAGGTTTAAAATAGAATTAGGTTGATAGAATTTACGGTCGATTTCAAAGAGACAGTACGTTTTGTGACGATTTTTTTGTTCAACCTTCCGTAACCTTTAGCTTGTGACATGGATTGTAGATTAGGCATATTGTTGACCTTTTTGCTTCCATTTTAGTTGCACGTGTAGTTTCGGTTTTTTGTTTCTTCGTTTTCAAGGGTCTTTTGTTTTTGTTGAAGACAGGCACAGGATTCGCATGTGTTGGAAATCGAAGGAGAAAGAATTGCCCGAGAGAATGTAATTTGCGACAGACGATTTATCTTTTTTAATTAACTGACGTACTTTTTCTTTACAATACTGTTTTGTTATGATCCTTTTCTAGAATCAGAATGATATAAGAAACGGTCGTTTTCTCTAATGAATATTGCTATGTTCTATTCTCTTTTTGCGAGGGACCCATTTGCATAGAATTATTTATCATAAACGAAAAACATGAATAAAAACGATTCACGCTTACAAAATTAAATTTAACAAGTTTAACTTTTGTACTATTCATAAAACAACGATTGTCTCATTTCACTTAAACAATTAAATCTCATTAAGCAATTCGTCTGCATAATTCTATATCTGCATTAATTAAAAGCAGACATTTAAAACCGTCATAGAAGTGTTCGCATAAAATCTCTCGACAATAATAAAAATAGGGCTTAAAAGAGTACTATAAGGGGTCTATGGTAAAGATATTCAAATGGAAATCAAGCTCCCCATTAACGTCCTAACTAATTGGGTGTGAACCGACGCCTTGTGTTCTAGGAATCCTCATTTCCATACTATTAAAGGTGGAAATGTCTGCCATCACAGATTTATGGGCGAATCTCCGAGATGTGTTACGAATAAAAATAATAGAATTGTCGTGTCTAATAATATAGCGGTCGTTTCCGTTCGGCTTTTGGTTTATTTTGGTTTGTGGACGCGAATATTATAACGCTCATTCCATTCATGTGCGCGCTAAGCGGACAGATTTACCTAGTTTATTGCGCGTTAACTGTGATTATTGTTAATGGATTGTGTAGGACTGCCGTTTAATTAGCTCAAAACGTATTATGGGAGTCGTTCAAAAGGACATAATTATCTTAATATCGTTACAGTTTTTACTATAGTTACTGGACTCGTTCTATTCTCATTTTCATTCTTAATAGTTAATAGTTTTAGTTTATACAATCTAAAGTTAAAGATTCCTAGTTTAGTTTTACAATTCTACGATGAAAGAACGCTCATTTCTAGTCCTCTTATGGCGATTAGTAACAGACAAATGTGACAAAAACATTTTTCTGTAAAACTTGTTATCTATAATAGTCTATTGGCGGACAAAACCCACGATTTTAAGCGTCCCACGTGGTGAGCAGTCTCATTACCCGCAAACGATTTGTTCTCATTAAACAAAACAAAATTCTAAGGTGAAAACACCAAGGTCTACAGACGGGCTAACTACTATAGAGAAAAATCTATCATAAAATTCATATTTAAAGCATATTTTTTTCATAAAACAATGCCTTCTAACGCCGAGTTCCCACTTCCACATAATGGTTACCAAGACATTGGTACCCAACCCCCATAATCTCTAAGAAAAATATCGAAATAGTTACGTATTGGATATTTTATCACAATATTGGTGTAGAGTAAGACAAATTTTGTGTATATGGTAATAGAAGGAATTAAATATCGCTCAGTAATAAAAACTTCATCCTTCTAAGAATATAGGGGCACTTTCGCTAATGCCGAAGTAGAACGAACCACTTCTGTTTTATTGTTGGAGCCATACTTTATGACTGGATTGTGTACAGATTTAGAATGTAATGCTCAGTTCACACTGCATATTATATTAATTGTTGTAACTATCATAGTCTCACTTGTTTTCAATATGAAGAAGGAAATCAGTCTCGACGATGTAATGTAGGAACTCGAGCCACAATCTGTAGACGATCATTGGGCATTTAATTGGGCATTTATTGAGAAAATGTACAGATTATCTTCATCTACCTTAACCACACAGATAAGTAGAAATAGGTTATACAAGTCACAACAAGGCTCCAAATGTTTCGTACCTAACTCTAGTTAGGATATAAGTTGGAAACATTATAGATAACCTACTTAACTTATATTCTGATAAGATTTCAATAAGATTAACTCATGCTAGGCCTAAGACGTAGTTACCAAATCAATGTTACACAAATAAGTTGATACTTCTAAATAAATGCGGCCATGTTTCCTCGTAAAGTAACTTTAACTTTCAATCCGAAACTACATGCCCACAAATAAGTTACTTTATAACCTAGTGTAGGCTTTAAATTAAGAAAAAAGTACAAAGTCGTATTTAAATATAACCTAAAATGTAAATCTGTGTGCACCCGCCGCGCAGTGTTCAATCACACGTCTGCTCTGGTATCTTTGGGATTAAAATGAAACTTTTATGGCTTCGATTACGATATGCCTAAACACAGCTGCCTTACAAAGTATTACTTTGCTTTTATACCTTCAAATATATTTTTAACGACTATGTTACTTGCCGTATAATCCAATGGTTAGTTTGTATAATTTATCAATTGAGAAGTTTGAGGAAGAAATTGACAAATGTTTTTGGTGCAATATGTCTTAAGGGGGTTTTAGATAGAGTTTAAAGTCCTTGTTGTTAAAGATTTTAAATAAACTTATGTGACAAGGCAACAGAATTTGGCCATTAGATACAGTAGCCAACTTGTTTCAACTGTACGTGCAATGAATTTTCCTAGACTTTATTAACTTTATTACATTCAATTTGCCAACATCTACTTTTGTATAATGTCTATTTTAATTATATAATTACAAACATATCATATTTCATACTAATTAAACAATTTTTAAACTCACGTTTGTCAAAATTACTCGACTACTGAAATGTTGATTAGATAAATTACTCAATAACGATTCTATGAAATGCATTCGATAATTTATTTGGTATTCTTTGTTACTACTTACTGTATTGCTTTAAAACTGCGTCAACAAAAAGCCAAACACCAACTAAATGTAATGACGTTGTAGATTCTTCCAATAAAAAAATCATATAGTAACAAAAAGCTGACACAACAATAAGTATTGTACCGACGGTTGCAATCATTAGTATTGATGACGCAAATTCTACAAGATACGAAACATTCGATAAAGAAAAAATATTAAGAGCCAATCAAGAGCGTACAGAAGCGCACAATGCTATGTCTATTAAAGAATAAGATGTATACAAATGTGTAACCTCGTAATAAAGATGAGGGAGCGCGTAACAAAGATGGTAAAGAACGTAATGATTTGGAAGAGAGTGGACGTGGAACCGTGAATACGAAGCGGATCCGTAAAGATTAAAAGCGAAGCTCAATCGCTGCCGCTCCTTTGTATGGCACAATGTGGGCACAGCGCTCGGTCAAGGGCTCGCTCCTGAAGGACAAAGGGTTGCAGGATTCTGTACGTAGCTGTGAACTTTGCGCCAACGTTTAAACTCTTGAGAGAGACAAGAATAAAAAAGTGCACAATACATTCGCGTATTGACGAGTTTATAATGTTAGACCGCTATTGTGTTTCAGAACTTTGACGGATAATTTAAAACTTTTTTTTTATTGATGGTACTTTTCTTGTAACCATATTTTATAGAAACTGATAAATTTTGTATCTGCTTATATAAATATATTAGTTTAATACTTAATATAACACGATGATTAATTAAATAAAGTTTTAATTAAGATTTGAATTATAAAAAAACAATACTAATTTAGTCGCTGTCAATTAAAAATGATAGCAATCTAATCGACTCAGTTCGATTTATATAGACGTTTAGATTGTTGTGTCCAAACTTAGAAGCATCAAAGTGAGATCAGCGCGAATAAAGGCATACGAGCTGGACCCGAGCAAAGGGGTAGTACACAATGTCGGCGAGGTCCAAACAAAAACTGACAACACAATACGGAGTGGCCCAACAACAGTGGCCGCTCATAAATCAACCTCTGACAAAAGTAACAATGGTATTGAGGGTACCTTATAAGAGATCTTAGTATTGTGTTCATTCTTTGATGTGCACTAATAAAACCTTTGATTAATATCGTATAGACGGAACCAGTTGGTATGCAAATAATGGGATACAAAAGGTAGGAATTCGTCAGTAGTCGAATCACACGTGCTGGGGTGTGGACAAAGGAGCTAATGCTACAACGTCTTCACAATGCTTTTTGTTGGCGGTAGACTTTATTCTAACTGGACGTGGACGAGCATCGACTGGACCAAATCATCGTGGAACCGTTACAAATGTCTTCACTCAGTACAATGGTGCTGTGCTTGTATGTTTATTTTTGTAACCTTTGTGATATGACCTTTGCATTAAGCGAGAGTCCAGTGCGGTTCTAAGAACAAATTATTCTTTACACTATAATTTTCAATCCAGTGAAATTGACAACTTTTTACGTTCTCTTCGTTATGATTATCAGTTGGTTTTCTTTTGTACTTTAATAATTTCTGGATAGGAGACCTCATACCGATAGCTGGAAGGCCAGTATATGTTTATAATATAGCATTATACCCAATAGAATTTTTATAGTGTAATAAAAATAAGCTTGATTGTCATGCACAATCGAACTTCTATATTTAATTTGGTCTCTTGTGATACGGGTCAGACATTTGGCCGATCAGCGACCTGCTGATAATGCGGACTTTTTGTGGTTGAAATGTTTTATTGTTTCCATTTTCGTAGCATTATCAATTTAATTGTGTCTCTTTAATTTAGGTTACTTGAGATAATATTGTTGTCAGAATATCATGTTATTCAGTAGATTACCTTTTGTTGCTATGTTTAGTAATATTTAATATTGTTTAAGTTATTTTTGTCGCGAAACTTGTATTAAGATTAACACAAAAAATAACAACATTATTAATATTTTGCAGAATGCAATATATAGAACATCCCGAATGTATTATTTTTATGCTGCAAAAGCAGGATTTTTAGGCTTTTTATTAGCATAAAATCTATAACGCACGAATTTAGAACCTATTGAAGTTATATAGAATTATTTGTTTACTGCGTTGCATGTGAAGAAGTTTCCACTAATTTAAAATAGTACGACCTTGAATGGCAACACTTGACAATGGCAACACTGTTTCTTATTGCCTTTATTATTATAAGCAGATCCAATTGCAAAATATGATTACTAGGTTATCATAAACTTCCCTATTTCTTTCTCAATATATTTTCAATGTAGGGTTATCTATCCCTGACATTATCCGAATTTGTATAATAACAATCATCTGTTATCTAATATTATTGTTTTCATATATAAATTACAATATTTTTGTGAGCCGAGAATATGAAAGACCATATTATTCGGGTGATATTTAATCATTTAAGCACTACATTAATAAAAGCAATGTTATACAGTCGGTTACTGTGGAAGTATTATATCTGACTTAGTCACTTAATGAGTCATTAAACGATAATGTAAGGCAGTTAGGAATCTAAATAAGAAAACTATGAAAAGACATATAATAAAGTAATCCAAGTAACTAAAATCGTAATATCCTAGTATTCATTTTTCTCATTACATCATCTAATATATTATGTTCGTACTGTGTAACAATATGTTTTTACATATACCCGACACTCTTACTTCTGCACATATCGACGAAGTAATTCAAAGATATGTGTGAAGTCACGCAAAATACGCGCTAGTCGTGGAGTTGCGGAAAATAGTGCCCATCATGGCTCGAACTACTTACTACTACTATAAAACAAAAAAAAAGGTTCGACACATGATGGGCTCCATTTTCCGCAACCCCATGACTAGCGCGTATTTTGTGTCAATAAACATAACTTTGAATTTCTTCGCCGATATGTGCAGGTTGCATCACGATGTTTTCCTTCACCTAAAAGCGTCGGTAAATATGTACATATGAAAATCGAAAATCGAAAAACACATTGGTACATGTCGGGATTCGAACTCGGGACCTGCAGTTTACAAGTCTAGAGCTAAACCCCTGAGCCTCCGACGCTCTTAACTACTAGTATATTATGTTCATTGGAATACATATTTCAAGTATAAATGTCTGTTTTTAATGAAAAATAAACGAATGAAACAAAAAGCTATGGCAAAACATCCGCTTCCCGAAGCACTGAAAAATGTTTGTTATTCAGAAAAACAAACCTATGTTATGTTATAGTATTTATTATAATACCTAACGTTTTAACACAAATACTGTTTTTATTTTGTTTATTTAACTAGGCTTTTAGTAAGAATATTGAGAAAAACACATTTTTAATATAAGAATTTTATTTGTATTCTTACTAATATTATACATGCTAAATTACCATGGATGTTTTAAATGATAGGAATGGGAAGTGGATAAATGGCGGGGGAGGGGACGTATAGGAAGAGGAATTATCCTCTTGCTGTGCGTCTCCTCTTTCGTAGATTAAGGGTAGGCAACGCATCTGCAGTTACAGATGTCTATGGGCAGCGGTCGCTTCGCTATTTCAGCGAATCCAGGTGGCCGCTTGCTCGTTAGTTTTGATTTCAATGAAATGCACATATGTAGATCATAGCCTGGAAAACCGAATAGGCTTACTACTATTTTTTAGTTCCGTGCAGACGGAGCTACGGACGACAGCTAGTTATATCATAAATCTAACTCTAAAATGCTCTAAATTTAACAAGCGTTGACGATACAAGATTCGCTTTATTTGTGATTATGATATACATAAATCAAGAAGTTTATAACGTCTCATCGTGAAACTTTTGATCCGTGGTTCGTGTACCACAATATCAAAGTCTCTGAACCACTTGACGGTGATACAATGTTGATAATGTCCGAACAGATCTTGTAGCTCATAATTCTATTTGTCATTTGCTTTGTTTCCTTCAGAAGAGGTTGCCAACAACGTCTATTTGTATAGAAATTCTTCTGATGTATTAATATGTGATATGTAAAAATATAATAAAAATAAACTCTCTATTCTATTAACTCTGGTAAGCATTTATATATTTTTTTCTACTATAATAAATTATAAGAAACTATGCAAATTGTATGTAAGGAGTGATAGTAAAACTATACTTTGATAAACGTCATCAAAAAAATCAAAAATAAATTCCGCAGACTGTCATTTACATTGTAATATAAGATCACAGAATTTCAGTAAAAAAAAAAACATAGAGGATCTTTTATTTTAAAACATCCGTGTTCGAGAAATATTTTTTAACGTTGTTTTGGCACAGCCTATGAGCAGTAACGCGTCATTGATTTGGTATATTGTTAGAATGCACTTTAAGCTTATTGTCTTTCCCCTTTGATGTTCTTTTATTTTTGTTTCCAACACAAAATGTTGCTAATGTCTTCCACAGTCCACTGATGTGTTGCTATACTTGCGACAATATGCAGGCCACACACATTAGGTTCAAAACGATTATTTTAACCTTTCAGATTTCATCGATAGGCATAAAAAACTTATTCAGAAGACTTCAGAATTTTGTAAGACACGCTAGGCTTTGCCTGAACGTTATCCAAGTAAGGTAAAAACTGACATAGAATATCTAATATGTATAGCCCGCATTAGTATTTCCAGTTTATCAAAAAAAAGCCTGAATTTGTCAACAAAACCATCAATAACTTTAAAAAATATTTTTACAAATGGTTGCATAGAAACTAACAGTAACAAAAAACTCTTAGAAAAAATCAAAACTAAAATATTACAGCAAGATCTGACGAAAAATAGAAAACGAGTAATATTATATTTGATAAGAATAGTTGTGGAAATAATATTGATGGAAATATTATTCCGCTTGATACAATGGACCCTCGGCTCTTTGATGTGACAAGAGAAACTAATCAATGGCTTGAAAACGTGCGCTTTTTGATGTCTGGACAAAAGTCGTTTGTGATCTTATATGAACTGTTCATAATAAATATTTCGCCATTTCATATATTTTTCTTCTCAATTTATTTAATAGCGCTGCAGTGACTCAAATGTTAGGCGGATACGATGGTCGGGGTTCTCTACAATTCGAGCAAGTATTTCTTATTGATGTATTTAATTTGGAGAAAGTAATTTAACATCATATGTCAAGTATATTTGTTAACCCTGGGGGCCCAAGGATCGGCGGTATCGGTGACAGAATCGACAAAAATGTATGAAACTGACACTGACATTCAATAAGTCATGTATTTGTCACGTGTGAGATATCGAACGCCATTGTCTGTTCCATACATTTTTGACGTTCGCTATAGAATCGCTTGGTAGCGAATATACTTTAGGTAGCCCCCAGATTCGCATAGTCGAAATCACCACTCTTTCTGAAAAAAAAACCAGAGCAAACGTTAGTTTTTTTTTATAAGAAAAGGGGCAAACGAGCAGCGGGAATTACGAGGTGATCATCGACGCCCATGGACATCTGCAATACCAGAGGAACCACAGATGCGTTGCCGGCCTTTTAGTAGTTAGTAGTGGAAAAGGACAGAAGTGTTAAAAAAGGAAATACAATTATACAAGTAACCAATAGTATTGTACTGTAATAGAGGTGTACATATTCGTATTAAATGTAATAACAAACGCACACAGTCGAACGCACTATCAGAATCGATTCTAATTCGAATCCATCGAATTGTATAACGTTGTATCGCAACACAGATGAGCCCTCTTGTTTGTCGCATCGATTATTCCGCATCATCTCTCTTTTATTGGGAACAAACAAGTTGGGGAGTCCTCAATTATATGACAAAAGTTTGTTGCCACATTACAATCATGTTCTTTTTAAGTCGTTTATCATGTATCATGTTCAAGTATATTGTTAGACACTTCGATAAGTCCAACTGATAATAAATTCTTCTCAATCATCGCTCTCCATGTGAGTTGCAGCAGATTTTCGCCTTCTAGATCCGTCTATCTCTTCTAAGTTGGTGTTATAAAATCCATACGGGTTGTCAGATTTGTATACATAAATTGCTGGCACTGTTCTGACAAATTACACAACCGACAAAATAATTCACGCAAAATTACAATTAACAACTACAATAAAGTACTTAATTTACGTGAGAACAAGAAGAATTATAAAAATCAAGAGTAATTTGTACGTGATCAACATTAAGGGCATTATAAAAGGCTCGAACAAGCGTTTTCGAGTACAGATTACCATCAAAGTAACCGCAGTTAACACGATGAAAATGTTCAACCGAAATTAAGACGAAAATGTCGCTTCAAAATGAGACGTTTAACGAAATGTTTAAACGCATTACGCTACGACTTGACAAATAACCGCAAATTGTGATTGTGACTCCTTGAAAGGGTTAATAATGGACGCGGAGGCGTGGGATTGTGCTCGCTCTGAATGTAATTCAGTTAGAAAGCTCACTTGTAGTAGATTGAGGTATTGTGCGCTTGTTTGCCTAAACAAGACATTCGGCCCGAGAATTAATAGTTGTTTCCAAATGTTTACTTTGCATCAATAGATGTTAAATTAATGTCGTATTTGATTAATTTATTAAAATATATTAAACAATTAAAATAATTTTACACACTAACACAAAGTTTTAAGCAAGGACTATCGATTTACCCTTTTTTTGTAACAGACAGGGTTATGTGAGATTTCTACTCACTAAAACTCCCTCGGTGGCCATCCACTAGTGCGCCTGCGAGGGTCCCTGGATCTCCCGTGGAACACACCGGGGCCCTCCGCGCTGAGCTTCCGCACGACACCTGCATAGCATTTTTGTGCCTTCGAAATGTCCGACAATATGGGACCACGCCATGTTGCCGTCTTCCCGGGATATTATCGATTTACCTATATGTAGCCGCTCCTTTACCCGTAAGAAATGAAATACAATTTCGTATAGTCCCTGTTTTGTAAGTTAAGAGTTAAGTTCATTCGTATATAGATCTAAAATACCGCATCCCCTGTAAAAATACTACGTGACTATCGCTTATAATATTCACAAAGGTGGCGGATGCGCTCGGGAGTTTGCATTATAGATACATGGAAATTATTCTATATTATTCAAACCGACTCTTTATATTTTTCTCGGTATTTTATGAAATAATATCATTTCTCGATACTCGGTGAATTTGAAGCCATGGCAAATAATTAAAATAGGAAATTCATATTTTGTATGGTCTCATTTTGTAAAATAATCAGAATATGTTTGTTGGTGTATTTCAAACATACAAAAATTCACGACAATTTGTATAGTATGTGTTCAAAAATGGCGCATATTCAAATTGTTAAAATGAAAAACATAAAATTTAATACTGTTCATATACGACATAAAATTTCGTGAAACACTACAAAATTAAAACAAACAAGTTTCAAACTATATTGGTAAAGCAAACAAGTTAACTCGTAACATACTTCTAGTTTTACTGTTAATATTTATGTAGCGCTATTTTTATGTACTACATAACATTATTAACACAACATAAACTTGCTCTTTATTTTTACGTAGGGAAACGTACTGATTCTCCTGTTTTTCTTATCGTATTACGTCAAAATACGAGTGCAACGTCACCAGCGCATTGAAACATTTTATCCCCTTAAATTATTATAAAAACATCAAAATCGAAAATAATTTACCCACAATTTTTATTCATAATAGAATAGGGCAAACGAGTCACTGGATCACCAAGGTGATCTTCGACATCCATGGAAACACTCGAGGAACCGAAAATGCGTTGCCGGCCTTTAAAAAATAGATAAGCTCGCTACTTGACGGACCCTAAGTCGTAGCGTTTTGGAAATACTAAATAAAATTTAATAAATGTCGGAACTGCTTCTTAACTTTCTTTTAAATCGAACAAAATACCATCAGACTTATACCTTAATTTTACTTGTACTAGTAAGTCATGTTCACTAAACCTTCAGGGTCGGTCGGATGTCGGGGTCTGAGCTGCTGACACAATAAGTGTCCGGCGATCCCATGGGTCGCTTCCACGTCCAGTCCCCCTTCGATATCTTAAGTTACAATTGATGTACGAAAATGTTTTATACGTCTGTCTCTGGATGTGGCACAATTAACCTAAAAAAAAAAAAAAATTATTCAGAATTAGAGATCAAAAAAATGTCTCTGTGACATCATCGAGATAGAAAAAACTCATTGACTTGATAACCTCCTTGTGTTAGTCTGTTAGTAGACAAATTATTTTAGTATAGATCAATTTTAAAATAATTTACTGTTGTTTCTGATTTTTCCCTAAAGCGTATATTTACAATATCAGACAAATATAATAAAAATTAATTAAACACGCCGCTAAATCTATTTCATACCGGTAAGTATGTTCGTACATCAATGTAAGCAGACTGGTCGCACTAAATACCCTTGAGATTAGACAATAATTCCTCTAAGCGTCTGTTATGTCTCCTGAATGCCGAATTCAAGCTCCTTGCATCTTCTTAGACTGCATTTCAATTAAGATTATTGCTTCGATGCAATATTACTTCAATAATCCCTTGTTTGATGTCCTCGTGTAATGTTGATTAAAGTGAAGATGTTGCGAGTTTGGGATCTCTATTTTCTAAATATGAAATTAATATAATAAATTTTAATCGTGCTTCATATACTTTGAGATAGAATCTTTCTATTTCACTCCAATTTTCTGAATAAATAGCAGCCCCATATTGTATCTCGTATTCTTACAATAAAGGTCTAATTGTGTAAGTTGTAGTAATATTTTAAATTCTGCGTAAAGTAAACTTGATATTGTTTATACCGACTTTAGTTAATTAATTTACAATTCTAATTACTCAAAAGCATCGTCAAATGATCTAGTACTCAACGATGAATAATAAAATTTGTACTGTGTACTTTATTCATTGACCTCTCGAAATTAACAGAGATAACGTTCACAAAGGGCCGAATTGAAAGGGGGCACCTTTCACCGATTCGCCACTCTTTAATCTTCTATCGAAACAAAACTTGGGATCGTAACAGGATTGTCTGTCTGCCCGTTCATTTACTTAGCAAATTATTCTTTGTCGAACGGAAGAGGAGGCTTTGAATCCATTAATTCTATGATGGGGTCACAAAAGAGGTGGTACGAATTAAAATAATGTATTCTACGACTTCAATGGGGGTACCCTTCGTCCGGTGGCGCTGTTATTACAAGAATAATGTATTTAAATCAGTGTCTGCTTTCAGATGAAGATGCCCCGCTTTGTGAGGCCGGGGAAGTGATCACGTACGGATGCCATTAGGATGTGTTTTATGTGCAAATTATAGACCTGCCGTTTTTAAATTTGCTCGAATTTCAACTCGCTCGCTGCCGTGAACAATTCGCGTTCGTTAGAAAGTTTAAATGTGATGTTTATTATGTGTGTTGAACACGTTTTATGGTCTCCTATGTTGTGTTAACTTTTATGATTTTATTTTGCTTATTGACTTATAATGACCATATAAATGTAAATGTTAAGAATCACCTACAAAGACCTGACTAGTCAAAATCAAATCCGCGAGTTCAAGATTAGTTTATGATTATTACTTAGATAGTTTTATGATGCTGTATTCAGAGGGCTAGTTTACTTCTATTGTTTTATTTGGATGGTAGCAATTGATAGCAAAAATGTACACATTTTTAATTAATGCTACATATCTAGCTAATATCCGAGTTACATAAACAGCTACAATGATTATCAAAGTGAACTGAAAATTGGGAATAATATTTGAATATCAACTGTTTTAATTGAAATTGCGTCACACGAAATAATATACGAACGGGAAATTAATCCAGACTTACAAAAGGGTTTTGTTTAAGTACCCTCTGTTGGCGGATAATTTAAAATATGATCACCCCATAGCCGAATATTCGACACAAACATTTCGATGTATTTATTCTGGTGTTTATTTTGAAGCGTAATATGTCGTGTTCCACTTTGATGTCGTGAAATCGCTTCTGTTCTTTGTCAGACGATCAACGAATTACATCTATATATTTGATCGTTTAATTCTGTATTTTAACGTCTTCTATTTTGGATTCAGATTCCTTTGTAGCTGGATCGAGGTTTACTGCTTTATCGTTGTCGCCGGGTCCGTATGGAATTATTGCATATGGTTGGTCGGAGCATGTTTGGCGGGATGAATGGTTCATTATACTTAGGGATAGTCTGCTCGGGTCTCTAATATTTGCGATGTACACCATTGTTTATGATTTGGACAATTGTTTGTGTTTCACTGTCAAAGGATGTGCACTTGTTTGTTTTGCGAGAGGTTACTTTGAGGGGAGTTGAGTTGAATAAACAATGCGACATGTTTAATCGTTTATCATAAAAGACATTGCATCTTAGGGAAAGAAATACGATATTAATATAGAAATTGATAAACATTTTTTTGCTATGGCTTCAGATCCAGGCCTTAGATCTATGTGACCTTGTATTTTTGGATTATCAATGAATTGTATTCAGGTATCTTAGGTACGATAGTTAAATGATACTTAGGAATGATTAAATAATATATGCACTCGGTCAACTTTTATACAACGGTGCAAAAGGAATACCTTTGAGTGAGTTTTCCCTCGGCTCTAGCTTTACTCCAACAAAATTCTTCCATCGAAAGCGTTCCTTTGCGGGCAACGGAGCGACGCTGTAGAGGCATCTCGACTTCAACGCGACTCTTATTTTCATGTTCAACTATGAAACACGCTATTTTGTTGTTACTGTTTTCGTTTACGAGTGCTTTTAGCGCAAAACTTTGAGCTGGAAACAACAAATATTAGCATTTATAAGTTGGAAAAAATTAAGAAAACGAATTATCCGTTTTATGTAACCACTATACGGTTAATTTTCTAAATATAAAAGTATATCGTCACAAATTACATCTTTAACCAATTTAATAGATATAGCTTTTCATAGCTTTTTATTTATAATCGGTTCGTTAGTTTTAGAGAACTTCTGATATAAACAATTTATTGTTTTTATTCTTAATACAAAAACATTGGCTAAATTGGATACTACTCGTATATCTTTGAATGCATAGTCGGAACCTGGGTACGCGAGTCCAAGGGACCGCAATATTTGTCTCGCTTATATAGGTTTCTCTCTAATCCTCTCGCTTATGAAGGTAGCTCATCGGGACCAGAGAATGACTCTCGTTTATCTACTTTTGACTGTATATTATGCCTACAACATAAGACATCAGAACAATCGTGCTAAATACAAGTAAGGTGAAATTTTCCTGCCTTACCCTAAACAAGAGGGTCTGATGAGTATAATAAGGCATTGTGCGCCCGTCCTTAGGTTATGCAGCGAACGAAATTGTAAGCGATGAAAACAATACGGGGAAAATTATATACAGTAATTTCTTAATTATAATTAAGCTTAATTTGTAAATGATTATTTTTTCGAAATTATGATGTAATATATTACTTTTAGTATAACAAAAAAGTATGCAATTATATTTATACACATACAATTGACAGGTGATAATTATTTAAGAAATATATTTTTTGATTCTCAAACCTCGCGACTTTGTCCGCGTAAAATTGAAAAGCCTATGTTACTCGGGGATAATAGAGCTTTCTAACGGTGAAAGAAATTTTGAAATCGGCCAAGTAGTTCTCGAGTTATACATACAAAAATACAAAGTTTTCCTTTTTATAACATTAGTATAGATTGCTATTCTGAACTATACACTCATAGACGTTTAATTATTACTAAGGAATTAATAAAGACTTGTCTTACTAAATCTACAATAAAACCATTTTAGTAACAATCAAACGGTTATAGTAGCAGTTTTATAACTTGCATTTTGAGAAGTTAAAGTTCAAGTTAAGCTGTCATTACCTGAAGGTGCACAAAAGATATAAACGTGCCGTCGTCTAACAATGGTGCTTACGGGTGATTGGCGCATTGTCCACGCTATATTAACTGTATTGTTTGGGACGGAATAATCATAATGTCGTCATTACCCTCCGAGGGACGACGGAGGTTGGATCGCTAAGTTTGGAGACGGCTTTTCTTATCTATACTCTATACTAATATTATAAAGAGAGAAACTTTGTATTTTTGTTTGTATTGAAATAACTCAAGAACTAAGGGGCCGATTTCAAAAATTCTTTCACCATTAGAAAGCTACATTATCTCCGAGTAACAAAGGCTATATTAATTAATTTCACGGGGACGAAGTCGCAAGCAACAGCTAGTTTGTAAATAAATAGTATTTTTTAAAATGTTTTTGCGTAGTAATTAGTTATGTCTTAAGATATTGGAATGAAAAATGGACGCATTTTATTATTACTATTAATTTAAATTGGGATTTTATTGTTAAAATCAATATGGTGTTGATAAATACGCATTAGCCTAAGGCTTCATTAGACCGATGTCTCGCAAAAAACGGCCTTACGCCGAAAAAATCTCCGTATTTTGCGCGAACTCGGTCTAATAATTACGTAGGTTGACAATTATAAAAATTGTATGCTTGAAAATTAACTTTTGTAAAAATCTTGAAGGTTTTAGCCCGATAGAGTATTGATTGTTCCTTGTACTTTTTGTTGCATTTTAATTTAAAACGATTTTTATGAAAAATAAAATTAAAAATATTTTTAGGTTTATCCATATTTTCGTAGCCGGCATCCACTTGGTGCACGTTGTCGCGCAACCGATGGGTAATTTCCCCCATTGTCAATCACAAGAAAGTCTACGAACATTGATGAATTTTTATTTAAGTACTAGAAGTGGTAACATTTAAAATGTTTAAAATTGCCAAATATATCAAATCCACTAAAATTTTTATTCCCAAATTTTTGTCAGCGATTTTCGACCTTGTAATCAATAAACAAAAAAAAATACTTAAAATTATGATGTTACTAATATTAAGGTTTTATGAAAAAAATTAAACGCCTTGTTTTACCCAAAGTACATGCGCTACAAAGCAATTCGATAGCGAACATTAAAAATGTATGGAACTGACAATGACATTCGGTGCAAGCACATGACTTATCGAATGTCATTGTCAGTTTCATACATTTATGCCGATTCAGCGATATCGCCAATCTCAAGATAATTTGGGTAAACCCCCAGAAGAGATGATTTTATCTCATTGTTTACATAACAGTGTCTACTGATATTAAATACGCAAATATTGTTTATTTAAAAAAAAATGAAACGCCTTGACACATCTAGAATATTCCATGGCATATGTTCACTGGTTGCCTTATAACTTGTACAATACGTAAATAAATTAGGTAAGGGAGTTTTCTTGTAATTTTCCGCCGATAATTCCACGTCCCTTTGCAATGCTCAATGAATGGCAATTGTGCAAATGCTATGCTGTTCTGACATGTCATTTTATTATATTTTTCTTTTGAGCTTTAATGTGTTTTTCTATAAAAAAAAATAAAACGTACAAATAATTGCACAATTTATTGTCTGAATACAAAGATTTCTTTCAAGTTTCTCATAAGCAAATAACTTAGAAAGAAAATAAAAATAACAGTTAACGCAAACTAAGAAAGTAACTGTTCAAATCAAATTTCTTAAAGACCGAGAATTTTTATTCCATCTTATTGTGAATAAACTTATTATTCAATAGAATAATTCAGTTATTGGCACTCGAGAATTTCTTCCAGGTTTTTTCTTGAGGAAGAGAAATGCTTTTGCGTCCCTCATTGAATTACTGTCGCCTCACAATATTTCTATTAAATTTTTATTTTTCATTGTACTGCGAACGAACGGTCTTGAGAGTTTTATTTGCCTGTTTGATCGGAACATCTTATTTGCTTTCTTATTTTTCCACTTTCAACGCGAAGATTCAGATAAATATTTTGTACCATGCAGCTTTAACAGCGTTGAAGAATTGTCTAATCTATATTAATATTATAAAGAGGAAAGATTTGCATTTTTGTATATATTGAAATAACTCAAAAACTACGGAACCGATTGCAATAATTCTTTCAACGTTAGAAAGCGACATTATCCCCGACTAACATAGGCTAATTTTTTTACGAAGTCGCGAGCAACAGCTAATATTAATTAGAAGGTATTTCCACGAAAAAAAATACTTGAAAATTTATCTAAGCTAGTAGTGAAAATAGATTACATGTCTGACGTCCGAAGGTTCCAATAACGAAATTAGTTTGACGAAGACGTAACATTTCTAACATTTAGGCCTCGTCGAATTATCTAAGACGGGGCGTAGGCAATTTCCTTCAACTAATAGATTGGAAACTGGAGATTCGTCACGATTACTTGGACCTTCCGATCGACCGTCTCTGATTGGTTCCTAAACGGATACGCGTGTTAATATCTTGTATAAATCTAACGAAGCAAAGGATGCAAATATTAATCACCAATAAGGAACTAATCGTTCGAAATAGTATGACTTTTGGAAAATAAAAGTAGAACTAGAAGTTCATTGTCAAGATTTTCTTGGATTTTTTTTACATTATAAAGTGGCAAACGAGCAAGCGGATTCGCTTAAATAGCGAAGCGAACGCTCCCCATAGACATCTGCAATTGCAGATGCCTTGCCTACTTCATCTACAGAGGAGGAGACGCACAGTAAGATGATAATACCTCTTCCTATACGTTCCAAATGTTCTACGACATTTTTCTATTAGACGCAAGCAGAAATTAATAATTAAGTTACAATATTATTAACGTAAATGCAATTAGTAACCTAATATATCTCAGTACGTATATGTTCATCATTCACTTCAAAGATTTCTCTGTACTCGCAAACTTCAATAAGGAACGCAGTAAATGAATATCCATTTTGCACTTGACAATAATAACTTTGAAACTGATTTATAGAAACGATTTGCGATTGTATTCACGTCATTCTATCCCTCAATAGTTTGTTTCAGACTTGCAATGTTATTTGAACCTTCATTTATATGATTTTCGACTTTATTACTTAGGTGCAAAGGATATTTAGAGTGCATAAATGAAGTTTGAATTGTAACTATTAATTTCCTTTCCATTACGGTCACAATAACATCACGCGGTGACGAGAACAATATGGCCGTGTTGGCGGGAAAATTGTCAAGTCAATTACTTTCGGAAAATTGGTTTAGGAGCGAAGAGGTTTCTTCGACGGACGATATTGATTTACAAATTATTTTATGTTATACAAACACATATTGCACAATTTTAAAGCACTTATTCCGTTAGTTAATGTTAGTATCTTTAGAAACGGTTTTTTGCAACCATTTCACCTCTTTAAGATTCGTTGACTACATTGATGCCTCCAACCCATTATCTTCATTTTAAATTAAAATTCCATTTGAACTACATATTTTAGGTTTTTTATAGTGACATAAAAATTTTGTAAAATGTAATTATTTAATATTGTGCTACAATGGTGTCATTTTTTTTTGTTTAAAATTGTATAAAAGCAAAGACGCGTTGAAACGTTCAGAAATAGTTCAATGGGGCACAGCTGATTTCAATTTTGCGTCGCAGGGGACTCGAAGTGGGACAATGGCGTAACAGAATTGTTGGCAAATTGTTTTTGTTAAACGAAACGCATCGAGGGGTGCCTTGTTGACTTTCAAACTGGAAAATATGATTTATTAATATTAAATAACATTAAATACGCTATTATGAATTTATTAAGATAATTAAGTTCAAATAATGCAGCTTCCTTCCAGTCTGTTAAGTATTTATAATCATTTTTTATAACATAGTTAATGTCTTGACTTGAGTCAGTTTTTAAATTATCTATTGTCATAAAAGTAAGATATTTTTTTAGTTATTTGTCTCGAACAAAATTATTGATATAAAATTTGCGCTATCGGCAGTAATATCGCCAATGCAAGGAACTCCACGAAGCGTTTGTCGACGCGGCAAACTGAACAAATTAGTTTATCGACTAAGAGCTACGATGAAAATATTTTAGAGAGAAAACAAAGACAAATTATGTTACAAATTATTATCTTTTAAAAATATTGTAACGATAAAATCCTGAATGCAAATATGGAAAGCAATGTAATATAAACACGTAAGGAAGAATGGTAAATTGTAAAAGAAAATAGACCCAATCAATCAAAGTATCGAAGTAACCTCATTTTGCAATAATTCCAACTGCTTAAACACCTACATAAACATATTTTCATCAAGCTTATTTTCTACTAGAGATAACAGTATTTTGTATAGGTATCCATTTTTATACAATAGTTTCGTACATCGGTTACTTCGATCGCCCTTTTCCTGGAGACTGCAGTAACACGGCTCTCTGTGTTACTGTGACTTTTATTATATTTGGACAGACCGACAACACCAAGAACCACTGACTTCGTTCTTTCTGATCGTTCATTTATTTTTTATTTAGTCTTTTTTGCACATATGAAGTATTGCATAAACTGTTCTTGTGCTTATCTGTGCTTCTTTTGTGTAATTGTATACTTTAAGTAGAAGATAATACAGTCGAACCTGGATTAGCGAGAAAACTGTATAGCGAGAGTCACTGTTTGGTCCCGAGGGACGATTTCCATAAGTGGGAATCTCGGATTAGAGAGAAACCTCTCTAAGCGAAGCAAATAAGGCGGTCCCTAGGAGTCTCGCTCATGCAGGTACGACTGTAATTGCATTGTAGTACTTATTTTGGGGATTTTCATGCTCGAAATATTCAAATAATAAAAATAAAATCCTAGACGAAAATCATAATTTATACAGTTGTAAGAGTAACTGAAATCAGTCTTAAACAAATAAAAGATATAAAAAACTAAATTGAAAATATAATTATTTTGGTAACACAAACAGAACTGACTTTAAATACGAAACAAAATTAACTCAATGCGCACAACTGAGTCGAATGCAAACCAGCTTCAAAGCAGAAACTCCAGACACTGTCGGAACAAGATATTCGTTTGTTGGCACAACCAATGAACACTTCCTATCCTGATCGCTGCGATCGTCGTGGATTTACAAATGCCACCGTCACTACTCAAATAAACAAACACATGGCCGTCTTCAATCACAAGTCTTCGCGGTTATTACGCACACATTAACAAATCGTGTTATCTCCTCCATTGATTACTAGTTTAATTGGACCTCCATACCCTCCTCCGATCCGTAGTAATACAGACATTAACGAAGAATTTCGCGGAGCATCCGGAGATCTCGTACGATTGGACGGTTCACATAGTCTAGCGGACACCTTAAGTCCAAAGGAGGCAGAAACTGCAATTAGTACAATTAGCAGAGCCCAATTAGGTGCTTTAACGAAGCGAGTTTCCTAACTAGTCGGAGAGTTTGGTGACAAATACGACGTTCGACGTCCGACCTGACTTGGATCGTTACGTTTGAACGTTGTGTTTGTGTTTGTTGAAATAAATTTACAATCACTCGGGCGACAACTTAGATTGATATTGATATTTCAAATGAAAAGTTATTTCATTTACTTATAAAGTAACAAGAAGATAAACAATTAAACATGTACGAGTACAACTCTGTACGACTCGCAAGTTTCCCAGTATTTATGCAGTTTAAATTTTCTAATGTTTTCTCTTTTGTTCACAGAAACATGTCATCTAAACGAAAATCGCCACCGTCAAAATTGCAAGACGGCGCCGCCGACACTGAGAAATCCGAAGCGGGCCCTGCCAACTTAGACTTCTCCGACCACCAAGAGTCAGACGACAACGAGCAACAGAACTACTATAAGTTCTCACCCAGCTCCTCCACACGAAGCTCTATCAGTGAAGAAGATCCTTCGAACTTCGAAGACGAGCGACCCACCAAGAAACAACGATTCGAACAAACAATAGACATGACAAACAATCTTCTAGTCCCATCGTCTTTCCTTAGCCTGCACCAAGTCAATGATCTGCAAGCGAGAAGACGCGGCTCCTCTGAATGCAGTAGTCCCGGTGCCGAAGCGAAAGTTTTAGGACTCTGCAATAATAACAATTCATTACTGAATCATAATAGTGCGTTACTACTTGCGCCGCCTCATAAGCGGTCGATGGATGATGTTCTAAAGAGATTAACGTCTAAAATGAATAATAGTACGATTAAAGAAGAGAAGCGGCCCACGCCATCTACTACTCCGGTCAAACAAAACAAGTAAGTGAAATTATTTATTACGTTGTAATAGTTAACGTTTAATTATTACAATATATTAACAGATAATCCATATTTTCAAGGCTATGTTTCTTAAAATAATCTGGTGGGTAAACTAAAGACATAAATACGATAGAAACGTAAGACAATTATTTGTTTTTATTTTGTATGGCTTGTAATGACGTCAGTGTTACTATGTATGTTAACAACACTGCGTAAGATTAGCAATTATCAGCGGCATTAAGTAGGCATGATCTCCAGTCACCTTCATTATTGGCAATTTCCTCCGTCAGTTCATTAATCGAATGTTTTGTTTCGTAAGACTTATCAACCGCTACGGGAACTATTATTCATAAGATAAACTTTATTATGAATCTAATTATTTTAATGTCAATATTATTTAGGAACATTTTCATTATATTGCAGACTTTCTTATCTAATGTATTGTGTTTTTACAGACCAATGTAAGACAATAATATTGTTTTAAATACCAATTTTGTTCTGTATGCGTAATGTGACCAGACGTCTTTTAGAGTCATGTGTCCCGGTGTCCCTGGAATAATCTGAAGATTATAGTTATCCCGTTTTGAGTATTAAAAAATATGATCACGTTGCGTCAATAGTGATAGCAAATAATAATGCTAATTTTGGTTATAATATGATATCAATAATCAATTATTATCAAAATTTTTCCTTCTCTCAAAAAAACTAAATACATTTATTTTATTTTATCACATAATGACATCATGTTTCAAAAATGTTAAAAAACTAATTTATTCCTGTCATAAACAATAGTTAAGGAAATTGCAAACTTCCCTAACACATTCTGTTATACGAGATTACTTTGTAACTTTATAGCATCTATATAATTGGCATAGTTTCTTGAACAGGTTTCAACTATTTTGCAACGACTTATACAATCAAACACATCGTTAACCGTCTAATGGTGGACTGATATTTAGTTAAAATAAACCCAAGTCGAGCAATGCGACATGCCACCGAGATGTTTTACGACTTCCGTCACAAAACGCAAGCGGACAAACCCCTTAAAGTCAAATATCTATAAAAACCTAGTTAAAACGGCGCTTAACGCTTTTATAGTTGGCCTGCGGTGGTCCTACTCTTAACATTGTTTTTAATGAGTCATATTATGGCCAATTAAATTATGCATCGTATACGATAGTGTACACGCTTTAATTTTACTATAACTTTAGCCTACAATAAATGTTCAACTGGTTGTAAGATGTTTGCAAAATATAAAATAATATTGTAACGCTTTAGTTATTTTTAACGCTTTCAAACAATAGTACGTTTGAGCAAATACAATAAACAATTTACGTAAACGGAAGAAATTATCTCTCAAGACGCTTATTTAGTCTAAGCCGTATCAACTTGTGAACTATATGCATAAATACATTGCTATCGATTGTCCAGTATTATTAGACCTCCGGTTTAAACGTATTCCAAAATAAATCTTATTTTATCATTACAAAATGTTGTCATGTAATCAGATATAAAAAATAAAACATAAACAGTGTTTCTAATATTATTATTTTTTGCATAAATTATATCTTAATTAAATCTAGTTTTGGAAAAGCTCTTGACACATTTAACAAAACAAAAGGTTTGTTCCATTCGGGTAATGATTACGAGGTCGCGTTAACCTTATCAGAGGTCATTATAATTTGGTCGCATCTCACAATAAAATTAGATATAGATAATATTTAATAATAGAGACGATAATTGTACGGGTTAAGGCGGTGTCAAGCGCGAACTATGTCAATATTTGTATTTACGTGCTCCTTGTATCACAAGAAGAGTGCTTATCTTTGTAATTAATAGCTTTTGTTGATAATAATGATTGTTGTTGCGGATGCAAGACTGTTACTATGGGACACTTTGTTTTATTATCTTAAATGTTTATTTAAAATAAACTTTAATAACATTTGTAGTAAAAGATATGCTTCGGAGTCAGTCCCAGTTGGAGTAATACGAGTATTGCACTATGCAAATATAGACATCAAACAAGTATATCTAATTTAAATCAAATTAAAATAAATTCAGACCTATTGTATACTTTGAAAGTTGATAATTAGTTTCGAAACTGAAGCACTGAATTCAAACCAATCAAACTTCGCAATACAAATTCAATGTGAAATTACACAATGACATTCGGGCAAATCAATGGCATATAATTAAAGATAAAGCCATCAGCCGTCTGTTCCTTAACAAAAGATCTTAATACCCTTTCTCGGGGTTTTGGAATATTAAGACAAATGCTGGGGCTATTGTGCCGCGGGCGTTGTACTAATTAATCGCCGTGTTAATCGCCATCGCTTCAGATTAAGACGTGAACGCGTAATGTGCCTCAATCCATCTCAGTTATGGCTGTGTCGAGCATGTATTATGTGGTTTAGTCTAAGTGAAAAGCGTTAGCGGTTATACCGCATTTAAATCTGCCTTAAATTTATATATTGCGTGCAATATTACTAAATTTATGGTTTAAATTCAAAGTTATTATAAAAATTGGTTATTTAAAAAATCTGTATTGAAAAGCCACATAAATCACATCAAAAATGCATTATGACTGCAGAGTCTGTTCTTTATGTTCACATCCATAGGTCGGTACATACATCTTAAAACAATTAGAAATACGTTTACATAATATTACTTTGAACGTTTTTCACAAACGAACATTTCTTTCAATTTATAAAAAAATAGCTATTCATAGATTTTTTGGAAAGTACCTAAACTATACATTTTATAAGATCTAAATACTTAGATCTTATAACTTGGACCCCACAACTTAAGCCGGCCGGCAACAATGGAACAAACCGTAATTTGTACAGTGATAAATATTTTTGAAAGCACAATATAAGTATTCGAAATTATAAGAGGCTGGCAACATTAGTTAATGTGAATATCATATTTATTATTGTTATGAGCGATCACCTCCGGCTTTTTACACTGTGTTTAAAACAATGCTTATTCTACATTCGATGATAAATGTTTTCTTTTTTTTGCGAACAATAACTTTAATTATATTTTTAAAAGTATGAAGATTATGTTTTGCAAAGTTACAAGTTATTTTAGTGGAGCAATTCGTATAACCACTATAGTAATCATGACAATTAAAAAGGAATGTTACTGAAATTGAATGCCTTTTCAATTCAATGAGTTTTTATAAAGCAATGTTACTACTTTAGTGTCGTAGAAAGAGAAAGATATAGAAATGGCTATAGCGTATACGGTTCAGAGACGAAAAATGCCTTAGACTACGTTATAGGTATGTTGTGTGTGCATCACTTTACGGTTTAAAACAAGTAATATCATGTCATAAGCCATTGCCTGGGACGTATGCAAAATTAGTACTCCAAAAATTCGCTTGGAGCGCCACTATACTATAAGATACGTCACATTTGCTTGGGTCATATTTCAGGACTAAAATAAACAAAATCACAAAGAAGATCACATCACAGATCAGAGAAAGGGTCCAAAGATCTAAGACACTGTCTTTGTCACGTTACGTATATTTCGTATAAATGTGTCTCAGTCGCTGTCAGTATGACATATGTCATGTCTCATCTGATTCTTTTAATCTATGTTTTGTGGTCAAAATATTGACATACCTGACTTGCAACATACAGTACAAATCAATAATTGAAAACTATGTCAGGGCAACTGCTAATTATCGTTATGGCTTTCAAGCTAATGTTAAAAAAGCGATCTTCAATACGTTTGTTATTCTATTCTTATATCAATAAACATTTGATTTGTATTACATCAAATTCAGGAATTTATTGCAAGAGTTTTTACAATTTAATATCAATTGAAATAGATTTTTATTAGCTTTTGAAGTACAATTTACTGATATGTGTCGCCGACTATTCGCGAATACCGTCCATTTGTATTCTGCCTAGGAAAATTATGAAGTCATTAGTAAATATGTCTGGTAACTGACCAGTTTTGAAGTTTGATATTGTTTGTTTCGTATCATCCGGATGACAGTGGTTTGTAAAATTAACTTTTGTATGTCAGCCCTAAAGCATTGTACGCACTAGGAAAGGATTTACTAATCTATTATATTAAAATGTTGCTGTTCGGACACGTTTAGTTACTAAATTACTACCCTAGTGTGTAGGCTTAAACGAGTCCGAACAGTAGTAAATTCTTTGTTCGGATAAATGCTAGTTGCTACACGACTAAAATATTATCCTGGTGCGAACAAGGCTTAACATAGGGTAGATTCCGAGCCCCTTGGGACATAGTGACCTGATGACGATGATGATGTAAATTACATAGTATTTTGCGATCATGAAGATAAAATATTGTCAAGGTAAACCGAGACGAGGACAATAGACAAGGCGTACAAACAATGATCCTTTGTGATCAACAATGACGCTTTATGACCAATAACAAAGTCGCATTCTGCAAAGATTTGCCGCACACATGGACCTGCCTTGTATTGTTGAATGGAATTGTCTGTTCAAATTGATGTTTTATGTTTATTGAATATTAAGTGAAACGACGATGTTTGCGTCATATTAGTATATTGCTGGACAGTAAAACGAGGACTATAAAAAATCATTTAACTGATAGGTGCGATTATAAGAGAATAAAAATATTGATGCATTGATAAATATACATAAAATAGAGAAGATGGTCTTTCATTTGACTTCTTTTGTATTATCGTATGTACGGTTCCAACCTTAGGTAAATCTTTACTAAAGAAATAATTTAAGCAGAGGTAAAAAAACAATACTTAGGTAGGTACATAATACGTAGGATAAGGTTGACTTAGTTAGAAAAGAATTAATATTAAACGTATAAAGTAAACCTACTTCATAGTCTCTAGGACCAATAATGTAGAAATGTGAAATAATTAAAACTTATCAAATAATCAAACAGCAGTCGCTTGGTAGAAAATTTCAAAAGCACTCAAATGCAAATCTTATTTTATATCAACTGTCGGTTATTAACATAACTTGAACAAACTGTTCCATAAGCGAGCTTATAATTGTGAAAGGAAAGATATTTCTTACATAGATATCAATTTTCAATATAAACAGTAAGTTTTATTGAAATTAAAACAAGCTTAATAATTATTTAAGTAAAAAAATTGACTGTACCTATAATTATGCTCGATAGTATACGAATTGACACCTCACGTTGTAAAACACGTATATACAATTTATTTTTTTCATATCAATAGTAAGTTATGTAGGTTTGTATATTTTTAAGTATAAAGTTCGAGTTTTATTCAATTCAATTATTAAATCAAACTGTTTTTACTTGTAAAGGCAGTATTTAAAATTCAATAAATCGAACCAAATTATAATAATAGACGTTCCTTATTTAGACAATCAATTCATATAAAACTTAGACAGATGGTAAATTATTCGCGAGGTGAGGCTTAGATCATTAGTTAGTGTCGACCATCACAATGGAGTAGGCCTTAATTAGTATTCAAAGATAAACTAAACTGTTCTAACACAATAGGGCATTGCGAATACTACACTACGAGTATGCAATAACTGTTAATAGCTTATAGTCTACCTTTGTATTATAATAAAACTCCTTGACGTCTAATATTTTTTTCGAGAAAAACAATAAAAGTTCTCGCACAGACTGAAGCCTTATACACATTAGGATAGTATTTTAGTAGAGTAGCAAGTATCCGAACAAAGGGTTTACTAATCTACTCTACTAAAATATTGCTGTTCGGACACGTTTATTTACTAAATTACTATCCTAGTGCGTAAGTTTAGGCTTAAACGAGTCCGAACAGTAGTAAATTCTTTGTTCGGATAAATGTTACTTGCTACTCGACTAAAATACTATTCTAGTGCGTACGAGGCATAAGTGTGTGCAATGCTTCGTTTATTTCATTTGAGGTTGTTGATAATTTTGTGATGAACAGAGAACAGGAATTAAGTAGCACGCTGTTCTGTTAATAAATAACTTATTAAAAGTCCGTTTATCTCATAAAATGTACTGTAGCGAGTAACAGTACCAATCATGTATTCCGTTGCGGCAATGTAGCAGAAAATGTAATGACTCCTCATTCCAAGACATTATGTAAGTCACAGTATCCGCTGCCTACTTTTGCCTAAAGATAGTAACTTTACCAGTTCGATTCGACGATTCGACTGCGTAAGGAATTATGCCTATTGCAATACTATTACATTGCAAAAGAGCATTTTCTGTCTACGGTTTCCCGCCTTCATCATTTGAAATTGGAATGCAGCGTTAAGCGCAGCCCGGTGATTGGCTCATACAATATTCAGGGCGGCCAATCGCAGCGCGCCTGTGTCGCCAGTGCATCAAAAATTCTATCTGAATATACCGCCAGTGTGGCGAGCACTAAAAATGATAATGCCCTAACATGGACAGCCATACAATTTGAAATGAAGAATTCATGCAATATACTCCGCGTTTACATTTCGTATGTATTTTTATCGATAGCACTGAATTGGACGGAACCGGTCCATTTTATTTATTGAGGTGATATTCATAGTACGTTTATGACGCGATTCTTGCAGAACGATTTTTTATTACGACTCGTGCAACTGGTCTACACGAACGTACGCCAAAGTGAATTTATATAAACGTTAGAACGTATTTTAAAACGAATTTTATTGATTTTCGTTTAGATCCTTTACAATGTCAGATATTTTCCGAGTTCTATTGCTCTACAGATACTTCCTAACAACCGTAGATTACTATAACTTTAATAATTAATTTTAAAACGATCCTTCATTCCTTCGGGTGACTTTTCCCTAACACAACATCGTGAATAAACCTTTCAATTTTCGAACGTCAAAGCGGGTTTTCTTTCTGACCTTAACCTGATTTAAAATGCTATCAGTGGGCCCCCGGGTCGGTGCTTCAGTCCTGTCGCGGCCTCAATAAAAACGCAAAGACATGACGGACGACGGCGGCGACTGCCTTTTAAAATAATAATGAGTGCATTGTTGCTCGAAAGAGTAGTACGGATAAGACAACAAAAAATATTAAAAAAATACCTTTAATCTGAAAATATTCTATCTAAAGCTTCCTTGCTTGTGGCCGTGCTTACCAGATCTATTCGGGTTCGAAAAAAAAGCAATTGTAAATACTCCATAATATTCTATTTCTGGCCATTATCAGTTTTGACAAGACATTGACACAATACACAATATTATAACATATTTAGATTATAATCCAAGAAAACAATTATTAGATACTTTAGGTTGGGACTAAAAAAGTATAAATAAAAAGACAACAACCGCCAACAATAATCTATACTAATATAATAAAGAGAGAAACTTTATATTTTTGTATGTATTGAAATAACTCAAGATATACTAGGGCGATATCAAAAATTCTTTCACCATTAGAAAGCTACATTATCCCCGAGTAACATAAGGTATATTATTTATTTCACGTGACGAAGTCGCGCACAACAGCTAGTTTTTTTATAAATTTAAAGTAAAAAAAAAAAACAAGTCGTATCCATATTAATCGAGAAGACGTCGCGCGAGGGGCAAACAAGATGAATAACCCTAGCGAGTTACCGTTGCGTCGCCGGCGTTAAGGGATTTTTTATTGTTGGCCACAAATTGTGTCGGCGCGCGCCGGCCCTCGCTCTTGCATACTTTATGCTGTATGATGGCTCATGCTACCTCCTATGATGGCCCACGTTACCTCCTATGATGGCCCATGTCTCTAACGTATGCACTTGACTGTACCCAACAAGCATTATTATGCATATCGATACAAAGCTTAACCACGTATGTAAATGTCTCAATTAAAACGTTAAGGCTTCTTTAGACCAATGCAGCACGAAAACGTCTATACGTCGAAGCAAAGTTTTTGTTTTTTGCGGGAACTTGGTCTAATGAACCTCTAGGGTTAGACTGAAGAAATAATCATCCATTTCTGTAATGATTTTATTGCTATTGATATTTAACACATTTATATTTCAATTGCCATATAAATAGTTGGTGACGAGCAAACTAGTATTAAACAAAGTAATGATGAATGCTAACAGACTCTCAAACAAACCAATATAATTGTAAGCAAAGAAGATAATAAAATTAGTAACGTGTCTTTTGTTATACCTACGCATAAGTTTATTTTACACATTTCTTCTTTGTAATGTAAAAGGTATAGGTAGAATTGAATCATTAAGACATTATTAATTAATTCTGACTTGACATAAAAAGCTAATTTAAAATAAAATTATGCAAGCGAAATCAATCTCTCGTATCCGATTAATTGACAATTTTCTCGACCGAGGAAAAAAAAACATAATTATCTTCCCTCGGAGCTCAAAGAAGCCTTGTCTGAGAATAATACATCTTGCAATTATTTTCTCATTTACTTCCTTCTTAGTTGTGAGCTATCAAAGGAACGATTAGAATATTGATCGAAATGAGGGGACGTTGAAGAAAAAAAATCAAAGTACCTACAGTCAATTGGTAATGTAAATTGAACTTTCGTAAAGACATGTTTCGAGAAATACAACGTCAGGTGGGCGCGATGCTTACGATATTGGATCGGTTTTTTTCTACTTCTTTACTTAAAAGACATCGAAGTTTCGATAACAGGGAAATTTGAAAGCGAAACGAACTTCGCCGTTTTCATTGGCAGATACAGGGTGTTTGATAACTTTTGTAATTTTAAGAGCACGACGAAAATAGAACTTTTGAAGTCCACCAATTGGCATGAAATTATTTCATACAATTATCTACTGTTTTTTGATAGATTTTAAGAAACAAGAGTGTTATCAATTGTCATTATATATTGCCGTTTTCAATTATTAAAGTGGAATCGTATTTAATTTTATATTTTCGATTAAAAACTATTAATACCGCTGTATTTTTTACATAGATAACAATTTTTCATTATATAGTTAATAAGTTAAAGAGTTCCTATGCCAATTTTAGACTTAATAATGCTACATACGCGTTAAATGCAAATAATAATAAAGTTTAATATTATGTCTTACCCCTTCTTGTGTTTGCTTACGAGTAAATCAGACTGTATAATGTCAAAATTCATCGCCAGCCGCCCCTGTCGACATCCATTTTAATGACGTCACCCCAGCGCCCTGCGCCTTTCGCCCGCGCCTAGCGCCCTGCGCCCAGCGCCCGCTAGACTCAACCCTTGAGAGATTTCTTTATATTCACGATGCGTGCCACTTGCCTTTTGTTTTCCATCACGTTATAAGCAGGTACTCTGTATGACTTATTTATACAAATAAATATGTCGCCGGCAAGGTCTTTATTTCATTGGCTTTATTTAGTATTTGATAGTTATTACGAAATACAGATGTAAGTTGAATTTATGAGCAAAAATGTACAACTCTGTTAGTTATTCGAACATGTTTTGTAAAAGTTGTATACTTTAAAACCGTAAAGGGAATTAAGTAAAGCGAAGGTAAGTGCAGCGGTGATCCCTGAATCGGAATAATCGAATCGATTCTATTGAAACATCGAGCGATAGTGGATTGCTCTATTAGTCACCCCTGTAAGGGGCTGATAGAGTTACTACCTAATGTATTGTTTTAGTGGAGAGGATAACCTTTTTACTTTTTTATTACCCTCGCTTTTACAAATACGGCGTGACAACCCTAATCATTGTTACTCCATTGAACTATTAAAACGATTGTCATTTATTTGCACAACAAAAAGTAGACATTGATTAGTATCAAGGCTATCAATAGGCCAGTGCCTAATGGGTCCTAAGTTTTCTTACTTAGGAACACAGAAATCATTTAGAATACTTTAATGGTCATTTAGAGACTGCTTAAGTTATTACGAAAGCTGGTATTAGTGTATTTGTTCAACAGTAACCAAAATAAACACATCTATTCGGTTTTTACAGCAGGCATTTTAAGATTTTAATTGTTACTGCTTCAATTATAAGTATAACCTTTTTAGATGAGAAAATAAAACAAAATAGATCGTGAGAATAGTGAGACAGGTGCGTCCATTTAACTCAAGACGGTAAATTGTTAGTGGCGTACCAGTGAGCAGGAAAATAAACTACGTTCCCTCAGGCAAGTAAAACTTAAAAGAGACAGCCCTACGTACTTTGAGCTTTGCTACTCGTAGCGTTTGTTTATCGTGTCATATTTTAATTACTATAGCAATATACAGTCAAACCTCGATAAGCGAGACCTGGATAAGCGACAAACCTCTATAATCGAGAGTCATTCTCTGGTTCCGACGAGCTCTCCATAAGCGAGAAACACTGATAAGACATAAACCTCTATAAGCAAGACAAATATCGCGGTCCCTTCGATTCTCGTTTATCTAGGGTCGACTGCACTTGAAAAAAATGATTTTTCAAACCCCTGAAGATTTAGTGAGTCTGTTAAACCTTTGTTTTCTGATATTTTAGCTAATAGTGTGGGTAAAATTATTAAAAATCTTTTTTTTTCGTATTCTACATCATTAAGGTAAATATAATGAAGGCTTATTTTATATCTGAAAGTGGAGCTCGTTTTTCGAACTTTATTAATTACGAACAGCTAATTATAACTGTGAGCTTACATTGTATAATATACTGTCGTCCTTCTTATTATGATTGACCAAATAGAGACAACAATATGTTTTAATTCAAGTGTTGTAGTGGAAACTGATGTACAACATTCACAGTCCGAAGCGTAGAGCAGGACAGATTTATATCACAGGAAATTGAGCTTTATGTTATTGAAACAAAGTTTATTTTTACTTATCAAGTGTTTTACTTGCTCTTGTTAAGAAATGACGTACAAAGCAAATTCAAACTTGATCCAATCAGATAAAGGTCAATATTATTTGCAATAAAATCTACTCCTGCACGTTCCGGTCAGGTTGAACAGACCCAAAGAGACACGTGAGGCACAAAAAATGATTATGTTAATGAAGAAATAAGACAAAATTATGACATGAATAACATTTAATTAGCTCTCATTATGTCTGGTACAGAACTGGTCGATGCCCTTTACATTGACAGGTGAAAGCAGAGAAATGATGTTTGTCTCCCCAGGACATTTAAGTGGAGTAAAATATGAAAGTGACCGGCTCGATTTATACTGATTTTTACAGTTTGAACTGATTACAATTATCTAGAATTAAATGAGGTAAAACCAATTATATTTCAGAAAAAATCACAGCGTGATCACTGTTAAATGCAATTTAAAGTTGCTTGAAGCGCTTGGAGTATAATAAGTATTAACTCATGTGATTTTATTCGACTAAAAGTAAACGTATTGTGTGACCTTCTTTACTCAACAGCGTTACTTAAGTAAGAAGTCAATCGTAGTTCATACTTATGGGGACAGTCAAGTTCGCTATTGCTTAGAGCAAAATACTACAATTTTTATACTAGCTGTTCATGCGGAATAAAAAAAGTATAGCCTATGATACTCGGGGATAATGTAGCTTTCTAACAGTGATTGAATTTTTGAAATCGGCACAGTAGTTTCGACTTATTTCAATACATACAAACATACAAATCTTTCCTCTTTATAATATTACTAGCGGTCGCCAGCGACTTCGTCCGCTTGAAGTTTAGAAGTTGGAAACAAAGCTTTTCATCTTATTTTAACCTTTATAAAATAAGTTTGAAGTAGTAATAGAAACCCATGAACAAAATATCAAGTTTCTAAGACTCATACCTACACTGTGAAAAAAAATTTTAGATTCGAACTATGACCTCTCTTTTTTGCCCCAAGGTAAAAAAAATAAAATTCTTGAATGGCAAAGTTATTTATTAATGCCGAAGAGCTCTCATTCCAATTTTCATGCAATTCTGACATAGGAACAACTTTTCTCCATACAAACTTTAGACCCCCTATTCGGACCCTTAGGGGTTGAATTTCGTAAAATCCTTTCTCAGAGCACTTTTACGTCGTAACAGAAACGCCTATGCAAAATTTCAAGTCTCTAGGACCCGTACCTACGCTGTGAAAATATTTTTAGATTCCAACTATGACCCCTCTTTTTTGCCTCCCAAGGTTAAAAATTGTGAAATTCTTGAATGCCAAAATGATTTGTTCATGCTAAAGAGCTCTCATTCCAATTTTCATGCAATTCTGATGTAAGGTGTGAAAAATATCTGTAGATTTGAAATATGACCCCCCTTTTTCCCCCCCAAAGAAGAAATTTATAAAATCCTTGAATGGCAAAGTTATTTATTCATGCTGAATAGCACTCATTCCAATTTTCATGCAATTCTGACAAAGGAATCACGTTGCTCCATACAAACTTTGGACCCCCGTTTCGGACCCTTAGGGGCCTAATTTCGGAAAATCTTTTCTCAGTGCAAAACTACGTAGTAACAAAAACTCCTACGAAAAATTTCAGGTCTCTAGGATTCGTACCTACGCTGCGAGATTTTTTTTAAAATTCGTACTTTGACCCCCCTTTTTTGCCCCCCAAAGTAAAAAATTGTAAAAATCTTGAATGAGAAACTTATTTGTTCATGCTAAAGAGCACTCATTCTAATTTTCATACAATTCTAACAAAGGAATCATTTCTCTCCATACAAACTTTGGACTCCCATTTCGGACCCTTAGGGGTCGAATTTCTCAAAATCCTTTCTTAGTGCTCATCTACGTAGTAACAGTAACCTCTGTACAAAATTTCAAGTCTCTAGACTTAGTAGTTTTGGCTGTGCGCTGATTTTAAGAAACCCCTCTACTCTTTTATATATATAGATATAGAGATGTATTTCAGTTATAATTTCATAATCATCAACATATTTTCTACATAAATACCAGGGTCGCATAACTAATAAGGTAGTGTATTAAATGCAAGTGTTACGTCGGTGTATATCATACGATGTAGAGATATAACTTATATGACAGCGTCTAAGAAGCGCAGAGTCTCAAGTCCGGACGTTACATTAATAATTCAGTGCAACTTCCGATGCATTTGTCTGTGGCACCGCACAAACTTGCGAGAATATCTTATGATGTCGCACAAGTTTATTTATCAAACAATATGATACGAAGTAAAGCATATTTGAATATAAATGTGGAGCATAAGACAAGTAAAAGGTGGTTTGAAAGGGGACGGGATAAGACGCGAATGATTGAAATGATGAATGATATATCTAGAACCTACTAGCTGCATCTCCGTAATAGAATAAAAAGCAATGTAAATCATATTAAAATATGACTGACAGACGAAGGCTGAGTATTATCAACTACTAGCTGTTGTTCGCGACTTCGTCCGCGTGGATTAAAAAAATATAGCCTATGTTACTCGGGGATAATGTAGGTTTCTAATGGTGAAAGATTTTTGGAAATCGGCCCAGTAGTTCTTGAGTTATTTCAATGCATACAAAAATACCTGTCTTTACTCTTCGTAGTATGGATAAGCATTTAATTTGCATTTAATATTTTTTTTACATTATCAGCATTTGGTACCTGTAATAGTTTTATAAATCTTTGGAAAGTAATGTAAATATTCATGACTGTAAAATCTATACTAATATTATAAAGAGAGAAACTTTATATTTTTGTTTGTATTGAAATAACTCAAGAACTAATAGGCCGATTTCAAAAATTCTTTCACCGTTAGTAAACTACACTATCCCCGAGTAACATAGGCTATATTTTTTAATTCCGCGCGGACGAAGTCGCGAACAGCAGCTAGTATTCTATAATATAAGGCAATTCAGATTACAAAGGGTTAGTGTGTTGTGATGTAAGGGTATAGTTGAGGGGTGTAAGCCACCTTTGTCGGGTTTACAACCTGTTCACCGCTGCCTCAGAACGAGGTCGCCATGAATTATTTAACTACAGTCATGGACAGAGCGTAGTGTAATTTCGCTTGGCAATTTCACTCTGTATTTGTGCATTCACTGAGGTTTCTTTTACAATTTTGCGATAGGTAACGGGTTTTTGTTTATAGTTAGTTTGAGAGATATTTTTAACTAGCTATTGTGCGCGAATCCGTCCGCGTGGAATTAAATAATATAGCCTATGTTACTCGGTGATAATGTAGCTTTCTAATGGTGAAAGAATTTTTGAAATCGGCCCAGTAGTTCTTGAGATATTTCAATAAAAACAAAAATACAAAGTTTCTCTCTTTATAATATTAGTATAGATATATATTATGTTCTGAAGAGTTTTGTATGAAATCAATACTCAAAAAGTGTGATACGAAATACAGAGAAGTAATTATCCAGCTCTATAGTGCAATTTCAGGCGATAGTATGAATAGAATCATACTGAAAACATTCCTGTAATACGCTCATCATTTTTCCAATTATTTCCAACAAAAAATGACGTACATTTTTTTTGATCTGAGCAATCCATAAGCAAATTATCGTTAATGCAAAATTCTCATTGAAAATCCAGCAACCGTCGCTTCCAGCCGTCGTATTTGTGCACATGCACAACACGGAAATGATTTAAAAGGCCCTTTAAATCATATCCGCGCGTGCGTTAATCGAAAATACTGGAAAACATTCGAACAAAAATCAGTTTCAGCGAACAACCATTCATATTTACAATGGCATTGATCAATCCCTCTCATCCCCTAGTACTCGACATTGACTATTAAATGACAGGACCTGACGAACTTTTCCACCTTTCAAATAAAATGTTTCAATTCGCATTCTTTTGTGCTCGTTTTGATACATTGAAAATTGAATTTTGTCTCAGTATGCTTTCATAAAAAGTATAAGCATAATATGAAGACGACGTGTGATTGTCACCTTTACCTCACCCCTTGCGATAAGCTCACAATAATATTATATTTTAGTAGGACGGTGAGTCTTTGCCTAGTTCGTTTCTCAATAGTCAAGGAATAGCATTGATCATCCCTCACTACTCGAAGGCAATACACGCGGTTAGATACCATCTCTATTCAACCCAATCCACTAAATCCCAATTAGTGGTCGACACGTGTTAACCAACCAACAGAACAAAGAGACACCCACTCAAACAATTCTCACACTAGACGTATGTAACCAATAACAACCCTTCTATAAAACAACGTATGACGTAGCAATTAGCACTCGAAACGTAGCATACACTACGATGGATTATTTTGTTATATAATATCTAAGAGCGTCTTACATGTTACTTCACTCTTAAACTCCAAATTCTACGGTAATCTCCTGATGTTTTCCTTCACCTTAAGAGGGTGGGGACTTTTCTCTTCTAAATGATACAATGCCTAGCATCAGTGTACATTAGATATTACTTTGTTGCAGCGAGCGGCGAGGCGTATTGGACTCTGCAGCGCTGCAAGCGCTTGCTGGGGACAGTGTTCTGGAGAAGGAAAGACAGCTATCTGAAATGATCCTGCAGCTGCAGATGGTCCGTGAACAGTTGTTGGCGCAGCAGGAACATGCTAAGGTAAGTAAATGATGACGTCATAGGTACCATAACAGCTTATTTTTATAATTTGTGACTTGTGTGCCAAATTGGAACTTTTTTTAAGGTTTTAAATGTAAAAATATTGAGACGAAATTTTAGTTATTTTGACTGCATTTTTAAAAGTAACAATACATGAAAATAATTTGGAATATTATTTATTCCTACTATAGTAATGTACGGAAACTATATTCTATGTAAATATAATTTTATCACAAAAAATCTCAAATTCTAAAGCAAGGACTGCATAAAAAGAAAATTGTAACACCACTTACATTTTCTTAAAGCTTTCTTTCTTACAAAGAAGGTGACTTCTTTGGAATTCTAATTTACATCGTTGCCAGACTTTTGTTCACCCTTTTCGTAAATTAGGTTTGTTTCGCACCGGTACTATTGGAAAAAGTACATTCGACCCTCTGCACAATTCAGAGGGTGATTACGATTCGTCTTAAAATTCGATTTTAGTCATTGAATGGACATCTAGGAACAGAAAAACTGGAATAAAATATTTCTTTTGAACTTAGACAACTTTAAAATGTTAAATTATTAACAAATTACTCTTTTTTAGTAATATTCGCGATAATTGATCACGAAAAGTAGCAACGCGGCTAGCCGGCTACATTATTGAATAGGTACTTATAACATCAAATCAAAATAATTATACATAATTGTTTTCATTTCTATCATTACAGTGATATACTTTTGTCTGTTATTAATTATGTTTCATAATTATCTGATTGTCACATTAATTATTAATAATTTTAATTGAAAACATTATTAAAATAATCAATGAGTTCGTAAAGATTGTTGCGTGGAATAAAGTATACAATATCTGCTTCATAAAGTGTTTGTTTGTACATCGGACTTGCAATTTGTGTATAATTTGACTGGCGGTGCACAATGGGCTGTAGGTCTTTCATCTCGAATCAATTTTCACGTTGAATACTGCGCGGTAGACTGCGCTAGGGCGCCGGTTGCAACAAAGACACTCTCATACTAATGAATCAGCGATAAAAACTCGAACAACACTCGATCACATGCCCTCTGTTAGGGTTGCCACTTCAAAGTTATCATTTGATGTTTTTTTTGTTTATTGATTTGGAAATTCGAATTGCAGATTCAAAACATCAATCATTATATTTCAATAATAAACATTTTTATCTTTTAAATCTGCGCGACCTAAAAAAACTAGTTCTAAATATTCTAAATATGATTGAAATAAACGGAAACAAGTGCCCGGTTACACCAATCTCCTTGCATTACTACTAACATCCATTACATATCCGTCTCATAAGAATAGTAAAGAATCTAGTATCTTGTATTCATTTACTTTCTCCTAGCGTGACGGTCGTGACATTTAAAATGTTTTAAACAAATCAATTTACCGTAATTGATTTTAATATAATAAGCTAAGGGAATCTTTCCTGCGTGACAAAAGACTATCTATTTGCACTTTCAAGTCGTTTGTTAGGTTTGGAGTAAAGGTGGTGACATCCCTGCGATTGTTGACGGTGCAGATTGAAGAGGCCTGCCGCTATAGATGCGCTGCAAATGGGAGCGGCTAATGGCGGACTCACGTTCGCATTCGCGCGCTTTTTTTTCAAATACAGAACGTCCCTTTGTTGACTTCCGGATCCATTCGGTATAGACGTAGTCTATCGACTGCTACGATTTTATGTTTTCTTTTTTTGTTGTCAGACGTCGTTTGTCGTAGGCCGCGCGGCTTTAGCAAATGAAGAATGTATTATACGAACTTGTTTTAGAAAACGGATGGATGTCTAAAGATCCTTATTAATTATTAAAGTAATTATAGCAGCAACTGTTTTAGTGTATCTCTTACTCTTTGTTGTTTCATTAGTTAGTTCTGAGTTTAGGTATTTATTGAATAATTCTAAATCTTAGTGAAGCGTAATTTGAATTTGTATTGCAGACACTCAACAATGAGTACGATGATGAATTAAACAATATTCAAAGCCATATGGATAATTTTAATCCGTCTGGAAGAGCACTCATTCGAATTAAATATCAGAACGCGAAATGGAGAGCAGTGTTGATAACTACGTGGAACACCCCACATTGTAACCTCCCATCCCGTCCCCCCAGACAACCAGACAAACGGAAATATGAAAATGAAACGTCGAAACGGAAAAACGCATCAAACGTCCGCACTCGACGGCAGCCGGACAAAAAATGAACACAAACGCCGGTTAATTCGCAAAAAGCCCGTTTGATGTCGCTAATTGACAATCAGCCGGGGGACGCGTCTCATTGGTCCGCTTCCGCGTTCCATTTTTAAAAATTAAAGACAAATAAATTACCGGGGTGGGCATTTTTGCTTTGTTTTTGATGTGACACGATAGGCAGGGACTCGTTACGCTAGAATGCAGTCACCATGGACGGGAAAATGTGTAACTACTCATTTTTAAAATATTTTAAAGATGAAAGTTTTAGTAATTTAGATTTAATTATAACCTTCGTAATTATAATATAATGGAATGTCTGCAGATATTGTTTTTGTCATCTATCACGTAATTCCCATATAATATAGCATCAAATTGAATGTAAAATAAAGTATTTCAGATTGAATCAAACCCAGGTTTCACTACTCTACTTGTCTCTTTAGTTTAAATGGACAAATTCAATTATAAAATAATTAAACATTAATAGAATCATACACAGAGTCAATAACTCGTGACCTCGTTCTATTATGAATTTGATTTGTTAAGCGTAACATAAATTTTAATTCTTAATTGGCACTTCTTAAAAAAATATAAAAAAATTACTCGCAATATTATAATCGTTGTAATGAATTTATATATTCACTTCAATTTCTTTTAAACGATAAAATACTCGGGCGTCGCTTGCTGCGTTCTAACAGCCTTTTCCAGAACACGTACTTTTTAAATCGTCCGGTAGTGTACATGTGTCGACAAGCCACGCCACCTTTTAAAAAAATCCTCTCATATGAAAAAAAAATATGTATTTCCCGACGTTCAAGGGTTACCGGTGTCAGACCAATTAGTTGCTGAAAGAAAACTGAAGGACCGACGGACACGGTGACAACGTTTTTTTTTTATATAACTTTATTAAAATAAAGTTAAAATCTTTGAAAGAATATTAAAAAGTTACGGCAATGAGTGACACTCTGATGTGTCGCGGAGGTTTCGTTAAAGCTTTCATATTAATGCCGTGTGATGTTGCCTGAAATATAGATCATTTTTTTTTCTTTTAAAACATGGTAGCGACTGGCACGTTATAATATTATATATTTTATAAAAAATAATCTTTACGCATTTTGTTATATACTGAGCTACTAACAGATATGGTCGGTAAAATGTGATATGACAATTGAAATAATTTTGTACATAATATCTGTCGTGTTTTAATTATGATATCTCTGAGCAACGCTGACGCCTACGAAATCAGTCGCCAATCCACTTTCTATCTGATCCGTAGCTCTATTTATACCTAAACTTCTACCCATTGTTTTCCCAACGATGTAGACCGAATCGAATTATTGGCCGCATACCTTCACATAGCATATCAAATCATTTTAAACCTTATTGCTCCACGTTTGTACGTAAGCTTGGTGAATTTCGCACGGCAAAATGTTACTAGGGCAGTACAATAGAAACGGTGGGGATAACAATTGTCTATTGTGCGATGCCTATCTCTTTTGCGCATCGTTCGTCGGCGTCTTTGTTAGAAAGGGACACGCGTATATTTCTATTGCTCTCGGACACAATGATCGGTGAAAATGGGCGACGCCTTTGTCGTTTGAAATTTTCCAAAGCTCCGTCCCATTTCGTGCGGTTTTCATTTTATAAGTCACGTATAACTGCGCATGTCTAAAACCTCCTTTATGTTATATAGAAATTAATGTTATCTATAATTCAGATTTATATTTATTATAATAATGTAGAATATAAGCTCGGAGTTACCAGGTTGGTGATACGCTTTTTTATTTTTATCCCATTACTATTTTAAATCCGGTTTTCCGATATATGCATATTAATTTATTAATTCATTTTAATACGCGAATAACTGATAATAATTATTTTATTTTATTACATGACAGAGAACATAAATCGAATTTACATGAAACCGAACACTAATTCTTCTTTTAAAATTAAAAATGTATATGGCGACAATATATTAGGTATTTAAAACTAATTTGGTAACTACCTAATTTTAATGATATATGAAATAAATTAAACTTAAATTAAATATAGCTTATGTTATCTGTGGAAACGGGGCGTTACCCGAAGTACATTCGCTACGAAACGGTTCGATAGCGAACATTAAAAATGTATGAAAATGACAATAACGTTCGATCACTCGTGACAATCACGTGACTTATCGAATGTAATTGTCAGTTTCATACATTTTTGTCGATTCCATCGTCGACATCGATAATCGAAAAGTACTTTGTTTACCCCCTGCATTGTAATTGAGAAATAATTTCGAAAACATTACCACAGATTCGAAGTTAAGAAAAAATATTTTACTTTTCTCTATAATATTATTGCAGATTAGAATAAAATTCAAGATAAACATTGACTGATGAATATAATTTAGTGCAAAATAGGTAAGTGGTCACTTGAAATGCGTAAATGGCGAAGTGATCGGTACTTACTAGAGATAGTGGCTGCCAATCAAAGCTAGGCTTTGAATGCCTAATAGTGCTGTCAGGCCTCTAATCTGCCCGCCGAGACTTAATTGCTTTAATGTATTGATGAACATTCAAATAAAATATATAGAAACAATTTATATACTTGACATTTACGAGTAGAGTAAATTCAACTTCTAAACCCATATGTTTAACTAGCTGTTGTCCGCGTCTTCGTCCGCGTGGAATTAAAAAATATAGACTATGTTACTCGGGGATAGTGTAGCTTTCTAATGGTGAAAGAATTTTTGAAATTAGACCAGTAGTTTTTGAGTTATTTCAATACAAACAAAAATACAAAGTTTCTCTCTTCATGATATTAGTATATACATATAGATTACTATACTTTTACATATGTATCTCTAAAGATGTTTTAATATTCGACGTAACAAAAAGGATAGTTTTCTATACCTCTTTTGTTGTCCAGAAAATTTAATGTAGTAAAATTTTACCCTAACTTGGAAGAATTTGTCCTTCGAATGTATTTCCGATCTTCAGGTTAGTTTTACAAATAGCTAAATAACTAATATAGTAAATACTAGCGACCCGCCCCGGCTTCGCACGGGTGCAAATCGGTATAATGCTGATACTAAATACTGCAGCGTTTGCAATGTAAGCGCTAAAAATGTGTTAATTTACGACATCATATTAAAAACTTCTAAATTATCCGTGTTACTCTACTATATTTTGAATGTATTATACATAAAACCTTCCTTTTGAATCATTCTATCTATTAAAAAACCGCATCAAAATTCGTTGCGTAGTTTTAAAGGTTAAAGCATATATAGGGACAAAAATAAAAAAAGCGTTATTGTTTTATACTTTTTAGCTTCTGTTCAGTCGTCATATCATTTTCAAATTATAGTTTTGAGTATTCTTCTAAAACCTAGAATACCTATTCTACAGTGATTTTCTTACGTAGTAATCGAACATTATAGAAATATTTATTTGATCTAAACGCAGATAGATTCGCAATTTCTAGAGAAAACTTTTAGTGCCGACGGGCGCATGTCGCTATTTATACGCCACATCTGTTCGCAGTCGCCACCTGCGCCGCGGACACCCAAATCTCATTTTCAGTCTATACTTTAATCGGTCACGGTCAATGATATCATACATTATTTAACTAATGATCATTGAGAGCGTCGATGGCTCAGGGGTTTAGCTCTTGACTCTACAGGTTCCGAGTTCGAATCCCGCCATGTATCAATGTGTTTTTCGATTTTCGAATATCATATGTTTATATTTACCCAACGTTGTTACGGTGAAGGAAAACATCGTGATGCAACCTGCACATATCGGCGAAGAAATTCAAAGATATGTGTGAAGTCGACCAACCCGCACTGGGCCAGCGTGGTTGACTATGGCCTGATCACCCCCTTAGGGTAGGCTCCGAGCCCCTCAGTGGGGACGTATAGTCAGCTGCTGATGATCTGAGGCAAGTTTATGAGCAGGTCATTTTTTACTTATTAAATAGAGAAAAGTGCCGAGAGTTACGGCAGATAGAAATCTGTAATCTTTGGTTACTCTAATGTTTTACGGGCGTAATTGTTATTGGATGAAAACAACTTTAAATGCAAAATTCGTGAGACAATAGTATTATATTTTCAGTAAATGTTCTTAAGCCGGCTACAGACGCTTAGTTGTAACTGCACAGTTCGACTGCGCAGTTCTAATTGACATGTGTACGTCAGTTATAACAGCACAATTAAAAAACTGAACCTTTGAACAAGATGTAGGTTTTTGTTTTTCTTTTTTAATCGACTTCCAAAACAAAGATGTTACAAAGTCAATAGGTTTTTTACTACTGAATATAGGAAAAGTAATGTCAACAAAACAAAACACAGTAATAACTTGTACGTCGTAATAATGTCTAGTTTATAAAGTACAGTCAAGTTGATGACACTGTATTAACATTTCCAGTCCACAAGTGGTATCTATAACGGTCAGACCTTAGTTCGGAATGATCTTCTTGCACTTAACGATTTCACCTTTGTAGTATCCTATCTAATGGCAACATTAATCTATCACTGGCTATCAAGAATCGAGATTGTCTTAGAAAAAATAGCAAACACGATATAGCTTGCTGCTTTTGTACAGTGTACTTGAGATAGGAATGCATACTAAGCATAACTTGTATCACGATTTTATCAATGTCTTTGTATGGTAAGATAGCTAACGTGGTAGGTATGCACTTAACTCTTGAAGTAGTTTTTCATAATTTTGTAGTAGTCACCATTTACGAATGTAATATGAAAATCTTTGTATGGCTTATGGTTTAAATATACCGCAGGGTGATGTTACTTAGGAGTAATTTAAATTGTACCTATATTTGGTTTTATGTAATTTATGTGAACTTACATAAATAGCCTGATTCAAGATAAAATTCCTGCTTTTAAATTAATTATCTCTGGCGACCTAATTACATTTACCTAGATCTTAAGAATATTAGTTTCAGAGATAATAGGTTTTTTGAAGATACAAAACAGTGGTAGAACTCGCTTTAACTTCATCGCACGAATTGTCTGACTCACTTAGTGAAATAACACGACCACACAGAAGACAGGCGTCAAATGGAAGCTATTCCGTGTTTCGTACGTCGAGTGTGGTGCCGGAGGTCTAATTTTAGTTCACTTTCTCTTCTTATCATTTCCTTACAAGGAAACGATGGGAAGGGGAAGTGGATTGACGGGGGAGAAGATGCATAGGAAGAGGTTTTATTCTATTGCTGTGCGTCTCCTCCTGCGTAGATTAAGGGAAGGCAACGTATCTGCAATTGCAGATGTCTAAGGGCAGGAGTCGCTTCGGATTTTCAACGAATCTTGGTGGCCACTTGCTCGTTTGCCACGTTGTATTATAACAAAAAAGAAACGCGTTTATTTTAATCTTTGTTGTTTCCTAAATTAATAAATAAATCAGTACGCCAATAACATAATAAAATCACGTTGTTTGTGAGAAAAAAAAAACTGTTTTCGGTGGCTAAATTGCCAATTATAAAACACTTTTATTATCAATTAATTTATATTCATCAACCACTAATACGCTATTATGTATTTTAATTAAAATAATTAAAATATTATTCGACTTTATTATGATTTTGTTCAATGGTTTGCATTTTGTACGAATTCATTCTAGTACAAGTGGACGTCTGAAAGAAAAACCTTTGAGGAAATCATATTTTCTGCCTCTTTCTGAAACTCGAGAGGGTATATAAAGGGTGGTTGGGTGTTTCATAATTAAATAGTGTACGCTTAGTTACACGAAGTCTTAAAAGTTGTTGTGAGGAAAACTGTGAATCGCGTTCAACTGAGGGATGACATTATGAGGATCATTACTAATTTACAAGTTCTTCGTATTCTTCTCTCGCTGTTAATTAAGAGTGAAATGTAACATTCAAAGGGATGAATGCTGTCGTGAATTTTTATTCTTCTTTTAGATTTGCTTTTTCAATTCCAGCTACCTACTACTTTGAATTGAAAACATAAAATCTTTAATTTATGTTTCATTCTGAATATTAAGATACTGTTTAAAAATTATTCCTTCCTTATGAATCCCTCTATCTATTAAAAAAACGCATCAAAATCCGTTGCGTAGTTTTAAAGATTCGAGCATATATAGGGACAAACATAAAAAATTGTTATTGTTATGTAAGGGTTATAGCTCAATATAGAGAGTTAAGGTTCACAATAAAGAACTACAAATTTACCCCTGGCTGTTTGATTAACAGATACTTTTAAATTTAAAATAGGTAATGAATAGTCTAAGTTTAATTAGAGTAATTCAATAAGGTTTTAGAAATTAGTTATATTATTATAAATAATATTTGTAATAAAGTTGAAATATGATTAGAATGAAATCCCAGTAGAGGGTGCGGCGGGAGCAACAAAAATCGAAATGAAAAGCAAATTAACCTTTCCATACAAATAAAACTCATTTACCGATACAAAACAAGCGAGCGGCCAATAGAGTTCTGAATCGGAAAATAGGAACGTGCCGAATGAAAAGATTCCTGAAACCGGTGCCGAATCAACACTGAAACACGGCGCTTTGTCAGTGCCATTCAAGCGGAGGCACACAAATGCTTTTCTTGGGGCCTCTTTCACAGTTTTCTATAGGGGCAATAAAGGTTCCCACGGACACAATGAGCGGGAAGGCAAGGAGTGATGAAAAGTTGGGAATGTGGGCCGCGCTCCCGAGTCGACTTAGAGATGTCGCTGCTTCTACTTCGTATATCGATATTGCGTGTCATGAATTATGACATAATAATAATTTTGAAAATAATATTCATAATGTAGACTGAACATTTGTCCTTGCATAATATTAATAATATTCAGTTATGTTTCATGAAATGCTTGAAAAATCTTTAAAGATAAGTCAGTAATTTATCATTTTTAGTTTTCGATATGATTAACATAAACATTAAATTAGATTACGAAAAATAGAAAATGTTAGTCCACTTTTCTTCTTAATTTTCTTGGTTTGTTGCCACCTTTTTTAAGGACGCCTCAAAACTGAAAATTATTTATCGATGTTGTAATTAAATAAATAATGTAAACATCGATAAATGTAATGTTTCAAGCCAGCCCTAAGCCGAGTCTGGTTATACCCGTCACTTTCCAATTATTTTTGCGGGCTTTCTTCGCTACAGTCCGCGCTGAATGCGGAACAGAATAGCGCCTGGTTTTAAGGAATTACCCGCTTTGTCCGCGAGTAAATGAGAGAACCGCTTAGTTTTTCCTTTTCTAGCAACTTGCGGTTAATTTATTTAATAAGTTGTTGCTGAATAGACCTCCGCGAGCAACGAGTGCCGGGATGAATCGGATTTTCCATTTTCTTTTTTTTTATATTTCCTCGCACAAAAGAGTCTTGTGTTTTCGGTTTTAAAATATAAATAAGACATGCTTTCTTTTTACGACAGCTTTTATCCGGTGAAATCTTATTTTGAAAATTAGCAGCGCTAAGGTGAACTCAGTTTACATTTTATATTTGAATTTTCTTGAAAAGGTTGTTTTTAATTTGTTTGTAAAAAGGGCAAGCAAGAAAGGAGGTTTTATATTAAGGTAACACGGGTAATTCCCAGTATTACATGCTAGAACATTCAATGTTTGAATACAAACTTTGAATATGATTTTCTTAAAAGCATACGTATGAATTTAGTTTCTTTAAATATTAAGTAAATTCAGAATAATTCTAAAACAATATTTTATTTCACTCTGGCTAAAAAATATACAATTTGAGCTGGCGGATAGTCAAGCTTTTTTGTTGTAAGGTTTTAGAAGACAGGCGTGGAATGGAAGCGATTCCGTGTTTCATCTGAAGAGTGTGGTGCCGGAGGCATCATTTTAATCAACTTTCCTTCCTATCCTTTTCCTGCAAGGAAATGATAGGAAGGGGACGCAAAGGACGAGCTATTATCCCCTTGCTGTGCGTCTCCTCCTCTGAAGATTAAAGGTAGGCAACGCACCTGCAATTGCAGATAAGCAGCGGTCGCTTCGCTATTTCTGCGAGTCCAGGCGGCCGCTTGCTCGTTTTCCACTTTATAATATAAAAAAAGCTTATTTCATTGAGTCTTTTGACCTGTATCTTCGAATTTGGTGATATACCTCTCAAGCACGCTTTGTCGTGACTTGTTACGTAACTGTAATATCCTTTTTGTGCTTTATTTTGAAACGAACAGATATTTCCACCATTGTAGCCAATTAACGTGGTCCAAACGTAAAGAATGGACAACTTGCCGCTGACTGCCTTAGGGTCGTGCCACACTGAAGATTTTTTTTATCATATTTGTTATAACTTTTTAGTGATAAATAATCCACATGATCTTGATTAATAATTATAAACTTAGTATAATAATGGTTAACTATGAGATGTTTCAAATACTATTGTATTGTTTTGCTAGATTGTGCATGAAACTGCACCCAAAGTACATGTGCTACATAGCGATTCGATAGCTAACATCAAAAATGTCCTCCGTCCTATATCTCACACGAGGCAAGCATTCAGTTTCATACATTTTTGTCGATACCATCGGCGATATCCCCAATCGAAAGATGCTTTAGGTAACCGAAAACTGACTGTTTTTTTTATATCAGATCATAATTAGGCATATGTTACGTCATTTAAATATGTACCAGTATCTTAGATGATAAGGCAATGCTTTAACTCAAAATTCCGTAAACCTGACGTGTATTAGATTGTAAACGGTGCTTTATTATTTGATTCAGAATTCGGCCGCTAGGTGGATTTGTCGCTAGTGTGAGTACGTCTTAATGCATCCGAAACTTGAATTCATCAAAATAATGTGTGGAACGTGATCTCGTGCGAAGTCTCGGGATGAACGTTTATTTCGTGATGCGTTTGACGTCGAGAGTTTCAACGTACGGTAGTTGCGACGTTCGGGTTTCTTTAAGAAATAAAAAAAAAAAACTTTTATTAATTGCCCATCCATTGTTGGGTGGCCGGCGGTGCGCTTGTGTTTACGAGAATGTGGGAACGATTTTCTGCAGTCCTATGAGATTATTTTAAATATCCAGCTTATACTGTTGCGTCGAGTTATTTATTTCGTTTTTTTTTATTTCTTTCTTTACTTCGTTCCTAAGCCGTAACAGCCACACATGTCGGATGGATTTTCTTCAATGCAACGATGCTCATTTGTTTCGTATTTTATTTTGTTGACGATATTTTTTTAATTCTAATACTGTAACTTCTCTAATATTAACAGTGATTAAAACATCATTGTTCCTTTTCGATTCTTTTTGATACATGTCCCTCTTAATAGTTAATATTATAGCATTTTATCCTTTAAAAGATATTGAATAGAGATACCAGCACCCGTTGGACCGAAAGATTTTAATCTTATCTTTATAAAATAATCGGTTACAACCAGGTCAAAAAGAAAATTTATTTCTTCGAATAAATGCCAAATTGGTCGGATTTCACTTGTATACAATAATAAATTTACATTATTGTACATTTTGTGTTTGTGTCAATTTATTATATTTTTTGTCATTCAACCGCGAGTTCAACTTCTTCGAGATTCACTTGATCTTGAAAGTCATGTAATTTATTTGTCATGTATTTTATTACTCTTGTATTTCATTACTCATGTTTCCTGAATGTTATAAAATTTATTTCACTTTGTTATGACAATTATAATATGAATTACATTTACGATGTTGGTTATTTTAATTTTTATTGCACACTGTTGGTATTTAACGAGTACTTGTGAATTTTCATTGTTGCGTTTACGATTTGGGTACAGCTCTTTATTAATGTAATTAGTAAGCTCTTTATTAACCTCAAACCACGTCAAAATATTACTAACTAGCTGTTGTGCGTGACTTCGTCCGCCTGGAATTCAATAATATAGCCTACGTTACTCGGGGATAATGTAGCTTTCTTATACTAAAAAAAATTTGAAATCGGCCCAGTAGTTCTTGAGTTATTTCAATACAAACAAAAATAAACAACACAAAGTTTTGTCTCTTTATAATATTAGTATAGAAGTATAGATATCAGACGGACAAATATAAACAAGTATTAATGAATTGAAAACAATAGAAAAAGTATTTAATTTTTTTTAATTCCTATTTAAAAAGCAAAACACATTAATATTCACGTAACAAACAATAAAATATTTTTATGACATTCTTAAATTATCTACCATATTTCTTTCAAATGCAACATCTTCCCGGATAAAATAAATTTGTCATTTCCATTTCATGACAAAGGAAAGCAGTTCGTTTTGTTTTTAATGTTTGGTGTAAAGTACATAACGTAGCGAATTCATAAATTATTTCAAAGAAAGTACTGTAAAAAAAATAAAAGATACTTGTAAAAAAGTTGTCTGTTACATTTTGTATTATTCAATATTAATTATGGTTTATTAATTTGTCATCTAAATAGATTTCTATTGATTGAAAATGAAAAAAGTTTAGCAACCTGTATTGCGAGGACCTGATCCTAAGATTAAACAATGTTTTTGTTAGCTTGCAACAGGTTAAATATTCAAAAAGGATCATAATACAATTAAAAATTCAAATGGCATTTATTTGTTTCAAAGGAGAATGCGCGATCTGATCTATCTACTCAGCAGCAACAAGCCATATGTCGTTGGAAAGGTCCTTGCTTATACGCTAGGTACGCGTAGGTATTCACTATAATGTTTTAACGTTATATACTCTTTAGTTAATGAATAAAACCGCGATCCGCGTATCACTTGTACCACACAGGGGACATTAGGCCAGTGGGCCGTGAATCAGTCATCGGCGGTCACGGGAATTCTGCAATATATTTCTAATTCTAACCATTAGTATAATAGACATCGGTCGCTGCAACTGCTGACCTCCTATTATTTAGAAGCTCTATTTGCTTAATATTTTATCGCAGATGAGAGCTTTTAGATTAATCTTGGTTATAATAAATTAAATGTAAAGTTAACTTCTATAAGCAATTTAAAAATTTCTGTAGTTGTATATTTCTTGCTCATGTTACCCTATGAAAAGTTATTGTTTCTACTATACTAACTACGCCACTCAGAGTTGTAAATTGGTCAATAGGAGAAGCGTTCGTTTGGAGATCCCAGGACCCAATGTTATTTAATAAGTCACGAAGATATCCCAACGATACAAAAAGGCGAAGTCCAAAGTATACACTTATTGTGTGAAAATCTGCACTAAACATCCGTTTTAGTAATCATTTAATCACTTTGAATGTAATAGGTCGTTTTACTCAACTTAAAGCTAAAATGAAGGTGTTATGCAAAGCAATTAGTATCGACTGTACAACCGGGGGCGATGTGGTCTAGCTGATTGTTAACAACTTCCGGCTTATTGATTCGATACTTTAGTCGATATTTTGTTGATATTTGTTACGTCATTGTAGAAATAAAAATGTATAGATTTAATATTTTATTTGAGCTTATTTATAAGTATAAAATATCTATATAAGTAAATACTTGGATTTTAAACGAAGTACCCACTTAATGAATGTCCTGCGTATCATGGAACATTAATAATAAAACAAAAAAGTATATAATATGTCACAGAATTAAAAGTAAACTGCACCTTAACATAAAGCCGGCTACAAACGCTCAGCTGCATAGTTAAAACTGACGTCATTCTGAACTCTACAGTTCTCAGTTCTGCCTATACGCGTCAATTTTTACTACGCAGTTTTTTTTTTTTTTATTTAAAAGTGGCAAACGAGCAAGCGGCCACCTTAATTCGCTGAAATTGCGAAGCGACCGCTGCCCATAGACATCTACATTTGCAGATGCGTTGCCTACCCTTAATCTTCGGAGGAGGAGACGCACAGCAAGAGGATAACTCCTCTCCCTATGCGTCCCCTCCCCCGGCAAATCCACTTCCTCTTCCCATCATTTGCAGTTGAACTGTACAGGTAAAATTGTGGAGTTAAAATATTAGTCCCCTTATTCTGAAACAAAAAAAGTACTGCGATAAACGAGGACCGATAAGTCGTCTATTGTATAATATGATACTGGAGGACACTCGGAACTAAATAAGATAGACCAGGGGTCTCCTTGGACCAATTTACGTATCATAAGAAGTAGCAAGATGTTCTGTATTTTTGGAATAAAGTTTATGAATACACCAGTACCAAACGTAGAAAGTACAACAGTAATAACGCTGATTCTCGTTTCGGAATAAAGGGGATAGCGTCTGTAGCCCGCTTTATAACATCTATTCGTCATCACATATAACAAATTTTGATATTTCTCGAAGATGTTTTTTCATTCTATTCTAGACAGATTTATAGCAAACGTCTACACCATTGTGGCTAAACATTTTATTATTGTCCACCGTTTGTTTTATATTTGTACGGGTCGTTGTGTAAAACTTTAATATCAATTTCTAACGCCCTCTTATTAAAATTTACATCTTTTTGTAAATTTCATGTCTTCGGTTTTATTTATTTGTAAAGATATTGTTTTAGTAATAAACATCACTAATAGTGCCTATTTACAGAAACAACTTCATTACAATGTCTTGATGATTTAAATGTATTTAAATACTACAAGCTTTTTTCTTACGATAAAGAAATATCATATACTAAGATATCCAAAGCATTTTTAAATGATTGTATAAAAATATCTTTTATACGTTTAGCTAATCATCATCATCATCATCATCATCACCAGCTCACTAAATGTCCCCACCGAGGGGCTCGGCTACCCGAAAGGGTGACTAGGTCATAGTCAACCACGCTGACTAGTGCGGGTTGGTTGACTTAACATATCGTTGAGTTTCTTCGCCGATACGTGCAGGTTGCATCACGATGTTTTCCTTCCCCGTAACTAATCCATAAGCAGTAATTATTGATGTTTTTCATACTAGAATATACTCGTAGATTAAACAGTTTAGTTTACAATCTCAATACTGTGCTAACACATCATTATATGATTATTTTATCAGGCGATAGACAAAACTATAAACAGAAAACTAATACGAAAGTATAAAATGTATTAACATTTCTATAAATACAAAATAAAACGTTGAAGTCGGCCATATAAAGGGAAATAGTTAAGAAAGCTGGTTACTTAACGTAATAGAAGAAGACATGAAAGTAGTGTATCAAGTTACAAAGTTTACTGTTATCTTTACAGAGACTTTATCTCATCGATCGTCGCTCCATTTTCTTATAACAACATTTTTATTGGACGGCCCTTTTTATTTACAAATGGATGTTTGAATAAACTTTTCTTTAAATAATAAAAGTTTTGTATCAAACGAATCTACGTTTACTTTTGATTTATAATAGGAATTTAATTTTACTTAGTTATTTTATTTATATGCTTTTTGTACTTTATTTAAAACGGCTAAAAACTCACGTGTAATTTTCGGTGACGGTACCAACTAGTTTCGGACTCTTCGGGAGTTTATCAGGGCGAGTGCTCATTATTCTGTGGGCACATCTAGCGTTTTAAATAAATAAAGTATAATAATGTCTCACGAAAGTTTTTTGTTTTGTTTTTACGTTATCCTGAATATAATAAAAATCCATTTTTAACATTGTTACAACATGCAAGGATAAAAACGTGGTCAGGTGTTATTGTCAAAATGACAAATAACCATTGATTTTGCATAAATATCTAATTATAATTTTATTTATTGGCACATAAAAATGTTGGCTCAGTTAAGGCAAGGAAACAATTTAATAAATTCTAATTTCTTTTATATGTTTAACGAAATAACTATATTAATATATCCTTTATTGCACAATGACGTCCGTTAGGTTATTAATAATGACGTCAAATGTAATAAATAAATATATTTCGCATTAAAATCAGGAAATAGTTTGTCCCATATACGTTTTTGACGGTCGCGGGATACATCCAGATAATAGTCTACGCCATTCACACGAGCGCTTATTCAACGCGCGCTAAAAAAACTGTTGACATAGAAATGCATTTCCATGTATCTGGGGGGTCACCCAACGTACATTCGCTAAGAAGCGATTCTATAGCGAACGTCAAAAATATATGGAACTGACTATGACGTTCGATATCTACAAGGTGACAATCACGTAACTTATCGAATGTCAATGTCAGTTTCATACATTTTTGTCGATATCGCCAATCTAAAAGTACATCGGGTAGTCAGTCTACAGTATGTTACGTCAGTATAGCCTGGAGGTGTCGATGTCGATGAAACAATCGATTTCCGTTGCGGACGCGCGGCAGTGACAAGGTAAACAGCCACGAACAGAGGTTACAATGTAAACGAGCGCGAGGTGCTTCTTTGATCTCGCCGAATCACTAGGGTTGTCACTAATCATCATTTTGAGATATTTTTATTAAAAATTAAAGTTTATTTATATTAAAATCCTGAGTTAGTCAAATAAATATTTTCCCTAAATGATAGTTGGGGCTTGGTCAAGTTTATTAATTTTAAAAACCAACGAATAAAAAATATCTATAATCATAATTTGATTCTACGTAAACGACATCGATTTATTTTTAATTTATAAAAGGTACATAAAACGTTATAATGTAGATATTTAACATCTTATGCAGTTTGCTGCGACGTTAATGAGAAGAATATATTTTTTAATATTTTCTATTACACATTTAGTTTTAATTAAAATTTAATAATTTCCATAACTGGTTATTACTACTATCATTAATTGCATAATTAAGAAGGTAATACTTAATACTTGCACAATCTCTTAATAGTTTAAATAATTTAACTCATTTAAACACATCTATCCTTAGGCTTAAGTGATAATGATAGTTTAAAAAACGTATGCTTATTGATTTTAATTATTAAATTGTATATAAAAATATATTAATTGTACCCATTACGCAGCGGGGACATATAAATATGTTAATTCAAAAATCATTAGTTAATTTAATTCGTTTTCGATTCTCTCTAATCGAATTGTATACTACGCATGCGCTTCATTCGAGTTTAGTGGTATGGGGCGCCCGCCCATAACCGTCTCGCCTACCCGCGAACGCCCTTGTTTACAGTGAGCGACAAAGTTATACCTTGTTCTGTACACTCGCTAGATTTGTGATGTTGTAAACTATTTTGTTTACTGTAAAATATTGCGACGTAACTTTGTCGTATACTTTTAGTCTCATATAATAAGAAAAATAATCTCTTCTCCAAGAGAAAATTAATTTTATAACTGAGTAACCTCAAATACATTTTTTATCTATCAGTCTATTTTAGCGAAATCGGGACTGATAAATGGAAACTCAGTATTCGCAAATATATATCGATAAATATTTTTATCGATATCCTAGTTTGATCGTAGTACGAACAACCCTTTCTAATACAGAGTAACGTAGATCAGAGTTTACATTGCCATCATTCAAATGTATGAAGTCCGCTATTTACGTTTGACCAGAGCACTCATTACGGATTGTTATTGGAATAATAAAGAGGGAGATACGTATCCGTCTAGTGAGATCGTAACGCAGTTCCGAGTATTCCCTTCCAATTGCGAAATGCGATCGCTTTATTCCCCGCAATGATTCCGCGAACTGACACTTCTGTTGTTGTTTATTACTCTATGTTTATCTGTACTAGTTTTGAGTGAAGTCAGATCATTTTGATGGAATGTTTAGTTTGGTGAAGATTTTTTTCTTTAAATACCCTGAAATAATTTTATTTGCTTATATTTTATGAGTGGGTTACAAGATGTTTTATTTTAAATACTTTAAATGTTAATCAGATTTGTATATTAATGTTAGGTATTCAATGTTTGTTAAATCTAATTTTTATATTTATTTTTCGTAATAATCAGTTTTGTGGAAACGTTTAGCTTCCAGTATAGGTACAAGTTACAGATAAAATGTGGATAGAAGATATTGAACGATTTGTGCTTTCTTTAAATTTTACTGTTTTGTCATACAAAAATCTTTTATATGATAACAAACAGGTAAATTGTAATTTTCGTATTAATAACTTGTCCATAAAAAGTTAAAGCTAATCAAATCTCTTTTAACGTCGTTATTAAATGAAAAAAAATAACACGCAAAATGAGTAATAAAATTTTATTATTCATGTTGCGAACACAATTTTCCATGTCACCCAAATAGGTGTTTGCCACAAATCCGTCGGTTGGTCGTCGGTAAACCGATGTCATCGGCTTACTTTTTGTGACGGTTACACATGATAATCGACCCATACCGTTGAAAAGAGTTCCAAGTCATATGAGATTCCTTGGTAGATGTGACTCTTTTCATCGGACCGTTCGTTATGTGTAGAAATGGAGAGATTTTGACGCCACAATTCGCACGAGCGTGTATAACCCGTGATTTATTACAATGAATATTCAACAAGATTGTTTTATAATGTTAAAGTAAATGTGTTAACAAATTAATAATGACTTTGAGGGATTATATGGATTAAGGTATTAGGTAAAATTGAGTTGGAATTCTTAAGAAGACAAAGAAAAAAGACATAAGGGAGCTCCAAGTCCGCGATTAGGTTGGAATGGCGCGGGATGAATTATTGTCGGAGGCCAAGGCCCACTTCGGGTCATAGTGTCACCCTAGTTAGTTAGTTAGTGTTGGAATTCTTATTCATGTTTGTTATGTATGTGTTTCAATAGTTTTTTATTTAGTATGTTTGTCTCTTTCCATATTTAGTTAGCAGCTAACCTCTATTAAACGTCTGGGGCGGTAATTGGGAGAAAATTTCTTGAGAGTCCCCAGTCCATGTGCGTCGTTGACCATCACAGTGTCCCGTGTCGTTGGTTCTATTATAAAAAAGCAAAATAATAATAATTGCTGACAACAATACTAATATTTTAGGCTAGCTCTACCCGTTAGTTTTAATACGAGCTTTTTCATTTTTCGACTAAAAATATAACTTTTTAAATTAAGAGACATCTTATTGTTTGAAAATCCTATCCATTTAGAATAATGTAATTTTAATCTTATTTTTTTTTCTTTGAAGTCTCACATGTGCCATTAAAACACGCAGACGTCTGGTTTTCTAAAGGCAACTTCTGCCAAAAGGCCGGCACGTCAACAAAGTGCCTTAAATTTTTTAATTGCGAGTCGCCTTATGATTATTATACGCCTTTGTGCATTCAGAGGGTAACATGTGTGGAGGCTTTGCAGAGTAATGTGCGAACAGTGTTGCCCTACAGCACAAGTTACAAGCGTATAGCGATTTTTATAACAATGAAGAGAATCTCAATTCAGTAACACACTTTAATAAATCCGACAGAATATCTTTTAAGAAACTTTGCTCAGGTTATCTTGTTTATAATTTCAAAGCAGAGGGCATTTTTTAAATATACTAGCACTGAACAATTATTTCCGCAGAGAAAATTTAAGATTTATTCAATGTAATGTTGTGTAAACTAGTAAACTAAAAACAAAATTTACCTTTAAACTAAGTTAGTTCTACTTTCATCAATCAGATATTTTCTGTCTGTAATTTCGGTCAAATAATTTCTGTACTTGTAAAATGTAGAATCGCTTCCGCTACCATCTCCGCTATCACTTGTTGCGTGAACCGAAGCATTAGAATTTAATAGCGTCGCTCCTTAAGCGACAAGCGACACCCCGTACGTGGACCTAACAAGACTCTTTTTCAGTCGGCACAATATTATAATATTATGCTCATTAGTGGGCATTTATTTAAGTTTGTTGACACACACCCTTATTATGGAAACGCGTCGATTTTTCACGGACCTTGGAAGAGAAAGACTTGCTGCGTACATATGTTCTGACTTTGTGATACGTCCGTGTTGCAGAGCATATAATGTAAGAATTATAATACGAGTATTCGGATAATTGTTAGGAGATATGTTCGTTTTTGTATTTCGTATGATTTGGGAGAAAGGCTGATGATGATGATGTAATGTTCGTAGTTAATTGTGTGAAAGTTGATGTGAGCAAAGGAGTGACTAATCGAAAAGGCATGGAGCCTTGGCCGTTACCCAAAGAACATTCCCTACGAAGCGAATCTGTAGCGAACGTCAAAATTGTATGAAACTGACATTGACATTCGATAAGTCATGTGCATGTCACGTGTGAAATATCGAACGTTGTTGTCATTTTCATATATTTTTGACGTTCGCTATAGAATCGCTTCGTAGTTAATGTATTTTGGATAAGGTCCCTTGTCTTTTTTATTAAAAGAGCAAATTAACGAATAATAATAATATCTTTATGTATGTTCATTTATTTGTTTAGAACGTAAATGTATGACATTCTTTATTTCATTATGTTTTAATAAAATCTTCTTTTGTTTGCAGGTAATTGAAAGTATACAAGACGTGAGTCTATTTGCAATAACCTTTCGAAACATAGAGAGTAAAAAATTATAATTATAGTCGAACCTGCATAAGCAAGTCCAAGGGACCGCGATATTTATCTTGCTTATAGAGGTTTCTCGCTTATCCAGGTTGGAGTGTATTACTTTGAGAAGAATAACGACCCTTTATAAAGGACATTTTAGTTGCTCTACGACTTTCATCTATTTTAAAATTCAATCAAAACCTTATCAAAAACCAACTTTCTCAATTAAAAGTTACTTTTAAAATATCGAATAATTGAATTTTTATAACACTCAATTGCACGACGATGTCGGACAACGCTCGGAGCTCAAACTAATTACGAAGTCACCGAACACTCTCAATAAAAAGCCTGCATCGAGATGTGATCTGATAAAATTAGGATGGTCAAGTGCCATCAAGGGCCTAAAACAGTCGCCAGCAGTAATTAATAAACGAAGTTCCCACAAAAGTACCGGGAAACTTGAGATCGCTTACAACATTTCACTTTTAATAGTTCTCTTTAATTGTACTGTACACTTACCCATTAGATATAATGTCTAAACAACAATAGCTCTTAACACAACCGTATAAAGTCTTTTATCTAATATTTAAAAATACATCGGAATAATTGAGATAAAACTTGATAATTTACTATTGTAGATGACGATGCGTCGAGTCCGTGTCATCAATCCAAATACGATGTCATTGGATTATAAATTTTAATTCGTGTACATTAAGATTTAAATTTAAATATAGATAAAACGTTACTGTTAACTTTATTGCTGACCTTCCATATAATAAATGGAATGCTCTGTTGATTAATTGTTGAACTTAAAATATTAAAAACATTTGAAAAATACCCAATTAGATGTTATTTTTACAATACAAAGCTTAATATGTACTTAGAACAAAATAACATGTAATAAAATAATATAAATATACCAAATATTTGTATTATTAAATATGACGTTGCTAAATTAATCATTCGCTTACTAATTAACTTAAAAAATAATAAAAATAAATTAGTGATGACAGGAAGCAAAACACATCTTATCTAAACAATCTATACTAATATTATAAAGAGAAGAAACTTTGTATTTTTGTATTTTTGTTTGTATTGAAATAACTCAAGAACTACTGGGCCGATTTCAAAAATTCTTTCACCATTAGAAAGCTACATTATCTGAGTAACATAGGCTATATTATTTAATTCCACGCGGACGAAGTCGCGCTCAACAACTAGTCTATAAACAACTAATATTCTTGATTTATAAACCATATACTTACACATAAATCATTAATGATAATTAAAAAAAAATACTTAACTTTTAAAAAAATAGATCTATAACCTCAATATTTCCGCTTCACATAAATTAAATTATCAAACATATTTCATAACATACCTATGTCAGTTTTATTTGATTTATCCCATCTAACCATTAAATTAATGATAGAAGGAAGGAATATTTTACAGAAAAGTGCTTCTAAAAATTCCTACCATTCGGCAGCCGAAGATGGCAGGTGGAAAAATAATGTCTTGTATCACAATCAACATTAAATTACAAACGATTAAGTCGAGATTAATTGATATATTAGATGAGAACATTTCTCTTAGGGCCGAGAAGCGAGACGAATTCTTTTTAAAAGACTAGCTATTACCTGCTACTTCGTCCACACGTTTTAAAAGTTACTTTTTTAATAATAAACATAGATTGTTACGTTATGTCATTGGCAATGTAGGTACGAGTAGGTACCTAGCTTTCTAATTGCAAAATTATATTTAAACACAGAAAACAATATATTTCATACGGATATGTCAGATATAGAAATTAATCGAGATTAATGAAAATAATATTATTTAAAACAAGGAAAATTCATTCAAAGTTATCAATTACCAGTTCAGGATAAGACCAAAACATCGTAATTCGTAACCTTAAATAAACTCGGCTCAGCTTTGCATAATCTGTAAGCGAAGGTATTGAAGCCTACCTTATGTATTCAAAGGTTGTCTTTTCAGTTGTCCGTCCGTCTGTCAACAACAATAGAGATGACAAAACAAGGGATATTTTCCCATACGAGCGTACAATAGCTCTTTGTGCGTACGCGCATCTTAACAAATCGCGCTCCTTACTTATTGTTTTCTTGCTGTTTCTCAACAACTTATGAGTTCCTTGTCCTTGTTGATTTTAATGAGCTTATGTATGATTCAATTGTAAGTTAAAATAATGTATTTGATGAAACAAAAGAAAAACAGCATTTTTTTTTAATCTGATTTGTTAGCACTTCTATGACCTTTCGAGTAGGTCTATCGTAGCATTTTTACCAGACCCCACATCACCATATCTTTGAAAGATTACCCAAAATTAGATTATTATTGTAGTCTTATAATAAATACCTTCATCATAACCCTGCCTTTGTTTCCATAAAATGTTAAATGCTAGCAATGAAAATTGATCTTCGATTGTATTCAAAAAATAAATTGTAGTTAAAACAAAAACCGCAGTATTTTTGTTTTAATCATTTGGGGAGTTGTATAAAAAATTGCAAAGTTCTTTGAATATATTCTCAACGATTCAACCGACGCAGCACACAACAATACGATACGGCGTTCAACAAAAGAATGAACGGAGTAAAGCATAGACAACGAGGGAACGTTTTGTCTCTGGATAGGGACAAAAGACTCTTTCATTCTTGAAACAATGAGGACTTGTCTTTACCTCATTTATCATACAAACAGGTTACTTTCATTCACCGATTGAAGGACTTAGATATGCAAAAAGAAACTACGACCTGAAATATTTATCCTTAAGTAATTACAAAAAATCTATTATAATATGTTGAACATTTTGGATCGTATAAAAATTAAATATCACACAAGCTACATAATTTAGTTGACATAATGTAGTCAAGTCGACCATTATCATATTATGAATAATAGCCATGATCGTATGACGCATAAACATTTAAATATAAGTGACGGTAAACATAATTAGTAGCCTACGATGACATCTATACGATGTCCCATTCTATTAATTCAAAAATGGAATGCATTCTAAAAAAAGTACGTCATTGAAAAAGAACAAATACTGTTACGTCTAACAATAAAGACCTATGTAACATTTAGAAACTCGAAGGACCAGAGGTCTTGTTAGTTTGGTGTTGTCACTGGCCACTATTTCGTCCGAGGTCACATTAGGCGAAGACATTTAGTTAGATAATAATTCGTAGAATCACATTACACCCGTTACAAGGTGAGAAATGTGTAGAAACTTGAAATTGGTAATTAGAGGCCCCCGGTTCGTGTTCCCACTGATATAAAAATCGTTTTGTATTATACTTGTTTCTCCGCTTTTATGGAATGTATCGTTCAGATGCAGCCTGATATTGTTATGGTTATTTTTTTCGTCCAAGATATTTGATCTCGGGGACAGAGATTTTAATGTTTTAAGTTTTATTTGTTGTCTCGGTTTGCTCAATTGCTTTAAGTTTCCTTTTAGTTCTGTGATAATATTACTTTGTGAACATTTCTTTCAATCTCAATAATAATATACAAAGCGCATACTAATAAATTATCACTTATAAACTAATTATAACCTCAAATTACGCTTGCAATTGAAATGTAAAAACACTAGTAATATAAAAGGTTTGTTAAATAAAAGAAATCATTAATCGTATGTAAGTAACGACCAAGCTTAAATAACAGTATCACAGACAACAACATGCATATTTAAAATTCAATTTAAATTTAAAAAGGTTCGTTCGACAATCGAAAAACAAAAGGAGCACAGTCGCTCAGTTGACTCCGCGGGCGGTAAACGAGGAGGCAAAGGCAGAAGCGATTTGCAGCCAGTCGGAAGCTGTTTGTAGCGCTGGATGGTTCACAGGAGCTGTATTGCCGTTGTTCCGAGTGCACTTGTGCGCTAATTGTTTGCGGAAAGGGTTCCTCGAGTATTGTTCCGAACAGTTTTTACAGTCAGAAAAAAATGTGGGTAACTGAAAAATATTTACACGTATTATTAGAGATAGAATAATGTATTATTTGGTATACAAAATTACTATGTTATTCTTAACCTATTCGTAAAAAAATCAATTAAATATCAAATTATTTTTTCAGGAAGGCCTAATGGCCATATATATAACGTGATTACATAAAATCAAAATTGTTTATTTATGTATGTATATTTTTATAGCATTTATTGAATTGTCAGGCAGTCGTTGAATTATCTCGGCACTCGTGATTACTAATTAAGCGACTAATTTTCTGATTGATTGAATGCAACAAACCGGTCGGAACTTTCGCGTCTGACTGTACCCGAGGCACTTGCGCATTTCGCAGCGGTAATTTTTCTCTAATTAAAATTATTCCGATTGTCGTTCTGTTCGTGCGGCGTTCGTTTGTTGTGGTCCGTGACGCGTGCCATTTCGAGCACTCTTGTGCTTTTTAGTGCCTATATTTACCCTTCGCTTTCGCTGCCGAAACGACATCGTACAGCGAAAATAATGGCTCCGTGGTGGCTTTTTTTATTATTTTTATCGCACAAAAGAGTTGGCTTTTAAAAGATACGCAATACATTTATAGCATAAGCCTTTACGAATTCTCTATCGTATATTACTTTCTTGAAAATTAAATATTATTTTTAATTAATTCGTGAAATTAAATGTGAGCGCTTTAAACATACAAAATATTTTTGTTTATTAATGTTAAATGTGTATTTATAAAAGATATAAAATTATGTTCTTTGACCGATCTTTGATATGTTTTTATTAGTTATAAAAAGTCGCTAGAAAGCGATCGCTTTCATGTCTAAGGCTTATCTTCTCAAAGTTTCTTCCAACACATTAGCGCGTGAATTTAGACCTATCATGTGTACGCATGACAGTTAGGCCGACCACGCGTATTCGCGCCAAAAAATTCCACAGATAACCATAGACAAATCGTGGCGGAATGACGCCGCACATTCGCTAATGACGCAAAAATCTCTTATCTTCCGTCAGACTGGCGTAGGGGGAGACAAAAATGCTTGTTTAAAAAATGGGGGCCGTGAAAGCACTCTTTGTGGCCAATACGGTGATGGTGATTACTATGATTTTTCTCACGTTACGTATTAATGGACATTTTATTGGGATTGATGGATACGTGTTTGATTGTTTGTTTTTAACATTGTTTTTTACTGACATTGATCTGCAGAAACACAAACTTGCTTCTAATATTTTTTTTTCATACTTATACTATCGTAAATGAAGATACAATTTTTAATTTAAATCAAAATAAAGTAAAACTACAAATGTTACTCAAAACTCTAGTAAGTTCGACATTTACTAACTTATTTACACTTAATTACGCTAACATAATTCATAACGACTCACTATAAAGCTTAAGTAATCCCGCATCAAAATATATAGATTGATGGGCGAAGACAAAACACCTTGTTTATAAGGGGAAGGGGATCGGAGGCACGATCAACCGTATTAGCAGATCCTATTTAATAGGCACCCCTGAACAGGGGCAAAAGCCAACACAAGAAGCATCTTTGTTTAAACAGATAAAATCTCTTTGACAATTTGCGCTCATTCAAATAAGGATGTCCCTTGATACATAATGACGCAAATTTCTGTTGAATCATAACCCTTGTTTGTTTAATCTTAATAGTGCGTTTTCATTGACGAAACACTTCTAACACAACCTATTGTTATCTCTTATTCTCTTTGAATTTTATTATTTTATTGTTTTTGAACTGGCAATTTATAACTAAATAAAAAATTATAAAATGCCTTAAAACATCGAATAAAAAATAACATACTCTTGTCCCAGTTGAATAATAATACTCTTTTTTTTGTGCACGCCACATCTAATTAGTAAAAAAAAAAAACATAAGCAGCCCCTTTCCCAAGTACATAGATTCCACTCAACAATCACAAGGTAAGCAAATAGAAGTCAACCGCGCCTCTGTTTCAACGTTAGATGAAAAACGCCGACAAACGGCGTACGAATTAACAAAACAGATTACAGCGGGTCTCAAAGCGGGCGGGGGCGTTGTTTGTCGCCGATTCTTTACACTTACACGAACTCGGCAGTTAGAAAATGTAAACACCTTCGACTAGACGACTGTAAGCTACGGCAAATATACACAGTTCTTTTATTATTGCAATTGACGTTACTAGCAAGTTCTTTTATTACATTATAAAAGACTAGCTGTTGTTGGCGACTTCGTCCGCGTGCAATTTAATAATATTAGCTTTCTAATGGTAAAAGACTTTTTAAAATCGGCCTAGTACTTCTTGAGTTATTTCAATACAAAGAAAAATACAAAGCTTCTCTCGTTATAATATTAGTATAGATATGGTTACAACATACCTACTACCATCGTTAGATTATATTCTTTGCCTACAAAATTATATAATAAACTAAACAAAGGCTTTGATTTTTACAAAAGCATAGAGTGTAGTTGGTAATTATACAAATATTATATTTATACTTAATACGATTACTTAATGTTATTAAATCAGAATAAATGTGCTCGATAAGTAGAAACGTGAATTAACGTCTATACTCATTCGAGTTCGCTTCTTTGATTGCGTAAGCGTTTATGTGTTCAAGGGAACGCAATTCGGTAACATTTCGCAAGACTAATATACAAATTCAAACACAAATCCGTCCCGAGGAGTTACCATTCAAAGCGTTTGTCAAATTACCTCGCTCTCCCTCATCGTGCCCTTGTTTGTGAATTCCAATTCCATCTTTAAAATCGTTCCTGATTGTCTGTTTACATTTCTCGTTGCTTGTTTTGAATTTAAAGACGTTAATTCGACTTAGACCTATGAAGTTGTAACTTTACCCTTGTAGTGTGTGAATTGAGAAACGACGGGGGGTCCTGACAAAATGGCGACTTTATCGATTGATATATGCTATCTATATCAAGTAACATCTAAGTAACTAGTCCTAACTAGTAATAATATTTAGCGACTGTAAGTCAACTTTCATTATTATGTCATCAACCTTTTTTACTTCAATTAAGGGTTCTTCAAAAAGTCTATCAGTTTCAAATTAATTATTTCTAAATATTACTCCGAATGTCTTCTTAACTGCTATTGAATTCGTTTGCGTATGAAAGAAATTACTTAAAGATTAAATCGGCCCCCCACATTTCGAACGCTGACCACTTGCATAAATTATTTTATACGAAAGTCTATCAAAGAGATAGGAGTCCTTTGTGTAGCTCGGTGGATCGAGAAAATTAATTTGGGATATTTTTTCAACAGGCCCATTATAAACGTTATTATAAAGGATCGTCTCTGTATTGACATTTTCTTTTGATCTCTAAGGTTTTTTTGAATAATGAACTGTTTGTCTTTGATATTGTATCTTTATTTTTCTCATTTTTAGATTGACATTGATAAATGAGGTTATTTTAAGTACTAGTACCTATTCTAATTATGTTCCTTTCAATTGGAATTTTCTCTTATAATATGTAGAATCAAACAATTGATCACATTTAATTCATTTATCAGTTCACCAAAGGAAACATCAAGCCACGTAAGACTCAATCGTCAAGTGGTTGTACCACGTGCGGGCTATTTACAATGATATTAACCTTTCGCCGGCCACAATGCGCGGTCAAGAGTAAACAATTTACAAACACAATCCCAACTGAGGTGCGTCCGGAGTACACTCAAAAGTTTAAGAATAGTTACTGAATAAAAATTGGTGAATGTACACAGAATGCGTTCGCCTCTAAACGCTTCAAAATAAACACAACTCGCTTTGTGATGTACGGACGGACATTACAATATATGTACGTACATGAAGCACTTTATAAAATAACAAACAAAGTGTACTGTTCAATGTTATGCTCCGGACGTATTTAAATACTGCTTTTTCCAACTAAACATCATCCTTTTGTCTATCCAACTGTTCGCGGAGTTAGACATACAATTGTAGAGATGTTTCACAATGTATGAACACTGCTGAATAAACAATTTAAAGCGAGTGGTATAAAACAGAGACACGAGTAACATTTCATTCAATTGTTACGATGGCTCAATTATGTTTTCTTTTTATATATTTTTAACCTGTAACCAGATTACCTACTCTGCCACCAACTCATTTTTAGACTGATAATAATGGTAGGCGATATAAGGGTTAATATTATTGATTACTAGATTACCTTCTTTTGTTACATTCTAAAGTGTAATCAGATTCTTTTTTCTTTACTGATCTTGCGAATCTTTTGCTTAATCTGTTTTCTTGTGAAATTGTTTCCCTATTTTTTTCAAAAACCTGACAAGAGACAATTATTTAAATTTATCCTGCAGACACAAAATGCAAAACCTCCATTCAAATCCTAAATTGTCTAACATAAAACGTTAGTAGACATTCGCGGCTCGTAAATTATGTTCTAAAATAAAGTTTAACTGTATTTACATCGTTAAGTATAATGTAAATGACAAATGCTTAATGCAACACACAATTATTGCAGCTCCCCGTCTCGCTTCTCTAAATTTAAAACTCAATAAAGTGTGAGATTTGTCGGCCATCTTTAAAAAAACAAGATATCGAAGCAGAATGGCCGGTGTCATTTTAAAGGAACCCCCTTTCTTCCGTCCGCATCGATTTTAATAATAACATCTTCGCGTTTTTTATTCGTTCTTTTGAAATCTCTTTTAAGCTGAAGTAAGTTTATTACTAGTCAGATCAGGAATTTCAATCTCACATCCTGAGTTTACCGTCTTTGATGTAAGCGGTAATAACGTAGGCGCGATTATAGACTTTATTGTTATAGTGTTTCAGTCTTAAATGTATTGTAGTTTTTTTGATATCCACTTTTCTGAACTGAAATTGCTACTTGTAACTGAATTTTCACTACGAATGGATAATCTATTGTAGAGCTTTAATATTGGTTCTGCAAAATCCGACAGATTGAAGAAAATGACACGATCATAGTGATTTGTGAGATTTTCTGATTCCCATGAATTTAAGATTTAAGTCAATCAAAATCTTTCTTTTAAATGAACACTGCTCAAAGTAGGCATTATCCCTAATGAAACATTCAAATTCAAAACGTTCGATGCCAACTGTTTCCAATAACATTTGAATAGAGGGTATCGCTACTTAGGGAGCGATTGTATACAGTTCGCATACACGGTATTGTGTTTCTCCTGCGGACCGTACCGCGGGACCATTCGGGGGACTGGCGTCGAACGGAGCGATTAGTATTGGAGAAAACATATGAACATATACGTGAATTTTACTATTCTAAACAATATAGAGATATTTAACAACCGAATTTTGACAATGATATTCCGTTTCCTTCAATTTTAAGACGAAATCAGTGATACAAAATACATAAATCTCTCCCATGTTTCCCCGCCACGGATAGCCCTTTGCTGTCAGAGTAAAAGAAAATATCGGAAAAACATCAAATGCATAAAATTCTAGGGGCTACCCATGCTACTTTTCGAGTGGCGATATTCGATAAGTCATTGTGACTTTCATACATTTTTGACGTTCGCTGAAAAGTCGCTTCAAAGCGAATGTACCCCAGGGGGGTTACCCAAAGTATCTTTCGATTGCTGTTATTGCCGACGGAATCGTCAAAATTGTATGAAACTGGACAATGACATTCGATAAGTCATGTGCTTGTGACGTGTGAGATATCGAATGTCGATGTCACTATCATAAATTTTAGCCGTTCGCTATAGAATCGCTTCGTAGCGAATGTACTTTGGGTAAGCCTGGTGAGAATTTTCTGGGAAAAAAGAAATGTTTCATAAAATATTGATTTAAACCAGTTCGAAATACATAGACTTTTATTTTCCTGTTAGTATAACAAAATGACATAGACTTACGTCATAAGATTTACAGTCAGTTTCGATCAGTTCCATTTCGAATTAATAAACAAAAATCCATGTCATTCGCTGAAATACCGCTCCGATGAACTCGATTCGTAAAATTAATCTCATTGATATATAGACAACCTTTTACTGCAACTTGAAGACAGATCGCCGAGCTTCGTATTCTAAGAGGTTCCTACGCAAACTAAGGCCTCTCGTACACAAGGCAAACCTCTTTAAACGATATACGGAACACAAGTTAATTTGTCAGCGATGCCAACTTAAGTGGTATTATATTCTTGGTGTGCGTCTCCTCCTCCGTAGATTAAGGGTATGCAAAGCATCTCCAATTGCAGATGACTATGGACAGCGGTCGCTTCGCTTTTTCAGCGAATCCAGGTGATCCTCGTTTGCTACTTTGTAATATAAAAAAAAAACGAACCTCTATGAAATCGCGTAAGTTGTGAAAAGCTTAGTGTATGCAGTCATTTCACGAACCATATTGTTTAACAACTAGCTGTTAGCGACTTCGTCCGCGTGGAATAGAATATAGCCTATGTTTCTCGGTGACAATGTGGCTTTCTAACGGTTAAAGAATTTTTGAAATCGGCCCTGTAGTTCTTGAGTTATTTCAGTAGATACAAATATACAAAATTTCCACTTTATAATATTAGTATAGATTAACTCTTTTACAATATTTATTAAGAATGATGAAAAATATTGTTAAATATTATCATGGGTATTACCTCAATGACAATTACAATACAATTTTGTCAAAGATAATTAAAGGCGTTCAAAGGTTTTTCAGTTTTTCAATTTAAATCATCTCAATGTGGAACCGCCTTTATATCTTCAGCCGTCAATCCGCAATCTTTCATTAGAGAAGGATTATTTTGATTGTTTATTATAACAATATAATAACTGCGATGATTGAAGCAGAGTTCACTTTGTAACGCTTCTAATATTTAATTTTATAATAATTCAAACCCTTTTGATGAATTACGATGAATATTATTCATTAATTATATGTTTTACTATGTTATTTTAAAAAAGAAGTACAGATAGCATATTGAACGTGTTTAAAAATAACTTTTTTTATGCATATATCGGCGAAGAAATTCAAAGATATGTGTAAGTATAAGATATAAGTCACGCATAATACGCGCTAGTCGTGGAGTTGCGGAAAATGTTAAACTTATGTTCATTCCAAGGTTTAATATTTTAGAATTTGTACATGTTACCATTTTTTTATTTTGCGCTGAAGAAGTCGAGCAAAAGCTAATTTACTATAAATGCAAAAAACCTTTTTGAAGATATGTGTAAGTTACAAAGCTTGTAAGAAACATTTGACCCAAGTCGTGATGAGAAGCTGCACAAAGAGCAGACATCCATCTTGAGGGCGCTTGCTTCGTTGCATCCCTCGTTACTGCGCTGCCTTTACCCGGCTCCAGCAGCCTTGTTACCCGGACGGTTTGCAACTTGCCTTTTTACCCGGATAACTCGCCTGTTACCCCCATCCGGGTGGTTAGCTCGAGTCTCCTCCAATTATTTCAGACTCAAACCGGCTGGAAGAGGACTGCTTCTGTCTTTTTTTTAAATATTTTTCATGCTCGAAACTTCGACTCTAACAATTTTCAATTTCTGGGTTATTTAGGTTTTTTGTGTGCACACTTACAGTTCGATGCTACTTACACGAGGGCGCTTTAAAATTGTTCAATTTTTTAAAATCGTTAAAGAGCCCGTTTTAAATTCTGATGTATATTTTTTTTGTATTTTCAACACGATACTACAGGGTACTGTAAGATTTTTTTTATTTAAAAAAGCCAGTGTTTTATCTATACGTAGATAAACTAGCGATCAGGTATGCCTTTGCAAATAATTTACATTTTGGCTACAATTTTTTAAAATTTTTATATTACTTTTTGAATGATTTTATGTACAGCGTCGAAACAAAGTCGTGCATATATACATATCAGACATATTTTGGAGCTTTGCGGCGATAACTGCAGCCATAATAATAAAATAGAAAACTATATTATTTTCTATTTCACATGTTACGTTGGCGGAGATTAGGCGCGGGTCCATTAGCGACAAAGGACAGGTGTTGCGTCAGTGTGCGCTAAGCTTTATTAATCTTTTCTTTTCCATCGCTTCGAGGTTTCGCACTTTTGTGGAATCAACCTTCATTCATGTCGAATCAGCTTTGTTGATATTATTTTTGCTTACGTGATTCTTACCTAAGGTTCGCTATAATGGGCTCCATTTTCCGCAACTCCACGACTAGTGCGTATTTTGCGTGAATACACATATCTTTGATTTTCTTCGCCGATATGTGTATAATTCTTACCTATATATGTTGTAGCGACTTGTATTTTGATAATCTTATCGAAGTTCCGAGTTTATTTGTTGGGTTTAATTAGTAGTAATAATTTCTAAAGCTTTCACTCTTTTATTTTCTTGATTAAGAACTGTAATAATTTTAATGAAAAACTTAAATCTTCAATCAAAAAAGTACAAGATGGCGTCTTTCATGACTATTTAACATTCAACACACAAAAGAACAAGCCTGTTTTAATTTAACAAATCGCAGTGTCTATTCCCGGAGTTCTTCAGTAATTCTATTATACGGTGGCTGGTTTGTTTTAAAATGAAGTAAATTATAGGATTGAATGCAGAGCAGAATAATGACGCCTCTCAACAAACTCTATCGCCCACAAAAGGTCATCTTGAGTTCTTGAAAGAATATACAGGACATGATCACATCAAGGATTAGTGAAATTATCGAAGCACTTTTATATTAGAGACTATAACTTCTACTGCGCGGAATTCAAAAAATATAGTCGGTGTTATTCGGGGATCTTTGTGACGGTGAAAGATTTTTTTTAAATGACCCAGTAGTTTTTAAGTTATTTCAATACATACAAACCTATAATTAAAATTAGATTATGGTTGTAGTTTCGAAAGAGCAGATTGCCAAAATAATTGCCGATCTTCGAAAGAAAAGTGCAATTTACGAAGAATTATAATTGAATCTATCTACTATTATTTTCGTATTTCTATTAATATCTACTTTTCTCAAGTTTGCTGAACTATATTGTATTTGAACATTAAATAGCAGATTTAATTGAATAAAAATAATAAATCTGCCTATTATTAAATAGTTACCATATTAAAATTGAAGGGAAATTGAATATTTAAGGTATGTCTTTAACATTCTATCGTTATTATTTCCGCCGGCTAACGGAAAACAAAAATAAACATAAGAGTAGGTAAGGAATAAAAGAAAAGTTGAAGTGAGACGAGCATCCGGGAGAGGGGAGAGGCAAGACAGGCGGGTGCAGTGGGAGGGGAAGGGAGTCATTCTCTATGGTTAAGCGAATCTCGCGGGAGCTTCAGCGGTCTACGGTCTACGCGTCCCTTTGGGTTTAGATGCCTTCTTTGTTTACCGACTTGATATTTTATTTTTTCCTGATATTTCTGATTTAGGTATTTTCGTAGTCGTATGTATATTTTTATAATTTATTTTTTAAGATAAACTCAAATGAGTCACCGGAAAAATAACCCCTAATCGAAAGAAGGTCCCAAAAACAAAATGTTAATATAAAAAATAGGATAGCCGAGACAATTTACCTAGGAAACTGTAGTACCTTTATAGAAAAAATATAGGTACCCATACCAAAAAAACAAACCACGAGCAAATAAACAAACTGTATTATATTTTGAGATTTAACAAAAAAAAAAACTAACAACAATCAACTCGGGCCACTTGAAAAGACAAAAATTGCGAAGGGGAGGCTAGGGGGCGCTGTAAGGAGTACTTATATTGTTTTTGAATGATCACCGCCCCAACACTGCGGTTACCAAATTAGTGTTGTGATTCCACCGGGCGGCGCTCGGGCACGTGTCTGATGCCTTTTATTTCACACGCGCTATAACTAGCTATTTTATTCACGCATTTCTGGATTACTTGATCATAGATTAAAGTTTTTTTTTATCAAATTGTCTAGTTTCTAAACTCAAAACCATTTAAGAGTAAGGAAGGAAAATATACAAGCTTGTCGCGTCAATAAAATCTGAAAGACATTGAATTTTATCTTATTTAATACAATCTCAATTGATAGACAAATACTTCTAATATATTGTTCGTAAGAAACGGGATTCTTACCAAGATTTAGCTGTTTGAGCTCCCGATATTTCGGCACAGTTGCATGCGCCACGGTCACGGGCTGACTGCCGATATATCGGGAGCTCAAACAGCTAAATCGTGGTAAGAAACCCGTTTCTTACGAACAATATATTAGTAAAAATCACGAAAGTTTAAAGTTAGAAGAAATATTATATTAGAAGTATTTATATATATACTTGCATTTACTCTGATAAATCATGACAAACATAGTGTTCCATGGTATACCCCATTATGCGCGCAAAACGCATAATCACCGCAACGCTGATGGCAGATAAGATCACTGCATCGATCATTAAAAATTGCAAATCACCTTACATCACAATAAGCGGATCAAACTTGCGATAACACGGACAGACAGACACCCGCGGGGAAACCGGGGTGAAGAACAGTGGCCTTCAAACTGTGCACTACGAGCATGGGGTTCCACTAAAACTATGCACTACAAGCATGGGGTTCCACTAAAACTATGCACTACAAGCATGGGGTTCCACTAAAACTGTGCACTACAAGCACGGGGTTCCACTAAAACTGTGTACTACAAGCTTGGGGATCCACTAAAACTGTGCACTACAAGCATGGGGTTCCACTAAAACTGTGTACTACAAGCATGGCGTTCCACTAAAACTATGCGCTACAAGCTTGGGGTTCCACTAAAACTATGCGCTACAAGCATGGGGTTCCACTAAAACTATGCACTACAAACATGGGATTCCATTAAAACTGTGCACTAAACGCATGGGTTTCCACTAACACTTTTGTAATACGAAGCAACAAATATCGGTATGAAATGTTTGTCTTTAAAGCCTTGTTCACAACAAGATAGAATTTTAGTCGAAGAGCAAGTAACAAGTATCCGATTAAAGGATTTATTAGTCTACTCTACTCAAATGTTGCTGTTCGGACACGTTTAGTTACTAAATTACGTCTACTCGACTAAAATACTGTTGCGTTCAAGGCTTAATTTTTTTTAACGTAGAAGCGGTTAAATAAATTCGCTTAAATAGCGAAGTTTCCAACACAACAGTCGTCTGGGATAAGTTAAAATATTGCAGATGCGTTGCCTTCCTACATTTCTATTTCAGACATAAAATGACTAAAAATAAGTTTGAGAAACACTGGCGATTAGTGATTCAGTTTATACTATTGACAGGTTAATCGAATACGGTCATAATATTTTATGCAATTTCAAAATGTTGAAATTGTCAGTTGAAAATTCTTGAATATTTTTCCAATTGCAATCAATATAACGTTAGTAAAAGATAAATTAAAAACAATGTATTTACTTCCAAAATATAATTTTTAACCAAAAATAAAATAACTCTATGTATGTTAAACTATTGCCGGTGTTTCCCTAAAAGTAACTTTTGACTGGAAGTCCCGCCCCACCGTATATGGAATAACATATTTTAATAATTATAACCTTAAATACACAAAAACAAAATTAAAATTTAATAATACAGGAAGATTTCATAATTTACTAATAAATTGAATTTTGTTATTCTAAATAAAACTAACAAAACGTGAACACTTCAAATAAATTGTGTTTGTACAAAACAATATAGATGCCGCATCATAATTGCAAGAGCGTTTCTCCATCAGAGGCATTACATTCAGCTATAGAATGCCAATCAAAAACCGTTTACATGTTCTTACATTAGATGCAAATGCTTATGAGAAATTGAAATTAAAATAAGAACGAGTGAAGGCACAAAGAGGTACGGTCGTCAACACCGATGCAATCTGCCGATCGATTGGCCGGCGCAGATAAAAACGAGTCGCTGTATTGCAACTCAGCGATGTTATAATTAATTCACAGCATTATTGTGCAAGCCGGTCGAGATATTAAAGTACCATTTTACTTGCTTTGCCAGCGCAAATCGTTGAAGCAATTCTCTACTACGGGTGGTCTTCGAGCGGCTCTTTTGTCGATATTCATTTTAAACGGATACAATCTTAATTAAGAACTTTGAAATAGTCTAGACCGTGTATCAACGAGTTTTAAACAAGACATTGGAAACTTTCCGTTTGACAAATAACTTCCAAATTATCAATCAAACTACATAGTAGACTTGGTTTCGTTTAGTTCTAATTCTATTCTTGTTGCTATTGAGACAAATAACTAATATAAAATAGATTATTTTTATCTTCCACTACCCGTCTGCCATCCATCGTAGCATCATGCATTAGCAATTCATTTTGATTTATCAACACATCACTTAATACCCTTTGAGGAGGCCTGTCGCCCTTAAATCGATTCGAGCCCTTTTTGTGTCGCATTATACCGATTATCAACACATTTAGATCTGCCACATTCTGCCGGCCATCGAGAGGGCAACGCTATACCTAGTTGCAACGTACGTAAATAAACGGAATCCGTCTTTGACGTACTCATTTATGATTTATTGCTCCTACATTACATTACAAAGCTTTTAAACACGTGACATCTGTCATACAATGCTTTTAGAGAGCTCTAATTTATAAGAGACGACGTCTCAGTATAGAACTCTTAGCAATATACTAGAATTCTATAATCCTGCAATCTATCTATTTTTATTAGTATGTCTAAACTTATTGGTTTGACTTAGTTTGATTAGTCATCTTTAATTACGTACCTGAAACGCAAGGCATATAAAAGTGTGTAATAAAACTACATAATAAAATTAATACGTAAAAGAAGATGCGCTAATAACACCAACAATGGCAAGATAATCTAATTGGAATTTGGCATTCCAAATACCATTTGATTCTCCACGTTACAGACATTCTAAATGGATGACCAGAATAATATATCTAGGAATGAGAACGTGTCGGCCGGTGACAGTAAATATTATGATTTCACCCAAGATCTTGCATCTCTTACGTCAATGTGACGTCTGTTTCATTATACAGCTTTCGATGTATTTTCACCTAATCTTTGTAGATTAATGCACATCGACTTTAAGACAAACCAAGAAGGGTTAGAATCGCTTGTGATCGAATCATAAACCGGGATTACACTATTTTGATATCGGTGCCGACTTTATAAATTATGTCACGGTATGTCCGGTCCTCGTCTGTGATCTCTTTGTCAGCTCAAACCACATTATATTCTTCGAGTCTAAGGTTCTTGATGTATGCTCTAACCTAATCCATGCTTTCATCTCGAATCTAAAGCGTTTTGTTACAGCCGCGACAATGGCTCGTGGAAAATTTATAGATGCACCGTGAGAATTAATCATTGAATATGAAATATGTATGCGGCGCGATCGCATCCGCATCGCTTTGGATTCATCCGGCTCGCTAGATAGCCAAGGACGTAATGATGGACGGTCAAAGTTTCACCCGGTTATTTATACCCATCGCCATCTTTATCGATTGGACATCAGCGCTTACGCTACGACACGTAACTCTAAATCACGCCCAGTCGTTTCTATTGGTGAAAATATCATTCTCCCGTTGTTTAATGGTATCGTTGAATATTTTCCGATGTCTAATGCTCATCGCGTCGTCTTATTTATGACAGGAGGACTCACCTGCGGCCGGGACGCGATAAATTCAACACCGGCCGGTCACCTCTATCAAAAACCGCATTTTTATGTCATCGCGTACATTCATAACGCTATCAAAGCGCGCTGGAAACGCCAAAACGACGGTCGACTGTGAAACATAAACAGCGACGGCTAGGCCATCTCCGCGCCGCTATTAAATAAAAGTCTTTTTACATTAGATAAATCGCGCGCGTTATTCGGGACCATCTGTCCCTTGCCGATTACAGCCATACATTATGCCCGGTTTGTTGTTTTTAATAAAAAGTTTAATCCGTTCGGTTATGACGGCAATTTGTCTGTCGGATGGAAAAACTTGGTCGATTACCGGTGGCGGTGGCAGCGCGTATATGTAAGGGGCACCTATTACGACTCGACGTCTTTTTATTCGCGCATTTTTGTCATGTTTATTTATGCTTTCGCTTTTGTCTTCCATTAGCGCTTCGTTTTTATCTGCGCCTCCGATAATCCACTTAAGAAATGTTTCAGCTTAAGAGGGGCATTTATACGACAATTGCTTTTTTTTCTTTTAATTTCCGAGGTGTTTTGTCATAATTTACGTTAACGTTGTTTCGTCCGGAAACTGGTATCATCGAGTTGTATTGATTTCATCACATTATAACGCGGGACTCGGTACAACCATTAACGATTCAATTCTGTCTTAATGAAGAGCTGATAAAATGTAAATTGTGGCATTCGTCACGAGCGTCGAGCAATTAATCGGCGCTTCTTTTTCATTTTGTGAGCGCTGCTTTATAGGCGTTAAGATTTACGGACCGTCCTCCAGCTTGATTTGTGCACATATTTTAACTCGCTCTTTGTCACGGCCGACCGTTTGATACTGCAATATATCGTTTATAACAAATTTTGCGTGGAGAGATTTCTCTACAAGACTGATTGTTGGAAGTATCGCAATATACAAACCGGTTGGTTTTTGCTACAGTATAATATTTATATTATCCTCCTTGCTTATATTACTTCTAACGGCATTGCTTGTTAATATTTTTTGTTAATATGCAAACTTATTATTATACGTGTAACGGTATATTTAGCTTGATTATAATGTAGTTTGGTGTTGGTGTTTATTAATTGTTATATTTTGTTGTTTCTTTAAACTAATGCTGCAAGTTTTGGTCCTACAGACCAATCTTCAGTTACCTCGTCTATTGATTACGATGAATATCTTTTTAACATAGAATGTTTATTTATAGAACATGGGGAACGTGTCAGCGGAGCTCGAGTTGCAGAGATTGCAACAGGAACACATGCGTAGACAGGAGATGGTTCGGCGCAACCAGCACAGCAACCAGCACGCCCTCTACGCTGGACATCCTCTCGGTTTACTGCCTCTGTTGGAGCAGATGAGACCACAGCCGCAAGCACCACCTAACGTGAGTATTTTGATGCTGGAACAAAAAACAATTGTATCTTTGGGCTAGGCAGGAACCTATTGGGATGGTAATTGAGAAATACAGTCTCTACTGTACCCTATCTGACCTGAGTTCCTACTGTATTTCCCAATTAGCATGTCACAAGTGTACCCGAAATAGTTGATGAGGAACTTGTTGCACCATTAGAATATTGTCCCAGATTTAGAGTGTGTGTGTGTTAGTTAATTACTTAAGGTTAACTTAACTAATTGATTGTTAAATGTGAGCAGAGCGGTCACCTCAATGTCACTGTTACCGCGGCTCCAAAAAAAGTCGTTTAACAACAACAAATAAATAATATACATTAATTACTTTCGTTCGAGTAAAAACGAGTTTTTGAAAGTTGAACCGTCGAATGAACGAGAAACAAATACAAAATACATATATTGTAGTAATTGTGCAATTATATGTCCGAAATAATCAGTGAAGGTGTATTTTAAGATTCGAAAAATCGTAATCATGAATGAATAAGATCGGCCAAAACAAATTCGGACACAATAAAAAGATAATTATATGACATTTTGATAAAAAATATGAATATAGAACCCAACTTAATTACTTACCAATTCAGGGTTTGTTTGCAACAAAAACTTCCACTTCGAGAGGTAAATATCATTCAAAATTAGAGCAACCAGTAATAAAATGCAAATTTTATTTAACTACCAATATTTAATCTAACTACAGGATCGGCTGTAAGGAAATAAATTGACACGTTCTGCGCTATCAGTTTTTTTGTGAAAATTAAACTATCACTTCACAAATTCAAAGCATTATAGTAGCACCGCAGCACAATTTGGTGCCGGAGGCCTAATTTAAATCCACTTTCCCTTCCTATCCTTTGCCTATTAAAGTGGATTGGCGGGGGAGGGGACGCATATGAAGAGGATATATCCTCTTGCTGTGCGTCTTCTCCTACGTAGATTAAGGGTAGACGGCTGCTTACTCGGTTGAAGGTTTGTCTGGAAAATAGTAAGTGACTACTGACCACTCAGAATTAAAACTGTTTGAACTCATCTGAGGTTAAAGGAGATCTAGAAACGCTTTATACATGACTATATTATTACTATGTATACCCAGAAATGTTAAAAAACCCTCTTATTTCGCACAACTTAACTATTAATACAGATTAAAAAGTATGTTACTAATATTTCTTTATAATTTTACGGACAGACAAACATGTAAGCTTCCTTGACAACGAAGTGCGAACAAGCTCCTGTGACGTCTATTACGATTCGTATCAGAACATCAAAGACAAATTCTCTTTCAGAGAATACGGAACTTATCACACGCCTACTTTATTTTATTTTTATAATAATCTGTTTATTTTCTATATATTTAAGACATTCAACACGTTTCTTAGTCTACATTGATACTAACGACTTATCGTTTACAATTAATTTTATGAGTATAACGATTTGTATTGAAATATTGGATGTATTATTTTCATCCCTGGAAATTACAATCGCGCTCCTAGTGCAGATGTAATAAGCATTAAATGTAGTTTCTAAGTAATGTTATCATAATAAAAATGTTTTGTATACGTATTCCAGGTTGTCCAAGGGTCTCCGTGGCCGGCGACAGCGCAGTTGGCGCAGCTGACAGCAACAGCGCGCTCCCCTCCTCCAGACCCGGACGCTCCTCTAAACCTGAGCAAGCAGCGCTCGCCCTCCCCTGCGCAGTCCTCTATCATGCTGCCACGGTTCGTGCCATACCCCCCGATGGATGAGAGCCCGCAGTATACCATGCAGAAGGACGACGACTATAACGCGTCGTGTAATAGTAAGTTGTTATTTTTATTGTAGTTAATACGCGTAGGAAAAGTAGGTTCCATGCCTAGGATTGGGACGAGATAGCGAGGGATCCAGGAAGGTAGACGTGTGTCTCGGAGGTTGATACCCACTTCTGGTTTCTGCGTCATACTAATTAATTCGTATAGTAGCCACACAAGCTCTTGTGGTAGGTATCAAGTCTCAGGTCACACATGTGTGTCCACTAACGTAAAAGCTTTACGTTTAGAAAGTGCAATATTTATGAGGCTTAATATTTTCTATGAATCATGTAAATTACTAAAAATATCAACCAGTTACATTGTGTTGATCAATTATAAATAGTTTAATTAATGTGTGACAGATTTTGTCTGAAAACAACGCGATTCCTACAATATAATGAAGCCAACAAGCGTCATATGCGCGTAGACGATCTAAAAATATTGGTACGGCTGTCCAATCAATTCGTTTACATCACCCTTTTTATTAAGTAAATAATCAGTTTGAAAATATATAGATATTTATAAACAGACTACAAATTAGTGTTTGAAATATTGATCAATTAGGCTGGTTCATTATTATTATTGACATACTGAAACCTCTACAGGTAAATTATAGTTCCTATGTAGTTATTCGATATCATCTTCGCCTGTGTTTTTAGCAAAAAAAGACCGTGCTTTACCACTTTCGATATCCTCTTACAAAGACATATTATTTTAGTGTTTTCAAAAAGTATGAAAAGGACAACATTAGGTATATGTATTTCACAAGTTCCAATAAAGTTAGAGAAAAGATATTACCGTAGAATACATGACGCGTTACGTAATTTTCAAGCTAAAATAAACAAGGAATAACTAATAAATAGATAGTAACGTCTGTGAAATGTTAAAATGAAGTAATGTTGCGTGTCGCCGAGAAACATTTCCCCCGTTCCAATTTAATTGCTAAATATAATTAATACATCGCGAATTCTGTAAAGCAGGCTTATTCTGATTAATATCAAACGATGCTCCACTAACGTATCTCACTAATTGAGAGACTTCGAACAAAATAGTATAATGTGAAGCTTTTGAATACCTTTTTTTAATTGAAGATTGTTAGACCTCATTTATATTTATAAGAGGCATACGAGTACGCAGATGATTAGGTTTGTGAATAATTCTCAAACCTGTAATTAATCTTTAAAAACAAGTGTTCAGAAAGAATGGTCAATGTTAAGTTCTTCAGTTATTATTTAGCGGTATTTCATTATCATAGGCGCGTTGAGTGTAAAGAAAATAATTCACGAGATTATCTTCAAAATGTGCTGTTTTCTCAAATCGTCGAAGATGGAGTTGACCACTTTTAAAAATAAGGTCCTAAACTATAGGTATCTTCAGAATATTTGAAAATAATGTAGTGAACAAGTCTAATTTACTATTTCTTAATATAAGCATAAATATACGACATTTCAAAAGCTCGGCCTACCTCCGATTGTTATCTCTGCCTACTACAATTTGTTAAAACAACGTATAAAAGTTAGCGCATAATGCGTTTGTATTTAGGTTTATATGATTACCCTGGCATTTAGAGTATGTCATAATATGTCAAAATATTGTGAGATGGACTACGGGCAACATAATGTAGGTACATTAATTGCAACTGATTTTAATCTGAGTGTCGTTCTGTGAAACTTTGAAACTGATTTATTTTTATTGCGTCACCAAAATGCTTACGATGTTGTTCTTGTTTTGTAATGCGGGATTACAGCTAGATCGTTTGCTACGAAATATTACTCAACAATAATTTAGAGTATTGTTTTTTTATCCTTTTAATGTGGTTAAATAAGTGTGTGCCTGTCATTATTATAAACCATGTCTTGCTTAAGAACAATTAAGACGTTTTTATTTGGTTAACAAATACTTCATCTATTTAAATAAGTAGGTAGTTGAAAAAGGAAAGTAAAAAGACATAGTATTTACTCTAAAATTTATGCGAAGCGAGGATTCCATAAGGTATGATAGAACGCAGCGCCTATTTCTAAATGGTGAGCAATTTTACTGTTTAGAGAATGGGATATTTAGAATACGCAGTAAACGTTAACTCGCCTACGTGTCTCTTATTAGTACAAAATACCAATTTCCGAAACGAATTATTCATCTTCATTTATATTTTGTTCATTATTAAAACATATAGTAATTATTATAGTTTCAATGTCTGTACGTGTGAATGTCTAATCTTATTAAAATGCGGAAATCTTAGTTTTCTTATTATTTATGCCTTGTCAGAAAATATACGAGCCCTCTCTAGATACTCAACGTTGTACGAAAAATGATTTCAAAATGCCTTCTCCGCGACAGAAATATTAATTTAAAAACGCGTTGATTTATCGAACCAAAGCCGACCGCAGGAAGTCGATGTCTTTTACGAGAATTGTCTCAATAATTAAGAATTTATCTGCATTATGATAGGAACGTTGACGCCACGAGGAAAAAAACACTTTATTAATAATATAAAAATCGTCAAATTTAATATAACCGAACAGCGAAACAAATAAATGGCGGCTACTTTAAATAGTTGGCGCGAACCCAAACCGAAATGGTTACAAAATAGTTGATGTCGTTACGCTTCCTTTAAAACAAGAGAATCGCATGAATCGTAAAATAGATGGCGCTCGCGACGCATGTTTCCGCTCTCTTCGCTCATCCTTCTGCGGTACAAGCAGCCACATCAATTAATATCTCGTGTCAACCAAAATAATATAATGTCCGACTTAACTATCAGCATTTGTCTTGCTGGATCGTGTTGGTGTACTATTTGGTATAACTTTATAAGAGAGACATCATTCTAAGAGCCTAATAAGCTTAATTTAAATTAATCTATTTTTTTTCCTCCTTAGTTTTGTATCCACTATGAGCATAGTTTAATTGATCTAGCGATGTGTAGACTGACTAGTTTACGCGTCTGTCCAAGGTTCATTCGAAACGTCATATCGCTCGCAAATCAACGTAGGAGGGTATAAATTATCTAAGAGCGTGTCAAATTAATACAAGGAATGCGTCGTCTTCGAGAGCAGGATGTTTCCGTGCGGCCGAGCTTATTAATTGTGTGGCCACTCGCTTGCGAATCCGTCAAGCGAAATGTTAAGAGGATCTGTCGACTGACCCACATACGAGTGCGGGGGTGTGTTCGACAGTGCACTGAGATTATGTAACTGAGTAAACGGAATTCGCCTCTTGTGCTAATAATGTCGCGAAATGGGTATTCTAATTTCTTTTGGTGTACTTAAACATTTGAAATTGTAAAACAATTAGTACGTATTCCGTTTGCAAGTTCAACTTAAACAGATGAAATACTAATCTTCGTGAAACGATTGTTTTACAGCATGCACTCACTGTCGAGTGTTATTTATCGTTCGACTTGGGACAGCTTCCGAACCAATCCTGCCTCTTGAGCGAAGCGATACATTAAATTGCTAAACGTTTACGAAAATGTTTATCTTCATTTTATATTCTAAATAAAATACAAAACTCTTAATTGGGAATAAATTTTAATGGTTACATTGTACTCTTGTTTAAAACAAAAAGTTACAATACAATTTTAAGAGTTTCGTTTCCAGAGTTTTGTCTTTGCTGCACTTAAATGATGGTTAAGGGAGTCCTTTTGTGTAGATTCAGTATGAAAAATAAGCACTAAGCTACTCTTTATGTAACCTTTAAACTACTGAAGGTCAGTAGTAACATTTTGAATTACATTTATTTGTGCCAAAGGATATGTTCTCCAATGTTTTATTGTTTCGTAATTAACATATCTTTGTCTCATTACAGCGTCATCGTGGGGACAGTCACCGCCAGAGGAGACGGAGAAAGCCAAGCTGATCCGACAGCCGAAACGAGACGAGTCCGGAAAGCCTCATATCAAGCGACCAATGAACGCATTCATGGTATGGGCGAAAGATGAGCGCCGTAAGATACTGAAGGCCTGCCCAGATATGCACAACTCCAACATCTCCAAGATACTAGGCGCCAGGTGGAAGGCGATGTCCAACGCTGAGAAGCAGCCGTATTACGAAGAACAATCTAGATTATCTAAACTGCATATGGAGAAGCATCCCGATTACAGGTAATTTGAAACTTGTACTAGTCGAGTAATTTTAAATCAAAATTTAAGAACCCTAGATATCACGGCTTATACCACAAAAAACTTTAATATACTTTTCTCTCGTAGGTACCGGCCGAGACCGAAGAGAACTTGTATAGTCGACGGGAAGAAGATGCGAATATCGGAGTACAAGAACCTGATGCGCACGCGCAGGCAGGAGATGCGGCAGCTGTGGTGCCGGGACGGCGGCAGCGAGCTCGGCTTCCTGCCCGCCCTGCCCTCGCCCGGCCCCTCCAACACCTCTCCGCCCCCCAACGGGGGCAGCTACATGAACCCCGCCTTCTCTCCCCCGCTGTCGCCCAGAGAGGAGGATTGAGGTGCGGCGCGCGGCTGGCCCTACCCGCCCGCCGCGCCGCGCCCGCTGCCGCCCGCGCACCACCCCTGGTAGCGACACCTGCCGACGCTCACGGTTGAATCTCACACGATTCCTTCTAGTTCTACCCTCTCTTTATAATTAGATGGAACGTGATTATAGTAACTGTGCTTACTATTGTCTCCTTCTTTAGCTATCTTTCACCAGTATAGGTTGTCATTAATGCCAGTGTTACAATCGGATCTCTCTTTTATACAAATATCTAATTATTATGAGATTATTCCATTAGTGGTTTAAGAAAATCCTAGGGGCACTTTATCCTTGTAATCGTTTTAAAATATTTATATCGGCGCTGCATTATATCACTCGAGTAAAGCGAAATGTGCCAATTACGTAGGTAATAAACCAGCAATTAGACAATTAGAAAAAGCATTGTAAATAAAAATAACTTAAGTCGGTCGTTTTATCGAAACATGTAAAATAAGTCTGTCACGCGATAAACGGCTTTACTTCTTTGTAAATAAGCACGATTCTTGTAGATAGTTTTAGATATTTCAATATTTTACATTCAAATTACATTTACATTTTAATAAATTATATGTAAGTGGTAGTATCTACACATACTATCGTGTGGCCATGTATAAATTTTAAACCCTAATCTACCTATAAAATGTAATATTTAGAATCTCTAGTAATATAATATTAAAATGTATCAAACCAAAAATTTGAAGCGGAATGCTTGAAAATTTATGTGTTTAGAACACAAACTGATTTATTATATCCAGTGAAGGAGCATATAAATAAATACTCAAACTTTACTCTCGTACTCAGACTCGATGTATGGCCACTTAACTGCAGATCCCATTAAGCGATTCTGAGTGAGACAGTAAGACCTTACATTAATAATATTGGATTAAAAATATATTATGGTAAAATTAGCACGAAATTATATAATCTATAATCATTGTAAAAAAAGTGCAAGTGTTGCAAGTCAAGTGCCAACTGGTAGTCAATTCGACAACTGTCAATTTGATTAATAAAAAATCAAATATTTCCATCTTTTACAAAATCCACCGAAAATGTGGGTTATCCATACACTATCAAAATCAAATATTCGCTTTATCGAATCGTGCAATTTAAATTTAGTAGAAATAGTCGCTAAGCTAAAGTAGAAGCATAATAAAAGTAGATACATTAGTTTGGTAGAGAACAAATGTGTACAGATAACGTAGAATGGAACGTTTGGGTGATGTTGATTGCCATTTAGTTTTGTTATTTATTTTTGTAATTATATTTCTTTTTTGTTTTCTTTTTTGTGACGGTGAACACGCCTGTTCGTTTTTTGAAGATTGTTTTTACTGTATGTTATTAAACCGATTTTAATGCCTGATAGGCATGGCAACATTTTTCGAAGCAAACGTATAGACCGGCCAAGTTTATCTGAGTGTGGTGGCGCCACTGTCGGGAGAACATATTTGACATTTAAGCGCCATTTCCACTGAGGTAATGTTCGTTCGGAATGGTCGGTCTGTAAGAGCCTAGTTTTGTTGGTTGTACGGTGTGGTCACCTTGTTATTGTATGCCAGTAATATATCAGTTGTGAGGAAATAATGTTTAGAATTGTAAGCGTAAATAAATTATTGTGTACGTGAAATTTAATCTCTTTATTACGTAGTGTTTAGTATTACATAGTTAATTAAGGTTTTAAAACAGTGGCGTTAAATTATTTATTTTTTATGTTGAAACCAGATGTAAATATGCGATTTTTCGATGTAAAACGTTAGTATTTGTGGTTATTTAAAATGATACTTAATCCGTATGCGAATCGCAAAGATCTCGTTCCGAAATAAGCTTATTTATTTAGCCGTCGTCGTAACGGGACTTTATTTGTAAAAGTACCATACACCTTGCCATTCATTTACCTACTTAAATCAAAATATGTATCACCGTACTTTTTTCGTGTACTTAAAATTATATATTATTAGTTTATTGTTTTAAATCAGTACATTTAAATGATTGAGATTATTTTGTTGAATTTTCCCGTAAAGCTCTGCGAGCAATATGTAAGTAGATAAATTTTAGGTTTTATTACCCTAGTAGGTATAAACCAGGCCACATTATTCAAAAATTGTGCCAAAACCCAAAAGTTTAATAAAAAGTAAATATTTAAAATTAAAGTTTTTCATTTTTCACCCTAAAGCCAACGCACCAGGAGTAGATTTTAGTAGCAAAGTAGACGTAACAAAGTAAACGTAGAGCTGGACCTGCACGAGCTAAAGGCAGTTGATTGGGAGGAGACAGCGTAAGATAGGCGACGCTGGCGTTCTCTCTTGTCGGAGGCCAAGACCCACTTTGGGTCGCTGCGCCAGCGGAGTAAGTAAGTTAGTTAAATCCTTTGTTCGGATAATTGCTACTTGCGACTCAGCTAAGCTAAGGCGAATATGGCAGTATGATCCTTAAAACGATTTTTTGTCGTGCGACTGATGCGACTAAAAGTCGCGCGCCCAGCCGGGGTAATGAAAAAGTAAACAGAGTTAAAAGTATCATATTTTTATTATAATAATATGATTATTAATACATTGGTAGAAACAATAATCACGATACAATTTCATTACAAAATGATATGACTACATTTGTTCATTACATTTATAAAAATATTACTAATTTGTACAAAAACAACTAATAAAAAACAATTTCCCTAAGTACACAGATTAAATACAGTAAGCACATTTATCTACTAGATTAATTAGAGAGGCAGGATTAAGTATAAAAACAATTAAGCAAGAATATCGGCAAATTGAAACAATAATTAAAATTAGTAATTTCTAAACAAAAACTCAACATAAATAATATTAAGAGTTAATTTAAAAAGCCAATAAAATCAACAGACTATAACCCTATAACAAGTATAGGCCGACTATATTATCTGACCCGGTTAGCTAAACTAAATTGACAGCTCACTAGCGCCCCCTTTCAGTGTCATAACCGGGACAAGATCTGTATCATATGTAATTATCTATACCCATATAAGTTTTACACATTTTCTTATGCCTCGACCTCGAAGCAAAACAAACATTTTGCTTCGGTTTAGTCTATTTTTATAACGAACTCGGTTTAATGAAGCCAAGGTATAAAAGATACAATGGCGATAGCAACGCCTTCTAGCACAAATAGGCTTCTTTTCTATATTATTTCGAATACGGCACATACACAATTATCTGAGAAGTCCCTATATAATACTCCAAACTGACAAAATATGTCTTCATACAAATATCAACAAATATTCGAGATATATCAGTATACATTTTTAATACATCGCCTTAAATTACTAATTATAAACTATGCATACAATACACGTGAGCTAGTACAACTAGGATTATAAAAAACCTCGTTATATTGCGGAAAAATATAGGGCAATTGAAGAATCCCGAGCTTCATTTTATTATATTCTCGGTTAGGCTATACAAAATCATATCAATTTCTAACACTGATCTCTTCAAATGGATAGCCGACTTAATGATAGGGTGACAGTTAATCCTATCTGTATTATAAGTTTAAAACCACACAGCTACCATAAACAACAAAATGGCGAAAATGAAATAGACACGATGTCTCAGCCAGTCAATTTATACAGGTCAGTGATATCCTAAAGATATTTGTTCTGTATTACGATTTTAGTATACAATTATTATTCATTTACAAATACTGTGTACTTAATTTCGAAAAAATAATTTAAAACAGTGATAACCACAAGCCAATCAAACACATATTTAATATTAATTAACTCTATTTGTTCAAAAAAAAACGATAACTTTTTACTCATAGTCGTTATTGCGTCCCTAAATATAGATTTAATATGAAAATCTACAAAAAGACTTTTCTTAGCCGACGCAAATCTGCGACTTCAGACTTGCGTAGCCTCGGTAACCAAGGTCTACTTAAGGATGACTCACAATTAGAAAAGTTCCGTTTTGGCGCCTCTGTCGCCAGTTAGACCAAAGAGTATGTTAGTCCAAGAGCAAGTTATATAATGTTTAGTTTAAAAATAAATTCACCTTTCAACTAAACAAAGAAAAATATATATCTTAAATCATAATGTTTTCGATATCGCTGGTTTGTTGATTGGCCATAGATATACAATAGTTCGCTGTGTGATTGGTCGGCCGCCATATCGTTTTTTGATTGTTTGTACTTCGTACATAATTATTACGAGTGAACAATGTGTATTCCACGCTCTTTTGAATTTTAGTTCAGCTACAAATTAAACCTATTTTCTTCTTGATTAATAATCTAATGAAAGACTATTGTTTTCGAGATAAATTTGCGCAAATGTGTTAAAAACTGTACATCTACTAACCAAACTCATCGCCTTTGTTGCCTATTTAGTGGAACTTTTGGAAACATAATCCACATGAACTGCCCTAACTGTAGCTTACTACATATCTATCATCTGTGCTCACAATACACCGTGTCCCTGTTCGAGCGGGCGCTGTCAGTGTGTCCATACAAAATATATTTTGACATTATGAACGCACTGTCAGCGCGGGCCCGGACGTGGCACGGTGTAGTGTGAGTCATCTTTTATACTGATTGGAGAAGTTAACCGATCAATAAATTAATTGAAAAAATATGGCAACATTAACATTTTAATGAGAACAAGAGGGGCATAATTTAATTCTATTCAAATCTAAACAAGCGCCGTGGAAATTATGACCGCATTTGAATGTCCAAAGACCGCCATCTTGGATTAAAACTTCATTCTGTAGAGGTAGACCGCAAAGTATACAATCACTTACCCCTTTAAATAATTCAATCATATTTATTAATATATCTTGTAGAGTTATATTATTATCTTTTTTATAAATATTTAATAATCTGTCTCGTAAAGGTTTCAGTCCCCAATGGTCGGACATCGCGGCCGCTGTCAATGGTAAGGCTGTATTTTTGATTTCACCATTTTTAGTTTTTTTTAGCAGTTGACAAATCTGAAAAACAAAACATAAAATAATTACATAAAATGGATGGATGGAAGTTTTTTTTATTTATTTTTATACAAACAACACACTTTTTTTTGATCAGATACGTTTCTATTTTTTATCTCCATCCAAACGGAGTCGCGGGCGACAGTTAGTTTATTCATATTATTGTACTGTCTATAAAGACAGTAGAAAAAAAAATTTTTTTTATTAAATTATTGTATAATTACCTCCAATCTAGATTCATCGAATTCATAAGAGCTGTATATGGTCTCTACAAGTTGTGACACGATCGTGACGTCATACTTCTCGTATAAACAAACCAGCAAACAAGAATGATAAAACTTTATAGTCAAAGCGCCTGTCTCTATTAAATTCCCATGTCTTTTCATCAATTCAATTGCATTTTTACCACCCACAGATTTGATCATCAACGAACCCAAATCGTCCCAACTTAACATATCTTTTACTGATATATGATCAAATTCCTTGTTGCAATTTAGACACTTATTGGAATGCAATACAGCATATAATTGTATAGCACGGTCCCAAGTATCTAAAGTAAACTGCGGTAAAAATGAATGTAGCAGAGATTCATCTAACATTTGCAATAATATCCTCAATACGTTCAGCAAATCTTCATTCCTTCTTAGATATAATATCTTTCTCCATAAATAAGGCATTTTCTTACAAATGTCATAGCATTGTTCTTTAGTTTGTTTCGACCATTGTCTTTCAATAAACTCATCTATCAACTCTGAAAACATCGGTGTCTCCTTAGTTCTAACGAAAGGTAAAGGGAAACCACATTCACAACCAATATTCGTCAATTTACGTGATTTTATATTAATCGATATGCAAGATTCCACAAAGTATTTATATAACACTTCATTATTAATAATAGAATCCAATAAATCGTATTTGTTCGTTGAAATACATAAATATGTTAGAAAAATATGATTAGGAACAAAGTTTGATTCATCCAATGCTCCTACTGATTTACAGTATTTCTCCAAGCGAAGCATTAAATCATAGATTTCTCTAATATCACAGGAATTATTTTCAATGATCGAGGTTAAATTCGATTTCTCCATTTCCTTATTAACTAAACTTAATCTATGATATTGATAAAGTGACTTGCACACTCTCTCACTGTCTACCCCATTACTGTCCATTTCTATGGCTTTCTGACTAGAATCTTTAAAAACGATTTCATCTAACGGTGTATGTACATTAATATCTTCAGAAAATATCTTTCTTGGAATTATTTCTTTTTCAACTATTTTTATCGTCGACTCTTGAATAGTTTGTCTTTCCGAATTAAATTGTTTCACCTTTACTTCTATATCTTCCCATTTATCTTTTAATATCTTTTTGCTTACTGTGAATTTATCAGACACTGCATTACTTAGGCCCTTTAAAGCTAGTAAAGGGTCAGGTTGTATTGTATATATTTCTTCGTTAGTCTCAGGTTTTTCATCTAAAGTTGTTTGTGTATGATAAGTGTTACCAACAACATAAATTCCTGATTTCATTTGAGTCGCTTCACTTAATTTAAGTGCTTCAAGTTTTTCTAATATATCATTTATTCTATCCAATGATCCGTTACTCTTTAATTTATCTTTCAAACCAACTAGAATATGCAACTTGGGCGATGGAACACTTGTTAGCAAATAATCATGATACAAAGCACACAAGTCAGCACAAAGCGTATATTTCCCATCTAAATAACATTGAATCAAAAATTTATGTAGCTTCATAAACCTTGTGCAAATCAGAGAACCATCGCTAAGCCAAATATATAATAGATCATAATAAACTTTGCAATCTATAATATCACTATATTTGTCAAACCATAGAGTATCGTCTACATTGTGAACGTTTAAAAAATATAAAGCGTTTTTATTGAAAGAAAATATGGCACCATTTATCGAGTATAGTTTGGAAAATATTACTGATTGTCCGTTACAATTGTCATTTATACTTTCTATTGTGATATTTTGATTATCAAAAGAATCTTCCGTGGCCACTTTCATTGGTTTTTTAGCTAAAACTTGTTTAAATTGATGTGTTCTCCGAACCATACCGTCTACTGTGGCTTCCCATAATCTAGAAGACGGTCTGGCACAATATATGAGGGTATTCGAAAATTGTTCCCCAACCGTAAAACCTAATTCACCATCAACTATATTATATTTCTTTACTTCGGTATAATCCTGTTGACTATTCTCTAATTCCCCGTTTAAATTAATTTTATTTTTTGTGACAAAACAAGCACCAAATTCACCATCACGAAGTTTTTGTCCAATCTGCCTGTACTGTTCTTGTATAATATTACAAATATAGCAACGAGTTAAAGTCGATACAAGTAACATGCAATCTTTGTCGTCCAATTGACATATTCGCGAATCAAGACTCAAAATTATTTGAGACGAGCTTTGAAATATTGTTTTAGCCTGTAATGGAAAATAAAAAATCATTAAACATTTAAATAATAAATACAAACACAAGATAATCTATACTAATATTATAAACAAAAAACTTTGTATTTTGTATGAATTTAAATAACTCAAGAACTACTGGGCCGATTTCAAAAATTCTTTCACCATTAGATAGCTACATTATCCCCGAGTAATATATACATTCCAAAGAATTCGCAACCAACAGCTAGTTACAAAAAAATTTGGAAGTATAGAAATGTTGCCATGCCAATATTAGTGTTTAAAAGCTTCTTATTACTTCCTGGATGAAGTCTATATAAATAGCATATTAATAACAATGATTACGGTGTGTTGTTCAAAAAGCATTGTAAGGGTCCATCCAGACAGGCCGGGGTAGAGAGAAAAAAGCTCTTTATTTACCACCCTGGTCTCCCGGTCTGTCTGAACGGGGCCCCTAATAAAACTTAAAATACTTACAATAAAACTTTGTAACTGTAACACAGATACTCTTCCAACATCATCACCACTGAACAACATGTTTCCGCTCCAAACCATAGCTGTGATTTCATTGCCATTATGATCCTTGGATGTTGCAGAGTGTCCTCCGGTCAGTGTCTGATCACATCCAGTCACAGTCACCGTGCCTTTCCCATTCGCAAATCCAATATGTTTTTCATCTTTGGAAATTGCCAAACGAGTTATTGGACCGTCCTAAAATATTTGTTTATAGAAAAATGATAAATCTTACGTTGCCAAAATTTAAGCCAAATGTCTTAAGAAATTAAATGAATAACAAACAATATTAAATTATACATAAATGTTAATTAGAAGTGTTTTAAGGTTTTAATAAAATTTTTAATGAGTAAATTGATTCATTATTCCTTGATTTTTAATGATAACTTTGCTTTTAAAGGGTACAATAAATTAGCTAATTCTTTAATTATTTCATTATTTTTATTAAATTCTTTAATTTAGCTTTTATCTAAATAAATATAAAATTATTAGTAGCTTTTGTTCAATGTTATGTATGCAAAAGAGTATAAAAAAATTGATGTGTTCCACCTTCAAGATCAATTGAGCTGTTGTAGCGTCTTCTAAATAAAAATCTATTTAAAAATTCACATCTCTAATACTAGTATGATAAATTGAAATAAACACATGTTTTACAAACCTTATTTGGTATCAACTGAACAAACTCACAGGGACATCTATTGTAAACATATATACCTCCACTAGTTGCACCAAAAGCTATCAATGATTTTGACACATCAAAACATGTAAACTGTAAAATTAGAAAAAAAAAGTCACAATTTATTCTGATTTATTATACAAGAATATTATAGGCCTAATTATAGTCCACTTTTCTTCCTATCATTTCCTTATAAGGAAATAATGGGAAGAGGAAGTGGATTGGTGGGGGAGGAGATGCATAGGAACAGGTATTATCCTCTTGCTGTGCATCTCCTCCTCTGTAGATTAAGGGTATGCAACGCCTTTGCAATTGCAGATGTCTATGGGCAGGGGTCGCTTCGGATTTTTCAGTGAATCCTGGTGGCACTTGCTCTTTTGCTACTTTGGGTCCGACTATCACAAAGGGTGCACTTTTTTAGGACTTAGATAAATTTTCAAGATTTTTTCGCTTCAGTATAAGACCCACTTTTTATGTTGTATTTAAATAAAATAGACGGAAATAAGACGATTTCTAAGTCCTAAAAAAAGTGCACCATTTGTAACAGTCCAACACCACTTTGTTTTACAAAAAAAGAAATATTATCCTTTTTTCTAGATATTTCTAGTTTTGTTTTTATTTCGATGTTTTCGATAGATAATTTTAAAAATGTACTTATTAAAGATAATTCTCTAAGGTTGGACCCATGACCATGTCTTGTTTCTACATAGAAATAGCTTTATTTTAATCTGTTAAATGTATATTTTAGTTATAAACATAAAACTTTTACTAGCATTTATTTTAATAAAAATAATAATACTCAGTCCTGAGGTGTCTGTGCAATTTTTTGATTAATTGCCAATAATTACTTACCTTGATTCGATGCACATTTTTTAATGGGTAATTTATTACATCTGTAATATTAGGCAGTTCTTGGAGTACATACGGAGGCAGTTTACAAGTCATGTTTTACTTGCATTTTATTTTCAAAACACACATTAACATTAATTATCATAAAATAAACATTAAAATTATCTTGTCACTTCAATAACCTATTTTAAATTTTTGACAGATTCAAATCACAGATAAAAGTAAAGCACAGAATGTAGTTTTTTTTTTTTTTTTTGAGATTTTATGGCCTGGTAACAAAGACCTTTAAGCCACACAGAATGTAGGGGCGGGAACCACAGACTAAATATATATAACATTTGAAAATTATCTATGGGCATAGATACTATTCAAATTAATGGTATAGTCTATGGGCGGGAAATATTTTCAAATAAACCAAAGATATATTATACTGTAGATGGAACACTCGATACCTAAAAGTGAGGCATTTTCTTTGACCTCCGGAGGTCCAATGTAGGGAGATCTCCCTAAGTGTTAACCTCTAAATTACATTTGCCGACATAAAAAGTCGACCGAGTGTAACCTCTTTTCTCAAATTTAAATTGTATTTCATAGTATTTACTAAAGTTTAATATAATAATTAATAGAAACATTTTTAAAACGCTAATTAAAAATTTATAACAACCATAAAACAAAAATGGTCTTTGTTAAAAATTGTTTGGATTTAAATTGTTTTAAATAAAATAATAATAATAAAAAACGATAATTAACGTTTTAATGAATGTTTTAGTTTATTCTACTGTTTATTTTAAAAATGTAAAAAAATCACACAATTTCCCAAACTTGGAATTTTTTTTCATGATACTGGCAAGCTTTTTTTTTTTTAATAATTTCTTTCTTGGCACGCTTTTTAACGTCAAATTAGTATGGAGTGCTACCTCTATGTATAATATCTCTTTGAAATAAACATTAAAGAATAAGGATAATTACGATTTAAACAGGGTTTTTAAATTAGTTTGCAATTTAATAGTCCGAGTAAACATAGTAGATATCGTATTTGTACTGAAATTGTAAGTTTAGGAATCAAATCTGCTTTGTCTTGCCTCAAAAATAATATTATAAAAAATATTCTCTTTCTTGCTTCCTGTTGATGTCGACACTAATACTTTACCATCATCTATAACATTTATTTTGGGGCAAATGTTACTTTTTCTTCATTTTAGTCAAGGACAAGGACAAGAGTAAGGAAAAGAAAATAAAGAATTGTAGAGCTTTCATTACTTTAACACGAAATCTACAATAGATAATATTTCGTGTAAAATAATCTTCACTTTATAGGCTAAGTTTTTATTTAATTTATTCTAGTTAAAAAAAAAACATTTATAGTTCAAGTAAAGATTTGATGATACAGATTTTAGATATTAAACATTATAACACTTTCAGGACAATTTTAATTGTATCAGAGCCGGCTTCGTTTTCGGCTAAACAAATGTACGACCCCTCATGCGTTCTAGATACATTAGTCAAGGTGAGATCATTCGTAGAATTTCCCCTGAAATAAAAGGCAAAATAGTTATTCGCATGTTCTTTTGTTTCAATTTCATTTATAATTGATTGTATCCTAACCTAGGCTTCATTAGACCTAGTTCGCGATAAAAACAGAGATTTTTCTTCAGATTAAGGATGTTTTTTGCGTGACATCAGTCTAATGAAGTCCTTGGGTAGTAAAATAATTGTTTACCACCTTGATAAAGTAGTAAGAGTTGAATTAAGCGCTATAAACTCCCATTTAATGGAAGGGGCAGGGTGACCCGAGAGCACTCGACATTGTAATGTGACTGAGTCACCAGTTCTTATCATTATTATTTTTTGTGGCGGCGCGGCAATGTACGGGGGAACTGGAATAAAATAATTTATTAATAATTTTTCCTCGAGTCGTTTATCGATGTTTACAATGACACGACCTCTGTCGATACGATACTCGGAGGGCCAAGGACATGCGTGTTTCCTATTTATGGACGGCAATTTTGAATGTAATTAAGTAATACGATTATGATCACTCTTCAATTTCATATGATAATGATTTTTTTACCGATATAAGGCACAATACAAAATATGTAAAATATTTTATTAACCGACTTCTTACAGAAGGAGGTTATCAAGTTAATGAGTTTTTATGTGTAATTTATATCTATACTAATAATATAAATAGGAAAAATTATTACTTTTGTATTTTTGCATGTATTGAAATAACTCAAGAACTGCTAGGACGATTTCAGAAATTCTTTTACCATTAAAAAGCTATTTTATATTTTTAATTCCGCGCGGACGAAGTCGCGAGCAACAGGTTATGTTTTATATGAATATTTCAATCACATGAATGAAATTGCATTGTGATATGTTTATTAATAACCTATTTTCTTTATCACAAACTCACCTAAAACATTCAGCGTAACATGTCTTTCCGCTATACCTAAAGAATTTTCCGCGATACAGGAGTAATCACCTGAGTCGATAGAAAATGCTGTAAACCTGGAATTGATGAATCTATAATTGAACCTTGATTACTTAACGCACTACTTTTTATATTATAAAGTAGCAAACGTGCAAGCGGCCACCTGGATTAGCTGATGTAGCAAAGCGACCGCTGCCCATAGACATCTGCAATTGCAGATGTGTTGGTTACCCTTAATCTTCGGAGGAGGAGAAGCAAAGCAAGAGGATAATTTCTCTTCCTATCCGTCCTTCCCCAACTTTATCCACTTCCTCTTCCCATCATTTCCTTAAAGGGAAAAGATAGGAAGGGAAAGTGGATTAAGATGAGACCTCTACTACTTTTAATATTATAAATAAACTAGCATGAACTTTCCATGAACACCTGATATTTTACATGAAAACAGATCATAAGATTAATATTTTTCTTACACTTCACAAAATGTTATACAAAACCACATTATAACTTCTACCTGAGCGTGTTCCATTCATCGGTTTCAAATCTACTATCAAGAGGTAAAATATTGTCATCTTGTTTCTTTTCCCATTTAACATCAGCTTTTGGTATAGCATCTACTTCGCAAGATAATTCAACTATTTCACCTCGTTTCACAGTCTTCATTTTATCAGAAAATTTTATTTTCGGTGGATCTAAAAATGTAACAATAATATTTATACTCAATTGTCAAAAACAATTGTATCAACTTTTTAATTAACTAAATACAATTAATTTAATAAAACTTACATTCAACTTTAATTAACATTTCCTTTGATTGTTTGCCAAAAATATTTTCCGCTTCGCATTTGTAGATACCGATATGCTCCGTTTTGACTAACGGTATTTTGAGATGATTTTCCTCAGCGCTGACGCCGTCAGGGATATCTCCGTAACCGTTTTCGGTTTTGAATGTCCAATTTACCTTTGGATCTGGTTTGCCTTTGTTAATTCTAGAATTAGAATATACATAATACGTATTACATTATGAGTGTGTCCTAATTATGAAGTTATTGCAAATAAATAAACTGTCAAGTTACAATTATCGACCTATTAGATTTGTAACTTTAGAATGGTACATACAATTATTCGACTGAGGGAGAAAATGCAACAAGAATTAATATAAATTTTGTGAAATAACTTACACGCATTCAATGTTAACCCAATCATCTAGTCGTAACACGAGCTCGGAGTCCTTTAATTCTATTTCTGGTAATTCTGAAATGATGACATTGTAAGAATACTCAGTAAATCTATAAGTAAACAGTAATCATACTAATTGATTTTATTCAAATACAAAATTTTGGTCTTGTGATTTGAAGTCATTGGCGTCAACACTACCGGTGTTTTGATAGTGCTAAATACTTGGTTAAATGTCTTACCTATTCCAGATATGTCTACTATGGCGGTATAATCCTTAGATTCAACATTGTTATTTATTTCACATCTGTATTCTCCTGTTAATTGAGGTGTCATATATTTTATTAAGAGCATACTTTCGTCGGGTACAATTTCCAAGCTGTCAGTATTTTCAACTAGCGAGTCATTGTGATACCATTGTATCGTTGCTTCTGGATAAGCGTCGACTTGACAGAACAATTGACCTTGCGTACTATATTCAAATGTAGCATCTGAAAGACGACAGCTTTCATCACAATCAGATTTTCAAAGATATCCTATTTTTTTAGTTGAAGAAAATATGACTTTACGGCATCTCCTTTAACTTTAATCACCAATAAGATTTTCATAGAGGTGCTATTTTCTTAGTTGGAAATATAAGACTTTAGGATAACTCATTCTTATGTGTCATGTTTTGATTATTATTTTATACTCTTCTCCTTCATATTATGACCGGGATTAATGTATTTTTAGAACATGTTAATTACGATTTTGGCATACCTATGTAACTTAAAAAGCATTTCTTACCTTGAGGATATTTTATAACCTCGAATGTAAAAGTTCTATTAACAAAAAGATCCATACTCATAATATCATCACCCTCAGATGACTCGGCTTTACAACTAACTGTGCTGTTTTTGGTTACCTTATCAACGTATCCGTAACTGATAAACACCGAACGTGTTTCGAGGAGAGCATCCTGTAAATAACTCTCTCGTTTTAATACATTTAATAAATTATAAATTAATAATGCTTCAACTAACGGACAGAAAGAGTTTCTGGAGCCATTTAAGTGTTTGTAATTTTGGTCAGTTTTTTTTATTAATATTAAAAAGTGGCAAACGAGCACGCGGCCACCTGGATTCGCCGAAATAGCGAAGCGACCGCTACCCATAGACATTTGCAATTTGCAGATGCGTTGCCCACCCTTAATCTTCGGAGGAGGCGACCCATGGAAAAAGCATAATTCCTTTTCCTATTCATCCCCTCCCCCGGAAAATCCACTTCCCCTTTCCATCATTTCTTTATAAGAAAAGGATAGGAAGGGAAAGTGGATTATAATGAGGCCTCCGGCACCACACTCGTCAAAAGAAAAACGGAATTGCTTCCATTTCACGTCTGTCTTCTGTGTGGTAGTGGTATTTCACCGGCCAATTCGTGCGAAGATGTTAAAACGGGCTCTACCAGTGTTAACCAGGTCAGCAGATAATTAATTTATGCAAAGTTAAAACAAATAACTGTAATATAGATAAAAATAATTGTTAAGAAATAATAATGAACGCGCTCGTTACTCCATTTTAATTAATTTATGTACAGTTGCTATCGTCCGACGTTATTATTTGACATCATTTGTTTTTCGGATTATAATAGTTTCCTGTCCTTAACACCATGCAAGTTTATTTAGGTACTTTTAATTAATATTATCATCGTTTTTTAGCTTCAAAAGGAATTAATTGCTAGGGAATTTAATTGGCATAAAAAAAGCAAAACCATTACATTATCATAGTAAACTTAGTTAAAGTTTATAACCAAATACTTAATATTGATATTTTAAGGAATTATCTGTGAAATTATTGCAATAAAAACAAGAGATAATCTTTCCTAGTGAGAAAATAAAGAGAGAAGTCACACGGGCGTTGTTAATCAAGCGCCAATCTTACTATCTAATATTCGATATACCTCAGAACGAAATACGTTCCCATTTTCATCGACCCAAGAGATTGTTGGCTTAGGATAGCCAGTTACTTTGCATGCGAGAGTCATGTTGACTTTGTACTCCACTAACGCCACTTTAGGTTCAATCCATTCTATTTTAGGTCTTTGGACCTCTAGTTCTTGAACTGAAATCAATTGCAATAAAATATAAGCCTTATTAATTTTATTAAAATAACTGAAGAAAAGATAATTAAAATGCATCGCTTAGTTATTTTTTATGAACGTTCAAAATCTTGCATTCCACCTGATTTGATTTTTCTGAGTGTAGTTGCTTAAGAATTAGTAATGTAGTAAATCTAAGATGGATAAGACAATACCTTGTCAGAACAAGATTTCAAGTACTTCATCTAAAACTTACTCAATTTTTGAGGAGTTAGTGTCCCCGTTGATCCTTTAATGACTTGATAAGATTTGTCATGGCCGTAAATCTGATAAAAATATATGTGTAAGTTTAAAAAGTAACATTAAAAAAAAAAAACTCGCCGAACAAAGCCAAAAATTCACTATATCGTTATAAACAATGCTTTCAACGGTACAAATAGAGTATGTTATACAAATACTCTATGTACTAATTATGTAGTAATAGACCCCTTGACACTTCAGGGTGCCCACACTGCCTACATCTTTATTATTTTTCTATGCTTTTACACAAAGGAAATATTATAATGCTTGTAATTGGCTCAGAAAGTACTGAACTGATTTGAACAATTCTTTTACTGTTCGGAAGCTACTCTATCCCTGGATGACAGGTTAAGGCGGCAATTTCCGTCATGTTTGTGAATTTTAGGGAACTGAAGGAGGATAATATGGTCGCAAAAGCAGGCCGCGCCTAAAACATTTTTTTTCATTTCGCGCACTCGAAGTCGCGGGCAACATTCGAGTAGGATATTTAAATACACAATAATGATGTGCTCTATTTTCCGCAACTCCACGTTTCACGCGTATTTTGCGTGACTACAAACATATCTTTGAATTTCTTCGCCGATATGTTGCAGGTTTCATCACAATGTTTTCCTTCACCGTAAGAACGTCGGGTAAATATGTACATATGAAAATCGAAAAACACATTGGTACATGGCAGGATTCGAACTCGGGACCTACAGTTTACAAGTCAAGAGCTCAACCCCTGAGCCACCGACGCTCTACATCAACGATATAGAAATAGAAACAGATAGCATGAATTAATTCTTACCGTAATTTTAAACGATCTCTCAGGTTCGAAGTATTCCCGCGCTGAATATAAACCTAAACTTCTATCGACAATTTCAACATCAATCTTTTTAACTTGGCGCCCATCGATTTTTATAGAAATCGAATTCAATTCAATTGATATTTCAGCTATTGCGATGGATATGTAATTAACGGTACCTGAAAATCAATACAACAGAGGACCTATCACTAAAACTGTAGGTAATTTACATCCACTGCACATATCTAGTACAAATTAGTAGATGAAATTACGAATATTTTCTCGAATTTTCGTGATACACCCTCTGTTTCTTTATCAGAAGAAAAAAGAATTACGAAGCCCAAACTCAAAATTACCTGGTAGAGGTAAATGGCTAGTCTCTCTCAGATGCCTTGCCAATTTAGGTGAGAAACCTAATCGAAAGTCTATTTCTCTTCGTTTATAAATCGTCACTAATGTTTTTCCTTGGCAGATTATTTTCAGAGTGTATCTTCCAAAATTTGGTGAAATTAATCGTATTACCTGCATGAAAGATTAATTAGTAACTTATTTACTATTTCAATTTTTTTACGAGTACAATTTTAAATTTTACTTATTAACTTTGTTTACAAACTTTTTCTCTTGACTTTGTTTAACTGAATCTGCGGGCTTACCCAACATGCTTTTCGATCGGCGATGTCACTGATGGAATCGCCAAAAATGTATGAAACTGACATTGACGTTCGATACCTCACACGTGACAATCACATGATTTTAACGAATGTCAATGTCACTTTCATACATTTTTGTCGATTCCATCAGCGACATCGCCGATCGAAAAGCATGTTGGGTAAACCCACTGGATTGTTTCAAAATATATAGTTAAAAATAATTAACTAATATTTTTTTTTGTTATAAATAAAATTAGTAAAATTGTTTTGTCTTTTATTACCTCAATAAACTTACTTTGGAATTCGGTGTGTTAACTATTCGGTCTATTGCAGGTGTTAGGCCGTTACTATCCAATATTTCTACATTTGGGTAGTTGCCAGTCACTGTCAGAACCGTGTCTTTTGTGTAGGCATCGATTGAAATCTAGTTGATTATAATATCCATATTAAAATGTAGTAAGAATGAACGAGGATGGCTACAAGGTAGAGGGAGATGATAGAGTGGTGGGATTGATTGAAAAACGATACGTGTAAGTTAATCAATTCAGGTATTACGTACTGTTCCGACCCTAAGTAGGGACAAAGGCAGGCTGATAACTAATAAAATAAATACCACTTACTGTTAACTCCTCAGATCCAACAAATATCTCATGACCAACAACATCAGTCCAATCAGATTTGGATAATTCTTTCATCAATCTAAATACCTGAAAATGTATAACAAAGTTAAAAGACTTGTGCCAATTTAAAATAAAAGACAGAAGAATCGACATAATGAAAAGTCTTCATACGAGATAAAACAAAACACAAGGTAAACGTATAAGTAGGCGGTAAAACCACTTTAACCTGCTATTTATAAAGTTATCCTATTCACTATTATTCACCAAAATAGGGAAGTTAAATTAATTAATTAATGCGTTTCCTATAACAAGTATAATATAATAAAAACTTAGTTCAATTACATCGGACGATTACGATGGAACCGAGGTTCTATCGAGCAGACTCCATTTATAAGCAGTCACTATTAGTTATCATTTTAAATTCTAAATACAGAGAAACTCTCAATAATAATCATAATAGTCAGTGAATATCACCTGCCGAAAGTTATTCAATTGAAGTTGAATAACAGAACCGGAACAAGCCTTGGCCACGTCGAAATAAGCATCAATCGTACCGACCACAGACTTGGTATCACTTTGTACACATTCTCCACTGAGAAATATTATGACCTGGAAAATAATAGACAAACAATAGAACATGCTATGTTAACATAATACAAATAGTCTAGTCTAGAGCTTTACAAAAGGGTTAGCCCTAATAATGAAAAGATATATAAATCATTTACAGCGTTTCATAAGTTAACACTACACTATTTTTATTAAAAGTTCGACTTTTATTAGTTAATAAGCTTACCAAGCCAAGTGATATTTGTATTTCGTTAGTTAGCGATCTCTATGATGGCGAACGATCAACTACGTAAAATATTACCTGACTGTTTGTGCTTTGGCATAATTTTTCGATAGAGTTTAAATTAGAATTAGTTCTTGCATAGCCATCGGTGAATACAAATATCAATGAATCAGATTTACTGACTCTCAATGCCAGCTCTATTGCGGGCATGGAATTCTCCGGACATTCGTTGCCACCACCCACTTCAACTAAATTTATCGTTTCTACCAGTTTTCTAGGTGTTTTAAAATAAATAGGAGGACCAACACCTGGAACAACGAGAGATGCTTCGAACAAAGTAGAAAACAAGTAAACGACGGCTAGATAGTTATCATTAGGATATCAAAGTAAATATTAAGAAGAGAGGAGAGAATGTTTATACAGAAAAGGAACATTTCCAAAGTATACCCTTCTCCACCAAACATAGGTACTAGACTTACCGGGATCATCGAACGGTAACAGAATATAATTATCTATCTCAGACGATGGAGATTTCACGACAGTTTCGATGTTCGATTTTAAAATATCTATTTCTTCACGCATTGAAATGGTAGTATCCAATACTATCGTGAAACTCCTTTTATCATCATCACTTGCTGTCACTAAAGCTGACAAATATAAAAACACAAGAAGTAATAACATTTTTAGAACGTGTCACGTTTGCAAATGTCACGAAGTAACTTGTGTAGGATAAAATAGTTATACTTCACTATAAATTGAACATCACAGGAGCACTTAAGGAGAAGATGCAACAGAATAGATCGAATTGGAATTTAGAAGGACAATTTGAAAGCTATTGCTGTTTTTGGCATACTTTGTTATGGTTAAATTGATATTTATTACATTAACAGTGGTCTACCGTAAAACCAGCCTTCAAGAGTATCTAATGTTGTCTTGGTACATTCAAAGTTATTATAGGTTGTAAGAGGTAGTTACTGCAATATGCTTCCATGCAAATTTTTCGACCGGAGGAACCCCCCGGAGGTTAAGTTTTTTTTTAATAAAACTCATAATAGTCACATTATTGCCTTTCCTTTGCTTTATTCTTTTATTATAAATGTATCTGCCACTTAACAAACACGCGATATGTTGCATTCGCATAGATAACCTTTGAAAGATACATTGTTGTTACTTGATTTAGAATTCGTTTTGAGCAAATTAAACCTTATTCCCTGCTTCATTGTGAACATGTTCTAGTGAAATTATAAAGGTCCATTGATATGAATATAATTGATAGCATTCTAAATAAATCATTCATACTTAGTTGCAGTTGAAACGTTTCCTTCAGTACATTATGTGCCGCGTATTCCGGATGTATGGAGATAAACGTTCTTCCTGAGATAGTTAATCTCTCTTCAATGTAAAAATATTTGTTGTATTATTGTGCGAGGACATTAAACACTTCGTCTTATGTTTTTCTTTCATTTCTATTTACTCTGACACGACAACTTACGACTTTACGCTATATAAGCCCTTGTATCGTTTAGTAAGAAAAATGAGGTGGAGTAGAGAGAAGGTAAAATGTAGGCAACAAGTCCTGTTTTCTAATATTAGAATATGGCAAGCGATTAAGCATAACACTTTTATTTGTTGGATATGCATTGATCTTAACTAGGATTTGCAATCCCGCACCGTTTCAAATCCAGCGGGATTTTTGCTTGATTAAGTTCAATCCAGCTGGATCCAGCGGGATCCCGCATCTTTTATAAATTTTTTATGAAATTCATAAGAGTTAACTTTTTTCATATCAATAACGCCTTAATTACTATCAATTGCTAAGTTCGGCTACTTATTTACCAATAAAAGGTGAAGAAACAAAAAATATATCAATATTTAGTAGAGTTTGGTATTCTACTAGCTAAATAAAAATATTCGTCATAATCTTAATCTGAGGCCAACATTAAAATCAGGTTTTACATTCGTCATACATACATACATAGAATATTGTGTGAATTAGATTTCTAACAGTCCTCTTTCAAAAATAGCCTGAGTAATAAGTGATTGCGTTGTGTTGTACGATATTTTTACTGTGTGCAGTATGATTTAGGTGTTTGTCGAGAGAAAATTCCCATAAAGCCGAAAGTATATTTTCAGCGGAAGGATTCTTGCATTATAACTAGTCCCAAAGTTCTGTCTGTCACTTGCACATAATTCACATGATTTTATGAAAATATTAATGCATTCTTTTTTTAAATATTTGACTATTATTTTAAAACAAAAAACAATCATTTGCCGCGCTTTTTCACGATGGAGTGGACGTTAAAAGAAAACCGAATAGCTGCTTTAGCGTTAATCGCTGTGGGCACACGCCGAGTACCATTTTCAAATTGCTTAAAAATTGAATATTACATAAGTAGGTACAATGAAGTCTCCAGTGGGAGGAAAAAACAAGAACTAGCCGACCACGCTCTGCAAGTACACCAGCAGTGGTGAAAGCTATCAAGGCGCGAATAGCTAGAAATCCAGTACGAAAACAGAACTTGATGGCGTTACAGATGGGTGTCAGTAGAACGAAGTTTCTACGAGCATACAAAAAAAAGTGAGCACTTACTTAATAATCGTCTCAAAGCAATAAGATTTAAAAGATCCTGGGATTTGTTAAAGTGGTACGCGAAAAACTGACACCGTGATATCCTCTTTACGGACGAAAAAAATTTTATATCGAAGAGAAGTACAACGAACAACAACATGGCCATCATCCACCATCAGTAATGGCCTGGTTACGAATGTCCTGTTACGGCCCCACTGAGGTTCATTTTTGTGAAAAGGAGGTCAAAACCAGTGCTAAAGTGTACCAAGAGACGGTTTTGGATAAGGTTGTCAAAGAGCTGCCCAACACGCTATTTTCCGGACATCACTTCGTGTTTCAGCAGGACTCTGCGCCTGCTCACAAAGCCAAAAGCGCTCAATCCTGGTTTAAGCGCCGAAACATCGACTTCATTAGACACGAGGATTGGCCTTCCTCCTGCCCGGACTTTAATCCTTTGGACTATAACATTTGGCAGGTCTTAGAGAAGTTCTGTATGTAATAAACATAAAAATTTGAAGAGCCTGAAGGCATCTTTACGAAAAGCAGTCGCTGATATAGACTTGAATATGGTGCGTGCTTCGATAGATCACTAGCCGCGGCGATTAAGGGCTTGTGTTCAAAATAAGGGAGGACATTTTTAATAATTTTTAGTTATACTAATTTCTCTTACATGTACTTTAAATTAATATTTAATCCATTAAATCTGATTAGTACTTTTGTCGTTATCATTATTTTAATTTATAACAGAACTTTGGGACCGACTAGGTATTTTTGCATTGGAATTGGTACATGTTTCCTTTTTTCACCTTACATGCCATAACGATTTCGAGGAAAAATCTGCCTGCGTATTAACTATTATATGACTACCACTGTATGTAGCCAACGACCGAAAATACTCTTTCTGCATCTGCCTTTGTTGTCTTGATAGTAAATAAATAAGTAACCGTGCCATAATATAAAATACTTTATTTTCTCTTCATCGGAATGACCACTGACTGATATGTCAGGGTGTGTATGGTGCGAGGAACGGATTATGTTCGTGGAATTTAGATAAAAACAAAAGATTATATGACAATTCGCTCGTAAAGTGCCTTACTAAGTATATTAAAGCTTGTAATTTCAATAAATATTCACCGGTTGATGCTTATGAATCCCGCATGCGGATCCCGCAGAATTTTGCTGGATACCGCAAGGGCTAAACTGGCGCGGAATCCCGCTGGTTTGCGGATCCCACAATGCGGGTTTGCAAACCCTAATCTTAATGGATAGAGGTCTGTATAAGAAGGAAACTTCCTATTCAATACATCCTCTCTTCCGTTAAATCCAAGTTTCTTTTCCATGCTCCTAGTATTAATAAAAGGTAAGAAGGAAGTAGGGACAGAATTTCATTACTGACACAGTTCAGTCGGACCTACTAACACACGCGGAAATATTTTCTTTCCATTATCATTAATTAACAGTGTTAGAGCCTGCTTTAACAGCTTCGCACGAATTGGCCCGCTCGCTCGGTGAAATACCACGACCACTCAGAAAACAGGCGTGAAAAGGAAGCAATTCCGTGTTTCGTGTGACGAGTGTGGTGCCAGAGGCCTAATTTTAGTCCACATTCCCTTTCTATCCTTTTCTTATAAGAATATGATGAGAACGGGAAGTAGATATGGCGGGGGAGGGGGCCTATAGGAAGAGGAATTATCCTCTTCTTTTCGTCTCCTTCTCCGTAGATTAAGGGTAGGCAACGCCTTTGCAATTGCAGAAGTCTACTGGCAGCGGTCGCTTCGCTATTTCAGCGAATTCAGGTGGCCGCTGCTCGTTTGCCACTTTATAATATAAAAAAAGTGAGGCTAAATTAGACAAAATTATAATTTATTATGAGGTTGACAACAATATGAAAATATATTAAACCAGCTACTTGTATATTAATATTTTTTAAATAAGGAAGTTCCTAAATGATTATTTTTAAATCCAGAGCAGTTGTTACACATACAAATCCCATTGCAGTAACTGGTTGAGTTCCGTTTGATAAATCTGTGTATTCAGTTGCGGCGTTCGTCAAAATAACACGTTTACCTCATTGTGCAATCATGACTGCGAGGTACAAATTGTACCTTAGTTTTCTTTTTCTCAACTTAACAATATGTCCAATCTACTCTCAAGATGTGATCAACAGTTCATTAATATTTGTCCTTGATAATACTCGATCGATGAGAAGTGACATAAAAATCGTGCTCAATAGTGCTGACAGAGTATTCGACGCCGTTGTCAATTCCAAAAACTCACATATAGAACATTTTGTAATTGTTACATTTAATGACCCAGGTATGTAATGACATAACCATATTTTTAACTAGCTTTTTTTCACCGACTTCGTCCAATCGTCCAATTTTCCTAGGCAAGGAGTGGCCCAATTCGCTTTACAAAACTTAGGTTATGGTTATAGCCCCTTCATTTACTTATATCTATTTTAATATTATAAAGAAGAAAGAGGAAATAACTGAAAAACCTGAAAAAACTGAAAGTTACATTATCCCCGAGTAGTATAATATAATATACATATTTACCTTATTAATTAATTTTAAAAAAATATTATTTTATTATTAATTAAACCATTTCAGGTTTTGAATTACATAATATAACCAATAATAGAGATGAATTCAAAAACTCGTTGCGGAGCATTGATTTAAATCATGGCGGTGATTGCCCTGAAATGGCATTCTCAGGAATGGAAGTAGGCCTTCTAAATGCTCACCAGTACTCATATATGTTTGTCTTTACTGACGCTAGAGCTAAAGATGTGGGCAAGTTTGAAAGAGTCAAAAATTTAGCGCTTGAAACAAACACACAGGTGGTAACTTTAAAATTAATTACTTGGATAATATTAAAATATAACAGTCAATTTAATAGGCTTAAACGATAGCTATCGAGGCTCTCTACCTCTAAAAATCCTTTTATCCTATTAAGAATCACCAGTAATTGTAAAAGTTGTTTTAGATAAATTTCTTAGTAACACAATGGCCTTGTCAACAAGAGCCAAATATGGATTTTACAGCATACCAAACACTGGCTCATCACACTGGTGGTGAATATTTTTTTTTGGAAAAAATAAAAATACCCCAGGTAACTTACTTTATTTTTGTTAACTAATTTAAAAAAAAAACGCAAAAAAAGACGGCATCCAAAAATATATTCTAAAAAGTAACAAAAAAATTTCACGTGCGTGTTAGAGTTGGTTGACTATAGCCTAGTAACCCTGGGGGTAACTCCGGCACCCCTCGGTGGTACATACATAGTGAGCTGGTGATGATGATGATGATGATGTTCAAGTTCAATAACTTTAAAACACATAAAATACTTCTTTCTTATTGAATATAGACAATACTGAAGAGTTTACGTCTACTTCTCAAGCCCTGTCAATGGACATGCTCTACATTTATTATGTAAAAAGAATTATCTAAATTGCTCAACGATATCAATCAACAAAAAAAAAACAGAAATAGATGATTTAAGTAGCACTTACATTTTGGAAGTCGGTTAATAAAGTTTTTTTTAAATGATCCAACTATTTAACGTATGCTTAATTTTAGTAAACTTTCCCTTTCTATCCTTTTCTTATAAGGAAATGATGAGAAGGGGAAGTGGATATGGCTGGGGTGGGGACGGATAGGAATAGGAATTATCCTTTTTCTGTGCGGCAACGCATCTGCAATTGCAGATGTCTATGAGCAGCGGAAGCTTCGCTGTTCTAACGAATCCAAGTGCCCAATTGCTCGTTTAGCACTTTATAATATAGAAAGAAAACGTGTTAATATTTGAATTTTTTGGTAATATATTTTATACGCCTAAGTATATATCTTCTTTTCAGATTATGAATTACATAACGAAGTTGGTGGATAATCGAAAATTTGAAATAATAAAAAAGAAATTTAATGCGACTGATGATAAGATAGTTAAGGTACTTACTTAAATATAAATTGAAAAGTCAGATGACAGCTTTGTTAATAAAAGTTTTCGACTTATCGACAACGTGGTTGACTATGGCCTAATCACCCTCTTAGGGTAGTCTCCGAGCCCCTCAGTGGGGACGTATAGTGAGCTGCTGATGTGAAATAATTTCTAATTAATTTTAGATAGTTTGGTTTTATTGTACTTACTATTTTTAAGGAACAAAACGTTAATTTCAGATACCTTTGGACCCTTCAATAAAAACTATTGTAATTACTGTGAAGGGTGGTAAGTCAAGTGTATATATAACTGATAAAAACAATGCAACAATTCACACAGAAGGAGTCGTCCATCTTAACGATGTATTGGTACGTAACTCGTTATGTATCGTATTTTTGTGGCATAGGGACGGGTGTTCATATAAGCACAATAACTTAAACTCTAAGACACCGTCCCAGACGCCGTTAGATAGCTCCGTAATATTTTTTGAAAGTTTTGAAAGCTTTCTCATCAAAATAAGTCATATTAGATCATGCTTGATGCTAGTTTCAGAATTTACTTTACCGTGAGACAAAATACGGTTTCTTAACCACTTTTCTTCCCAATAGCTTCGCTGTTTAAATCTCATAGATATTTGCCTAAACACCATTCCTTATTTCCTAACGTTATTTTGTTTTAAGTTTATACAAGGTGGCGCAATAGAACGTGCATATTTGAAAAATATTAAAAAATAAATACAAAAGGAAATAAAAATGAGGCATTATAACTATAATTGGAGTTTATTATTAAAAATTACATCATCTAAATGATGACCCTCTCTACGATGGCACTCTTCTAACCGCAAACGGAAATTATTGAAAACTTTCCTTAATAATGTTGGTGAAATTGTTGCCATTTCACCACAGATATTTTTTTAAGCTGTTTAATGTTCTTCCGATTAGTGCTGTAAACTTTATGTTTAAACTAAACGCTTCACCCATATTTTAATCAAATGAGCACTCGGAGCTTCACTAATTCGCCGTAGTCCATATTCGGAACAATATAGTCGCCTAGTAACGATGTATGAACGGGAGTTCTCGTAAAATGCGCATAGGCAAAATGCGCGACGTTTCCCTTCGAAGTGACTCATAGTGACTAAAACTCCATGAGCCCGCCAACCAAACGATGTAGGGTATGTAGGGTAGGTGTACTCCCTACCCCGCGAAAAAATATGATGCAATATGCACGTTCTATTGCGCCACCCTGTATTATTTGGTTTCAACTTCGATTAAAACATTTCGTCTTTTTATTTCATATGAAAACTTCCTTCAACAGATAGAAATGTTTAATAATACAAATCCTGGAAAATACGTCGTGCTAGTAAATAGTACATTTGATACATTACTGACCATACACGGCACAAGTTCTGTTTCTTTTAGTTATGGCTTCTCTGTTACTGAGCCTAACTATTTCAACGAAACAACAAATAGACCGGTTGCAGGTAAAGTAAATATTTTAATTACATAAGACAAAACTAAAACTATGTCAAAACCTTACCTGTAGGTTTATCCAGGCGACGTCCCAGCTATGTCGCTTAGCAATTTATAATGTATAATAATATACATCCATCCAAACTTTCTTAATTAAGATATAAATTTTTATTGTATAGAATAATTGTACAACTGTTTCTCTTTTTCAGATCAAAAATCTTACATTTTAATAAAACTTAATACTGAAGGTGAAAAAATAACTCTTCAAAAGTTACAAGTGGTGGATATAAAGGACGGTATGGTTTTAGATGAACTCACGTTTGTTGCGAAGAAAGATCAGTATTATATTTCAGAGCCAGTTGATTTTCCGAAAGATACTTTTAAAATAGTGGTAAATTCAGACATAATAAATTAATTATTAATTAATTTTAGACCTAGTACTTCATTAATGTTGGTTTATGATTTCATTCAGATGGTAGCTGTAGATGAAAAGACGAAAGGCGTACTAAAACGTATTTCTTTACCTATAGAACCACAAAAAGTACTACCTGGTAGGTAAACTTAGTGAGTGGACGCTCTTCGAGACTGGTATCGATTTAATTAAGAATTACTATCTGCGTTTATCATACTTGTAACAAATACATCATTTATAATAAAGGGAGCATGGCCGTGAATGGGCTCAGGACCAGGGTTCAGGATGGGCCCTGGCCCAGTAAATTTGTCCATATCGGTCTATTTAGTTCTTTTTGTTTCTAACTTTTGACGCCGATAATTTTAGGTCTTGCTCAACATCATCCTATCATGTTAATTTCGGACTTCCGCGTGATCAACATCCCTCTGGCTGACTCCCATCCTGCAGTCATTCATTCTCGCTAGTTGACCGATTTTGTTGTCCTTGATGACCTTTGATTCATCGAAGTTTGGGTACAGCTCGTGATTGTATCCGGTCTACTATTGATTATATTCACAAATAATGCGCTATGAATGCACCAAAGTACACAATGTTCAACTAAATAATATTGGTCAATAAAATAAAAAGAATAGTTAAATGCAGTTATTCAATAACCAGGTACTATGAGAAATGAGAAGCCTACAGTAACTTTATGGGGAGAAACAAAAGTCAGAATCTCTAAAGGAAAAGATTTGCAACTGAAATGTAGAGTAACTGGTTATCCTACACCTAACATTTCATGGGAAGATGCGGCAGGAACCACCTTGACATCTACGGTAAATATTACACACTTTGTCTATACTCCAGAGACTAGTCTATACTAAAATTATAAAGAGTAAAGTATATATATATTGAAATAACTAAAAAACTACCATGTTGAATTCGAAATTTCTTTGAAAATAAGAAAGTTACTTTATCACTACGTAATATAAACTATATTTGATAATTAGCGACCAGCCCCGGCTTCGCACGGGTGCAAATCGGTATAGTGCTGATACTAAATAATAATTTACTACAAAAATGTAAGCACTAAAAATGTGTTAATTTACGAGATCATATTAAAAACCTCTAAATTATCAGTGTTACTCCACTATATCGTGAATGTATTATACATGAAAACCTTCCTTATGAATCACTCTATCTATTAAAAAAATCGCATCAAAATCGTTGCGTAGTTTTAAAGATTCAAGCATATATAGGGACAAACATAAAAAAGCGTTATTGTTTTATACTATGTAGGGATAAGGATAAGGATACTGCGATGATGAAGGGACGAGAAACAGCTCATCATCATCATCATCAGCCTTTATCTGTCCACTGTTGGACGTAGGCCTTCCCCAATGCCTCCCACAGTATGCGGTCCTCCGCCTTCCGCATCCAACGACTTCCCGCAGTGCGCACTAAGTCGTCGGTCCACCTGGTTGGAGGACGCCCCACGCTTCTGGTCCCCTTTCGCGGCCGCCATTCAAGGACTTTCCTCCCCCACCTGGCGTCGCTGACCCGACAGATGTGACCGGCCCATTGCCACTTCAGCCTACTGACTTTGAGAGCTATGTCGTCAACTTTGGTTCTCCGTCGAATTTCTTCGTTCCGGATTTTATCCCTTAGAGAAACTCCGAGCATAGCTCTCTCCATCGCCCGCTGGGCAACTTTAAGCTTTTGGGCCAGCCCCACCGTCAGTGACCAGGTCTCCGCACCGTAGGTCATTGTGGGGAGGACGCACTGATTGAAAACTTTTGTTTTCAGGCATTGAGGTATTTGCGACGTGAGGATGGTACGGAATTTCCCAAAAGCCGCCCAGCCCAGTCTTATGCGTCTTTCGATCTCTGTGTTGAAGTTACCCCGGCCTAGCTGGATGGCCTGACCGAGGTAGACGTAGTCTTTAACCACTTCAATGGCTACATTTCCGATGGTAACTGGGCCCGGTATGATGTGCTCATTGAACATGACTTTTGTTTTATCAAGATTCATCCGTAGCCCCACGCATCGAGAAGCAGCGTTGAGATCATTGAGCATAAGACTGAGATCCTCTAGCGATTCCGCCATTATGACTATGTCATCAGCAAATCGGAGATGCGAGATGTACTCACCGTTTACATTGATTCCGCGCGTTCTCCAGTCCAGCGACCTAAAGACATCTTCGAGTGCAGCGGTGAACAGTTTCGGAGATATGACATCTCCCTGTCGAACACCCCGCTGCAGCTTAATTGGTCTTGACTGGCTGTCCTGAATTTGCACGGTCATCGTCGCGGCGTTGTAAAGAGATCTCAACACCTCAATATAGCGATAGTCTATCTGGCTCCGATGCAAGGCTTCCAGAACTGACCAGGTCTCGATAGAGTCAAATGCCTTCTCATAGTCCACAAAAGCCACGCAAAGTGGCAGATTATATTCTGTGGACTTTTGTATAATCTGTCTGAGGGTATGAATGTGGTCTATGGTACTGTAACCCTTTCGAAACCCGGCCTGCTCCGGTGGCTGGTATTCATCAAGCCTTCGGGTGAGACGATTCGTGACAACCCTAGAAAATACTTTATAGACGTGGCTCAAGAGAGAGATCGGTCTATAGTTCTTCAACAAAGTTTTATCACCTTTCTTGAAGAACAATACGACCCGACTTCTCGTCCACGCCAATGGCGTAGTCCCGTTGTGTATGACAGAATTAAACAGACCCTGTAACTCCTTTAGGACAGGAACCCCTCCGGATTTTAGCAGTTCTGTTGTAATTCCATTTCCACCGGGTGCTCTACCATTTTTAAGCTGTTCTAGGGCTGTCCTAATCTCACCGATGCTGATGTCCGGGACGTCGTCCGAGTAGTGCTGAGTTAGCGTTGCTCGGCTCTCATTTGCGCGAGCGGCAGGTGTGGGTGGAGACATGTACGCTGCGTAAAGTTCCCCATAAAACTTTTCTACCTCGCCTAAGATATCCGGCTTGGAGGTGACAATAGAGCCATCTTCTCGCTTAAGCTTAAGCAGAGGAGCACTTTTAGATGTCCGTACAAGGGCATTAAGGCCTTTGTTACGCTCTATCGCAGTTTCAATTCGTTTAGTATTGAAGCTACGATAGTCGCGCCTTATCATCCTCCGGATGTCCTTGTTAAGGGTTGCGTACTCTGCTGTAGCTCTTGCGGATGGACTGGCTTCTCGTCGCCTCCTCATGAGAGCCAGATTCTCAGGGGTCAGCTTGGCTTCTCGGACTCTACGCTGCGACCCAAAGTATCTTCCACCAACTTCGCGTAATGTCGCCGTTATGTTCTTTGCGGCCTCGTTCACGTCCTCAGTGGTTTCCAGCAAACTAAAACGATTTTGAAGTTCCAGTTGAAACTTTTCGGAAACCGGGATGATTTGGGGAAGAGACGGACGCAGAGTTGATCTCATCAGTCGGGTTCTTTCAAGCCTTATGTCGATATTTAGGGTGCATCGAATAAGTCGGTGGTCACTACTGGCGCTAAACCTGTTAACCACTGAGACATCACTAAATATGCGCTTTTTGTCCGCAATGATGAAATCGATCTCGTTCCGTGTCACTTTATCGGCACTCTGCCAGGTCCATCTCCTTTGGGGCTTCTTTTTGTAGAACGAGTTCATCAAATAGAGGCCCTCCATCTGCAGGAAATTGACAAGCATTCGTCCTCTGTGGTTTCTCGACCTCAAACCATACCGTCCGATTACCGATTCGTTTTCTTCTTGTACTCCCACTTTGGCGTTGAAGTCCCCAACAACAATGGTGAAGTGAGTCTTGGTGGTATTATGAATGGCCTTAGAAATGTCTTCATATAAGGCCTCGACCTCACAGTCGGGGTGTGTCGTCGTTGGAGCATACACTTGCACGACCTTGAGCGAGTATCTCTCTGACAGTTTCAGTACAAGGTACGCCACCCGCGACGACACACTCGACATTTCCACTACATTGCTAGCGAGGGCTTTGTGGACAAGGAACCCAACACCGCCCTGGGAGAGCTGGTCTCCTTCGTGGTAGTAGAAGAGGTTTCCAGACTCAAGGATGACGGTGTCCTCACCCTCTCTACGGACCTCCGAAAGTCCTAGGATGTGCCATTTGATGGACCTCAATTCTACTTCCAGCTCTTCCACATCCTCATCTCGCCTCAAAGTCCGGGTATTAAACGTGCCTATGGTCAGTTGTTTATGGTGGCCTGCCGACCGGGGATTCTTAGCACCCCCTGCCCTACCGTTACCGTGACCGCCACCTTGGCCAGGAATATTAGAGCTGCCGGGTACTGGGGGCCGTGGCATTCTGTGTCCTATCATTGGGAAGTTTGTGCCCTTAAGTCGCCACGCTGGGCAAGCGGGTTGGCAACTAGGTAATTTAACGTCATACCCAAGACGAGGCAGTTTAACGTCATGCCCGGGACTAACACTAAGAAGAGAAACAGCTAGTTTAGGATATTTTAACAACCATTACTTCGCATGTAATATTGAAAAATAACTTTTACTTATCCAGGTATCGACTGTAAGAGAGGACTATGAGTTTTTAAGTGTACTTAACATAGACAATGTTCAACAAAATAACACATACATTTGCAAAGCTAGCAATATCATTAACAGTGACAAGAAAAGTTTCAATGTAGTAACAGAAGATAGTGTTTCTAAGGGTAATTCATCATAAAACTTATTTTAATGGTGCATCTTAGTCAATATTATAGAACGAATAGGTAGTTAAACACAATTATTATCTATATCCAGTTCCTACGAAAAACGAGATTACGACAGTTACTATATTGGGGAAAACAAAAGTCAAGATCTCTAAAGGAAAAGCTTTGCGACTGCAATGTAGAGTAACTGGTTATCCTACACCTAACATTTCATGGGAAGACGCGTTAGGAACCACCTTGACATCTACGGTAAATATTACACACTTTATACTCACTAGAGTCATATAAAGGCACTAGGCTAGTCTATACTAAAATTGTAAAGAGGAAACATTTATGTTTATGCATACATTGAAATAACTCAAAAACTACTAAGCCGATTTCGTAAATTATTTGGAAATAAGAA
>QDHC01001660.1:5713-35641 GCA_013186455.1 Papilio dardanus tibullus | reverse complement strand
ATATATTTAACCTTAAGCTAAGATGGCATTTTGCATTCTTTTATTTATTAATTATGTTAATCTGAGAATGGCTGCTATTAAAAACTTGTATGAACTATATTTCAAAAAGCATTTATTAATTGGTAACCCTAAAAGCAAATAATTTCAATTATCTGCGGTTTCCAAACTTTCATTACAATAACCATAAAACTTATTTTAATGGTGCATCTTAGTCAATATTATAATAAGAATAGGTAGTTAAACACAATTACTCTATATCCAGTTACAACAACAGTTACTATATTGGGAGAAACAAAAGTAACGATCTCTAAAGGAAAAGCTTTGCGACTGCAATGTAGAGTAACTGGTTATCCTACACCTAACATTTCATGGGAAGACGCGTTAGGAACCACCTTGACATCTACGGTAAATATTACACACTTTATACTCACTAGAGTCTTATAGAGCCACTAGGCTAGTCTATCCATGAATTATAAAGAGGAAACATTTATATTTATGTATACTTTGAAGTAACTCAAAAACTACTAAGCCGATTTCTTAAATTATTTGGAAATAAGAAAGCTATTGGTCGTTCGGAAAGTCACTTCGTTTTTTCCCGATAGAGGATTTAATTGAATTTTTTGCATTCAAATTCTCACTTAAGCCGTTTGATTATTATATGCTTTGAAAGCTAATATAACAAGGCTAGTTTGAGAAAAGTTTCAATTAATTCTACGTTATAGTTTTTGGTTGGTGCCCTTTTAAATATGGAGAGCGAAAAGCAACATTTTAGACTTATTTTATGTTTTGCTACAGAAAGGCTAAAAATGCTGTTGAAGTCAGAAAGAAATAGACCGATGTGAGTGGAGAAAGTGTGTTGACAGTACGCCAGTGCCTGAAATGGTTCGCTAAATTTCCATCCGGCAATTTTTACGTCGAAGAGTTTTTAAGTTTTGAAGGCTGGTTGAAACTGATAAATACAAAATAAAGTTTTGTCACTCGCCAATAGCTTCTACAGCTTGAATGGGATACAATGACATACCCAGACCTAGCACTATTGTCAGTATAGGCAAATTGTCTATAATTTCCATCAAAAAAACGAAATGACTTTCCGAACAACCCAATATATTTTAACAACCCAATACATCCCTCATAATATTTAAAACAATTATTTACTTATTCAGGTATCGACTGTAAAAAAGGATTATGAATTTGTAAGTGTACTAAACATAGACAATGTTCAACAAAGTAACACATACATTTGCAAAGCTAGCAATACTATTAACAGTGATGAGAAAAGCGTCAAAGTTGTAGCAGAAGATAGTGTTCCTAAGGGTAAGTCTTCTATCGTTTCATTAAATTCTTAACACAATTTGTCTATCACCGCTCACGTCCAAAACGATTGACCTTCTTTTACATGTAAATATCATATATTTAACCTTAAGCTAAGATGGCATTTTGCATTCTTTTATTTATTAATTATGTTAATCTGAGAATGGCTGATATTAAAAACTTGTATGAACTATATTTCAAAAAGCATTTATTAATTGGTAACCCTAAAAGCAAATAATTTCAATTATCTGCGGTTACCAAACTTTCATTACAATAACCATAAAACTTATTTTAATGGTGCATCTTAGTCAATATTATAATAAGAATAGGTATTTAAACACAATTACTCTATATCCAGTTACAACAACAGTTACTATATTGGGAGAAACAAAAGTAACGATCTCCAAAGGAAAAGCTTTGGAACTGAAATGTAGAGTAACTGGTTATCCTAAACCTAACATTTCATGGGAAGATGCGTTAGGAACGACCTTGACATCTACGGTAAATATTACGTATCTACTTATAAAGAAAATTTGAACAATCTGCTTTATACATCGGAGATCATATTCAAAAACTTATTTATGGATTTAGGTTACGACTGCAAGGGAGGACAATGAAGTTTTAAGTGTACTAAAAATAAACAACGTTAAACAAAGTAACACTTACATTTGCAAAGCTAACAATATCAATAACAGTGATGAGAAAAAGGTCCAAGTTGACACAGGAGATAGTTTTGCATTAGTACAATTTTCTAAAGGTAAGGTTATTTCGTTGATTTTTTGGACACAATCAATCAACGTACTTAATATGTACGTAATACATTAAATGCATGGAAAGTCATCATTTTTAATTCATTTGTAAATCCTATACAATAAATATCATATTATCCTTAATTTTTTGTTATGGTGCTGTTATGTTCACTTTCGTATGGTGGTGCCTCATGCGATATACACATGTAATAATATAGTTGTGCTACATTGTTTGTATACGTCCGCTCCGATCGAGCGCCACCGAACGACTGCCCCACGACAGCCTCGTCTGCCATCAAAAAGTAGACGTCGGACAAGCATGTCGGAAGTCAGTACACCACAAGTGGCATTAGCAATTGTTTATTTTAACGACAAGCAAATCTTTTTGACAACAGATACAAAAATAGAATATAATAAAGAGGAAAAATTATTCTGCAAAGTAAACATGGACTCAGCCGTTGACGTTACTTGGTTAGTAAATGGAAATGAAGTTATAGGAAATGACGACTTCAACATATCACCAGATAAATCCACTTTAACTATAAAAAAAATGAAACCAAATTATATTGGACAAGTTGTATGTGTAGTTCAAAAAGGTAGAAACAGATTTTTCCATACTATAAAACTGACTATGACTGAAGCTGGTAAGTAAACTTCTAAACTTTAAATGAAATAAATTGATTGATATCATGTAATAGTTCGGGATCCGAAAAGCAGCAGTCGTCACTTATATCCAAATGCCTAATTTATATATAGCGTGTCTCAATATTCAACGATAAGCCAGTGTCAGTGCATCACCAGATCGGTACCTGCATAGGAAAAATTAATAAAAAATTACATATGCAAATCAAGCGTTTAAAAGTAAATAAAATCCACTATTAACACTCAAGCATTCTTAGCCGCGCGGAAAATTAAAGTGTCTGGGAAGCTGTTTGCCCCATCCAAAGTGTCTGTCTCTTTGCAGGGGACATTGTCATAGTCCCTTGAGCATTATATGTGAAAATCAGCTCTGTGAATGTAAGTAAACTTAAGTAATATTTACTGCAACTTTAGCGAGTGACTGCGCGAAACTGCACAAATGGACAGGATAACTAATGGCTAGGGGTACGGAAATTTCGTATTTACGAAATAGATGCGAATAAATGCGAAAATTACACATAAGTGCGAATAAATGCGAAATGTATGGTATTGTTCTTTTTTCCAAGGACCTCCTCAAAATGAGCTAATTGATGGGTATGCGCACGTTCATAGGTTAATTATTCGGTCTATTAATATAAATGAAAACCCCAATGTAAAGGACATCTTGTTGGCTGTCAAATGCATCTTTCCGTCCTTTGCTGAAGGAGCATTACAGAGTATGTGGAGTCTAACCAACAGCGTGGACGCTGAACGCTTCTTCAGCATATACAATGTCGTCGTAACGGACCGAAAAACGACGTTTAAGGAGTCGAATCTTGAAATTTCTACAATGTTATCTTTTAATTAATTAAAATTGTTCAATGTTAAGACTTGTACTTTGAAATTTTGTTAAATTTGACTTTCATATTTACTAATGAAATTACTAAACAAGTATTTTTGTTTAATAAATACCTAATTTACCCAAATTTTATAATTTCGAAAGTATAAATGCGAAATTTATGCGTAATTTTAAAATTTTGAAAAACATGAATGCGAAATTCGTGATTTTTTTTTTTGCGAAAATTCCGTACCTCTACTAATGGCCATTCACTGATGTCCTATACGAGTCCTATCTAGTCGTATATAAATTAAGCAATTGGATATAACTGAGGTCTGCTGCTTTTCGGATTCCGATCTATAAAATTGTTTTTATTTCTTATTTAACAGAAAATCCGAAAATAGATAAGAAAATAAGTGATATATATGTGGTAGAAGGGTTCAGTGCAAATATATCGTGCAGGTAATGATCAAAATAATAGACATTTATTTTTTGGAAATAGTGTCAAAATACAAGGGCGAATACGCCCCTTGATAAAGTATGAATGGCAGAAATAGGATTAATAGAAAAAAGAGATAACAATATCTATCTATTGAAGATATCTCTCTCCTTTGTCCAACAAAGATTTGCAAGTTGCTATATACAAAAAAGAGTAAAAAGACGAAATATTTGGTTTAAAAGGGAATTGAATTACTTCATATACATTTGTCTAAAAATTTCTAGTAACTCTTACATTGTATAAGTATATAACAATAACAATGTTTAATTAACACATTCACTGCGGCAAGCAAAATCATAAGTACCGCGGGCAGGCCGATACCGGCCTACTACGCACGGAGCGTGTTAAAAGAGTTACTGTTTTAATTTCACATTGTTGAAAATTTCTAACGCGGAAAATAAAAAAAAATAATTAAGAAACAATTAAGTTTATTGTTCAAAAACATAAAAAAAAAGTTTCTTTATGTTCAAGGATTTTAAAAGGGCTTCCAAAGCCATTTATTACGTGGTCCTTCAAGGGTAAAAATAAAGATACATTTTCCGACATTAAGGAATATAATGAAACAATATTTATTGAAAAAGTAAGCTCCAACGATGTCGGGACCTACAAATGTGTTGCGAAAAATGAAATCGCTGAGGACTCTCATGTTTTATTCTTAAATATGGAATGTAAGTAGTTTTTTTATCTGACCCTATAACAACAACGAGTAGCACATAATGTCGGAATCCTAAAAAAATATCATATGAACAATAAGCTATGAGGAACTTCAAGTTAAATGTCTGAGTAAGCCTTAGACGTTACAAGAGACGTAATTGTAGCTTAAAAACTGAACTATGCTCACATCACTTCAAATGCGATGTGTAAGGTTGGAACTTGGAAAAGTCTGTATGAAACCCGTTGCCGTTCTACGGTTTGCTTCATTTCGTCTATCCTTATCGACTGCCTAATGTCGTCAGTACCTAAGTCCCTATGGACTTTTGTTCACAAAGTTTTGAAAAGCGATAAATGTAAAAAAAAAACCTGATCGTTCATTTTTCAGATGCGCCTGTCCTTCTTGGTCAAAACAATATCAATATTAGTATAGAAAATATTTTTGAATTAATTTCAATACCCTGTGATATAAAAGGAGAGCCGGAACCGATCGTCACATGGTTTTTTAACGGTCTAATGTTACTGGAAACAGAAGATGTTCAATACAACAAAGATAACACTTTAACGTGAGTGTATAACACTTAATCAAAACACAATAAATAAAATCGTTTATCAATAACTGCCGCACTCATAGCTGAATACTAAAACGTCATTTGAATACCTAAGTGCGTCTTAAATTATAAGACCACGGGTAACTCCTCATTTTAATTTTGACGTCTCTTATATTGTAAATGGCGCTTACTTGACGGGTTTCAGAATTCGTCTGTCAGAGTACTTAAGTGGTTCTTTATATGGAATGTTTATTTAAGGGGTTTTCTTAGGGTCTAACAAGCCCTGAGTGTGGCAGTATAAATATTAAACAATTATAGATTGAACGTTATAAGCATTACCTACAAGCATTTTTGGTCAATCGAACATTACTTATAAAAGTTAGAATACTTGAAAATAAATGCAACAAAGTTATTTAACACGCAAGAAATGAATAGATTCGTAATTCAATGTATACTTAAATAACTAAGATTGATAACGTATAACTAAGATGTAATACGTTACGCATATATTTCTACATATGAATATGAAGTCGGTAAAAAAATAAAGTTAATACAGTTTCCAGGCTAGTGTCGACCAATTGGGACAATATTCGTGTGAAGGTGTAAATAAGTTAGGATCTATTAAACTGACTGCAAATGTTTTTGGTAAGTTTAATTTAATCATTTTGTCTACTTTTTCTACAAATTACCAGAAAAAGATATGGCGTTACCAAAACCAATGTCGAAATATTATTTAAAAAAAAAGGAAATTTTGGTCTATGCATTAAATAATATTTACTTATGTATGTTAAGTTTTTTTTTTAATGTATTTTTCTTTATCACAATAAAAGGTTACATTACATAATCTTCGCACGAATTGTCCGGCTCGCCCGGTGAAATACCAGGACCACACAGAAGACAGGCGTGAAATGGAAGCAATTCCGTGTTTTGTCTGATGAGTGTAGTGCCGGAGGCCTTATTTTAGTCCACTTTTCCTTCCTATTCTTTTCTTATAAGGAAATGATGTGAAGGGGATGTGGATATGGCAGGGGAGGGAACGTATAGAAAGAGGTATTAAGGGTAGGCAACGCGTCTGCAATTGCAGATTTCTATGTTCAGCGGTCACTTCGCTATTTCAGCTAATCCAAGTGGTCGCTGGCTCGATTACCACTTTATGATATAAAAAAAACATCGTGTAAGTAATCTTTCGCTTACAACGAAAACATTTCAATTTTTCAGAGAAACCCAGTATAATTAGTTCATCAGAAAATTATGTAGAAAAGATTAAAATTGAGGTCGGAAAGCAGATAAACATAAATTGTCCAGTCAAAGGGTATCCAATACCGGAGGTACAATGGTCGATCGAAACATTAAACGGAAGCATATCGAGGTAAAAAAGGCTTGATTGTGATATATTTACTTGTAAACTAGCTCTAACACTTTTTTCGCTTTGCCATTTAAATATAAATAAAACCATTTAGTTAACTTATTTTGTACAGAACTTTCCTAACGGTTACGACTTAGGGGCTCCATCAAAAAAAGAACGTAGTCCGCGCTCAAAGGCCGGCTACATATTTGTGGTTCATTTGGCGTTGCAGGTGTCCATGGGCATCGGATCAACTAACTTAGGCGATCTGCTGGTCGTTTCCCCCTTCTTCTATAAAAAAAACACTTATTTCGTACCCGACTGATAAAGAGGAACATATTTTTTGAGATTATATACTCTAAGTTTGTATATGGGTTGTTTGTATGTAAATTAGAATGTGGCGGCATTCATTTTTAACCACTGATCTATTTTAACGAGTGAGGTGTCATTCGATTCGTCTTCTTCCTCGGAGTATAATAGGGTGTAATGTAAATGTATACTAGTTTCCGCGACTTCGTTACCGCGGAATTAAAAATCTATGGTACTGGGGGATAACGTATCTTTCTAACAGTGAAAAGAATATTTGAAATCGGCCCAGTAGTTTTTGAATTATTTCGATACATGCAAAAATAGAAAGTTTTCTCTATATATATATATATGTTATATTATAGTTATATATAATTCTATAATATACAAAATAATAATACAAAAGAGTATTCGTAGAGGGGGTACAAGGTGCTTCTCATGGCAGTCTCATTCTCTTTGTTCTGACCAGCAGTCGCCATTCTTGAGTTGTTGCCCTAGTTATTAACTTCCTTCTTCCAACAGAAAGAGGTTATCAAGTCAATGAGTTTTTTTTATGTATGTTCGGAAATCAAGAAGTGAGTTCTGAACCCATTTACGTGATTCTTTTTTTGTTCGATATGAAATAGCTGCCATTTGGTCCCATATTTACGGTTAAAAAAACTATTTAGCAGTTTTTGAGTTATGTCTAATAAACATGAAAAAAATGGGACTTTTTTGCTTTCTCGGCTTACGTAGCCTAAACTTTAGGCTATATGAAAATTTCGGTATTACCAAATTGTAGCTCTTTAAATATGCTAATTTAAAGTCCGCGATGGCATATCTATCTTTTGTGGTATTTTCACAAAAAACAATTTTTCATAAGAAAATTTTACTCAACGCTATTATTAGAATTCCCTATGAATCCTTATCCAAATAAATATGTTCATCATCAAGAAAATTGAACGCAGATTATTGTTAAAATTTGTAGGACAGCATTTTGACCAATACTTTAGAAGATATGAAGGTTTCAAACCACGCGGAACGTGAAAAATTACAAAAACGTTGCAAATAGAGCGAGACAAGTGTTTTTGATTAGTTAGTTGAGCCGACCTTAAAGAAACATAGAAAAAGACTACATTTCCCCTTCCTGTACTTTCCCTCTTCTACCAAATCTGCTTTTGTTACAGATTTAACGGCAGTGTTCAGTTACTAATTCCAAAAGCTACGAAGAAACACATCGGTCTGTATACATGTGAACTAATTAATTCGGACGACAAAAAAATGCATCTCTTCAAAGTTTTTGTTACAGGTAGTTAATATTAATATTTATTTACCCTCAATAGTTTAAATTCACTCTATATACCTCTTTAAGTACATATATAATAATTTATTTATTTGTTTACGTTATTTTTTAATTACCAGAATAAGCCCACATTCACACGGACTCTTTTTCAAAGCGAGCTAAAAAGCTTTGAGATAGAACAAATGAATTTCCATGTCAAAAAATAATTTTGCATACACTATAATCTTTCACAGAACCAATCAAGTCGACTGTACTGAAAATTGACGCTGTTGTGGGTGATCCGATTTTGAGGCTACCGTGCAAGAGTGCTGTAGAGTCAAATTCAACAGTATCATGGTGCAACATAGGCTCATTCGAATCTTTAAATAAAGGTAGGAACAAGCAATTATCACAATAGGATACAAACACATTTAATATTATAGAGACCGGATTTCGTGAACAACATTTTTTCGCTGGTGGTATCTTTAGGTAAAGTCCCGAGAAGGATATTTGACAAGCAGCAAAGGTACACACTCGCCGGTTCAGATATTCCAGATTGACTATTGGGTACCGAGAAGTAGAACGACGACCTTCACTTACTTGATAACCAGATCAGAGATATACTTACTCGAATAGTATTAATATAGAAATATGGCTATCGATGCTTGCGATAAGTGTTTATGACAATGTTAACAACTAATTGTAAGCGATTTTTTGATACCAAATTCAAGCAGCTCACACCGGATTTTATAACAAAGATTTGTACTACATAAATGTGTAGGTTTATTATTTAGCAATTAGCTGTTTTAGCTGATGACAGTTTTTAACATTGACAGGGTGGCGCTAGTGAGCTGTTATTTAGTTTAACTGATGTTATATACAGGGTGTCCCAAAATTCAACGATAAGCCAGTGCCAGTGCATCACCAGATCGGTACCTGCATAGGTAAAATTAATAAAAAAAATGTTACTCTTTTAGTTTAAAAGTTATGTTAACTTATTTGAATTTAATTGCTCTTTGATACTCGACCCCATTCAAATACCCACTGTCTCTTGAGCTATAAAGATATCCATGCTTTTTTATTTGTAATAGGTAGCTTACTAACATAGCTAATAATTGCATTTGATAACGGTACCTAAATATCTGTAGTTTAAGTACAAAAAAATAATTACTTTAACTGTTTGCTTAAAATTTTCGAATATTTTAACTTTTCATCAACTTTGTCATGCTGCCGTGAAAAATAAATGTATGGAGGGTACCGTGGCATGCTGTTACAAAAGTTGGCGCATCTCATCAAGATTCTAAAATGGTACAATGTTATGGTAGAAACATGCAAAAACCCTGTTAATATTTTTTTCAAGTACTGAAAAGGATTATTTTGCATAGTTTCAAAGAACTTTACTAAGTGTTCAAACAAGTGTTTTCAGTTACAGATTTGTGTATAATTACCTTTATTTACACGTTTTGAGGTACGAGCGTGTTAGAAACCTACTATTGATAAGTCGGAGTGCAACATCATCATCACCATCTCAATCACAGTAGAGAAGAAACAAAAACTAATTATTTCGGTTAAATTCTGTCTAGTTGGTGGTGGTGATGCTCATTATGGTTTAAATGAAACTCATAATTATTATTTTATTTCAGTAAAGTTAAGAAATAAAGTACCCCAGGGGGTCCACTTATTATGACTTTACTACCTGTTTCACTCCGACTTATCAATAGTATCTAACACGCTCGTACCCCAACACGTGTAAATAAAGGTATTTATACACGAATCTGTAACTTATAACTTGTTTAAACACTTAGTAAAGTTCTTTGAAACTATGCAAAATAATCCTTTTCAGTACTTGAAAAAAATATTAACAGCGTTCTTGCATGTTTCTACCATAACATTTTACCATTTTAGAATCTTGATGAGATGCGCCAACTTTTGTAACAACATGCCACGGTACCCTCCATACATTTTTTTTTCACGGCAGCATGACAAAGTTGATGAAAAGTTAAAATATTCGAAAATTTCAAGCAAACAGTTAAAGTAATTATTTTTTTGTACTTAAACTACAGATATTTAGGTCCCGTTTTCAATTGCAATAATTAGCTATGTTACTAAACTACTCATTACAAATAAAAAAGCAGGGATATCTTTATAGCTCAAGAGACAGTGGGTATTTGAATGGGGTCGGGTATCAAAGAGCAATTAAATTCAAATAAGTTAACATAACTGTTAAACTAAAAGAGTTAGATTTTTTTTATTAATTTTCCCTATGCAAGTATCGATCTGGTGATGCACTGGCACTGGCTTATCGTTGAATTTTGGGACACCCTGTATATTAAGATATATTTATTTTATTATTGGTTCTGTTATCGTTGTCGATCTATATCTTTCTGACTCATTGCGCACTTTATAAAGAACAAAATGGCTATCACCATTGAGTCCTGACTATTGCCAAATAATCACTTTGAGCGGGCGTTCTATGTAAAGAACAAATCTGTTTTTTTGGGTATAAGTAAAACTGGTCAATCATTTCTAGAGAGAAGGCGTTATTGAGATTCCATAAATATATCTTTCATTCACTTATATTTGTTTACTCCATAATTAGCAGCCATAATTTTAATATTTGATTACGTGCAAGTAACAGCGGCGGCTCGGCTAAATCGTGGTGAGTAAATCTAATTAAATCAATAGTATTTTTTGAGTAAATGTTGCATTTTTTGTGTCAACCAATATAACGATAAATAGAAATTTTATGAAACTAATAAGTTTTGCAAATTATGCGTACTTATTTCGAGAAAGTTTAAATTTAACAATGTGTACTTCAAGAAGGACGCTCCATTCGTAAATAGAATAATTTTCCATTATTTTTGTTTTTTGATAGTGCTGCAAGATAAAAAAAACCATGCAATCCTTGACGATTCCAAAGTTGAAGAAGACGATGATGATCCAACATCCCAGAAGCCTGAAGACATAGTAAATTCCCAAAGTGAAGAGGGTGATGAAGCTTCTCAGATGAAGCTGAAGATTTTAAAATTCAAATAAAAATAGAAACAATAGGGCGTCTATTTATAGAAGATTCCACAACTTAGTGCATTCAAACAAGCTATTGCTGTTTTTTTTTTGTAATATTAGTGCCATGTGTAACATAGCTGATTTTTTGATAGAAATAATTAAAAAATAAAGATTTTGAAAAAAAAAGGTTTTGACCCATGATGGGCTCCATTTTCCGCAACTCCACGACTAGCGCGTATTTTGCGTGAATACACATATCTTTGAATTTCTTCGCCGATATGTGCAGGTTGCATCACGATGTTTTCCTTCACCTAAGAGCGTGGTAAATATGTACGTATGAAAATCGAAAATCGAAAAACACATTGGTACATGGCGGGATTCGAACTCGGGACCTGCAGTTTACAAGTCAAGAGCTAAAACCCCTGAGCCACCGACGCTCTAAAGATTTTGAATACATAATAATTTATTTTAATTAATGAACTGTTAAGCTAGATATTATAACGATTTCGTGGCAAAAAAAACTTTAAAAAAATAATAATATTATAATGCATAGAATCAAGTATAGATGTTATTTAGGCCAAGTGTTCTGGAAAAAGAACAAATAATTCATTTATTTTGGAATATGATTTAGTAAGTTCACCAAAAATATAAAAACTTTTGTTCTAGCAAAAATAGCTGACACAATTAAATGTAGATTTAAATTGCATCTAAAGTTCAGGACTCACTGATGAAAATAATATGTTCTTTATAAAGCCCATTCGGTCACAGTAACAAGTTTGTTTTATTTTTCTCAGGACTCAGGAGTATACCTCAACTAATAGCAGAACAAGAGCTATGTCCTTTGGACGTTAGAGGTATATTAAGTTGAGATTGTATTTTAGTTTATATGTTTGCAACAAATACCTATACGTAGTATAATTTTCTAATGTGTATTGCAGGAAACGAATGGTGCTCTGTGGAGTCTGATGGAAGTTTGGTTATAAAAAATATAGATGTAAAAGCTATTGGACAATACAAATGCACTTCCTCCGACCATGGGACAGTGTTACAAACGTATAATTTAAACGTTTTAAGTAAGTCCTCCATTTAGATATTACTTAAACGCAGAAGGTCAAGTAGTCCAAATCCCAAGTACATATTGGTTAAAACATTAAGCTAAAAGAAATGTGAAAATCACAGTCATTAATTGTCATATTGAATTTAATTTCGTGCTTAATCGCGGCCATCTTAAACCTTGTTCGCAACAAGATAGTATTTTAGTTTAGTTGGAAGTATATTATCCGAATAAAGGATTTACTAATATACTCTACTAAAATGTTGCTGTTCGGACACGTTTAGTTACTAAATTACTTGCTACTCAACTAAAATACTATCCTGGTAGCGTACAAGGCTTTAGCGGAGTGTACTGTGATGTTACTGACAACAAAATATATTTGTTTTTCATAAGTTAAAAAGGGAATGATAAAATTTTCTTTAAGCTTTGGTAAAAGATAATTCCGGCAATGAAACAGCGACTTTGCAAAAAGTAAATACTAATACATTTAAATATTATATTTTATAGATAATAATGTTTTTATAGCAAAGTATTACAAAAAAGTCTGTGGTGTCACGTGTATTTAGTGTTGGGATTTCATCCGGATAATAACTCAAAATGGATAAATACTCATAATTTCTATCTTTTCGACGTGATTTTTACCCAAAACGTGGATAAAAACTATCTGTCATTTCATAAATGTAATTTAACATAAACTTGTTTTTTTATGAATAAACAAGATTGGAATAAAAGAATAACTAAAATAAAATTATATCAAACATGCCTTGTTAATTAATTTATTGATGAAAACAACTTTTGAATGCAAAATTATTAGGTACTTCCGCGTATGTATAGGTCTACCAGGATCTGATGGCAAAAAGGGAAAAAAGAATTGACCCTAGCAATACTGGGGAAATTGGAGTAAAACGTTTCGATACTTTGTTTTCCTAATCATTCTGACGTCTTGTATTTTATATATATATTGATGGGCTGACGTCTCGGGTTTTTATCCATTTCGGATAAAAACCCGAGACGTATTTTCCCTATTATACGAAAAAAAATGTATTACATAAAGACATGACTTTTTAGCTGTAGATTAACTTTTTGATTTTATGTAATAGGAAACCTAAAAAACATACAGACGAATTGGGAACCTCCTTTCTTTTTGAAGTCATTTAAAAACTCAAAGAAATACTTATTATAATTAATACGTATTATTTGCCTTTTAGAGTCTCCCGAGATAAGAAATCCAAGGACAGAATATTTTGAAGAGAACAAGAGTGGCACATTGACATGTAAAGCTGGGGAAGCGACTACTGATTACATTCGGTGGTACAAGGTACTTATTTACTCCATGTTCATTTATTTAACCTGTTAACTGTTACGCTTGATACCCTTCCCATTCCGGGCGCGCAACAAATGACTAAACGCCAAAAGCCGGGCGTTTCGGACGTCACCCGGCGCGTTCGGCATTTGTTTCGGTTTTTTGTATATACAAGTGACTTGTATTTGGGTTTAAGAGGTTTAGGTTACTGTTCCAGCTAGCCAACGATATGGTTGATAAGAAGAAATATAAACAAAAATGATATGACTTTTGTTATTTTTTATATATGTCTTTGTTCGGAAGGAATTTTGCAAAAACTATAACTACCTATGTAACTACTATTAAACTCCTTTTATTCAGGAAATGTTTCAAAATATAGTTTAATTTTTATGTTCTGTACAATATTCATAATATAATCTTCCTAAAATAAAATAAAAAAATGCATGTTCCCATACTAATTATTTGACTTCTCTATTTCCAAACATGGACTAAACATTCAAGAATAAACTGTTGCCGCGTGATCGCTCATGCATTTTCAAATAATTTTGTGAGTGTATTTAAGAGTTGGAATTTTTTCTATAAACTTGTTTACTATAGATAGTTGAGAAAAGAATAAGAAAATCGTACTCGGAATACGATATTGTAAAATCTACAAAATAGCCTAAATAGCTAAACACGATCACGTGACAGCCATAATGCGTCTCGGAAGTTCTTACCAGGATTTCTATGACGTGATAGGCACGCCACCGGCATTCGGAGGGTTAATTGAAAAAATATACCTTTTTTATATTATAAAGTGGCAAACGAGCAAGCGGCCACAAGGATCCGCTGAAATAGACATACGCAATTGCAGATGCGTTGCCTACCCTTAAAGTAAGGAGGGGGAGACGCACAGTAAGAAGATAACTCCTCTTCCTATACGTCCCCTCTCCCGCCATATCCACTTTGCCTTCCAATCATTTCCTTAAAAGAAATGGATAGGAAGGGAAAGTGGACTAAAATTAGGTCGCCGGCACCACACTCGTCAGGCGAAACAAGGAATTGCTTCCATTTCACGCCTGTCTTCTGTGTGATCGTGGTATTACACCGGGCGAGACTGCCAATTCGTGCGAAGATGTTGAAGCAGGCTCTACCACTGTTGAAACTTTCTAAACCTACACTCTGTTAGCCTTGTAAGACACCACGATAGTATTGTAATAGAGTAATATAGTAACTAGACGTGACCTATAAATCCTTGAATAAAATAAACATTTGAAATAAGGGTAGGATGTTGGTTTTGATATTTTAAACTGCAAGCGGGCGAAGTACCGGCAAACAACTAGGGTTATAACTCCCTATGGACTATATAATTTCTTTTACACCTTGCTTAATAATACTAATGTTTTATTTTTAGAAAAATAGATTGGTTGGATTTGGTAAAGATATAAAGTTTGATCCATATAAAAGTGATCGAAGTAATGGAAAATATGTATGCCGCGTGAACAATCAGTTTGAATATAAAAATGAAGCAATTGTAGTTGAAACAGGGTATAGACCAAAATTTTCTTTCATGGAAGATACGGGCGCGATAGAGGTTTTAATGTTTGACCGGAAAGAAAACCTAAATTGTGGATATGATAGCTCACCAAAACCAAAGGTAACATTTTATGTACTAACTAGCGGTCGTCCGCGATACCCATATGCATCATTTGAAGTCTCTAGGAGTTGTATCTACCTCGTGGAAAAGTTATTTACTCGTGATGAAAGCACTCATTTTAGTGCACACTTACGTAGTAACAGTAACCTCTATACAAAATTTAAAGTCTTTAAACCCAGTAATTTTGGCTTTGCGTTTATTTTAAGATTTCCATCTACTCTTTTATACAGGGTGTCCCGTAAGTCGACGCCAAAACTGAAACAGGTGATAGAAGAAGTCCTAAGAGACTCCAGAAAAATATAAAAAAAAATCTATGTCTAATAGTTTATGAACTATAGCATGTTCTAAATTTTCGAAAAAAAGTACACCCTGTGTTGGTTTTTAGCCTGCAGTAGCTATAACTCTTTACTTTTTAAAATTTTTATTTTTCTTGTCTAATCTTAAATAGTGTTTGTATAACCTATTGTTTAAAATTATAAGCTAACTGCTACAGATTAGAAGATAATGCCACTTTTATCCGAACTATAACGGAACGATTAAATATTCGCCCAACTTTAAAGGACTGTCCTAAAAAAAAAATGTACCAACGCTAGTATGGCACGTCGCGCGAAAACTTGGCGCATTTAATAAGGGTTTTAAAATGGTATAGCACTTGCTACATTATTTCTTACATAACAGGGAAAAAAATATTTTTCCTCAAAAATCTCAATTTTTTAAAAATCTTTTTATCTACTAAAAGTGATTTTGGAGTAACGAATTGTATTGTATTGCCACTTCTAGTTTAAATGGGAGGAAGAGGCATTCCATGAAGTTCGAGTAAGACAGATATTGACGCATTCGAGTGTTTTTTTTTCTTGCTATAAAAATTACTGGGATTAAGATTTTTTCTATCTCTGGAGCCGTTGGCTTGGTCGAGCGATGTCTTTTACGTCAGTCTGTTCGTGGCCGTCATCCAAATCGGCAGATCTTACACTGCTGATTTACTCAGCTGCTTTAATGTGTGTTCAAAGTGTACTTTGTAACTTTGTATCGTTACAACGATATGCGAACCGGTAATTTTTGAGAAGATGTTAGTTGTATTGGAGCTGAAGGAAAGTGGACATGCTTTTTCATCATTTTTAGCATCCCAATTATAATTGTTTAAAAAATATGAAAAAATTTATCACAAAAAGAAAACTCTCGAAAACGTCCGTATCTACCTCCCTCGCTCATGATGGAATGCCTCTTCCTTCCATTTAAACTAGAAGTGGCATTCAATGACATTCGTTACACTAAAATCACTTTTAGTAGATAAAAAGATTTTTTAAAAATTGCGATATTTGAGGAAAAATATTTTTTTCCCTGTTATGTAAGAAATAATGTAGCAAGTGAATACCATTTTAAAACCCTTATTAAATGCGCCAAGTTTTCGCGCGACGTGCCATACTAGCGTTGGTACATTTTTTTTTTCAGGACATTCATTTAAAGTTGGGCGAATATTTAATCGTTCCGTTATAGTTCGGATAAAAGTGGCATTATCTTCTAATCTGTAGCAGTTAGCTTATAATTTTAAACAATAGGTTATACAAACACTATTTAAGATTAGACAAGAAAAATAAAAATTTTAAAAAGTAAAGAGTTATAGCTACTGCAGGCTAAAAACCAACACAGGGTGTACTTTTTTTCGAAAATTTAGAACATGCTATAGTTCATAAACTATTAGACATAGATTTTTTTTATATTTTTCTGGTGTCTCTTAGGACTTCCTCTAACACCTGTTTCAGTTTTGGCGTCGACTTACGGGACACCCTGTATATGTAGTAATGGGTAGGTAGGTAGTTATAAACAGTTGTTTCTTAAAGGACGGATGATGAGCTTCGTGAGGGTTAGGACTTCTATTGTTCAAAACTAATTTGTTTTTATAGTTCTATACCTAGTTATTTATTAGAAATAAAAAATATGTTTTTCTCACTTCCGGAACTGACTATAAAAACCTGTAAGAAATAGGAACTAACCTATGTTTTGCTAAGTAGTTAGTCACAAATTAAAAGAAATTAAAGAATTTTCTTAAACACTACTTTATCTAAAAAAAAAACACGTACAGATTATATTTATTCGTTTGATCTGTGACTATATTAGAATTAAAATTCATGTGGCAATAAAAAGGGTTTTATTTATTTCTTTCTTTCAATAGTTGCTGGATTTGTTAACTAGTAGAAAAGGTTTTCACAAGTTTGCACTTGTCGATTTAAAAAAAATTTTTGAATTATACAGATTACATGGTGGAAAAATGATATAAGAACGAACCACGAAGACATGGTCTATTCTCTTCAGCAAAAGGTTAGCAGTCAGGGCAAATACAAATGTGTGGTTGAAAATCAATTTGGTAATGTCAGTAAGCAGTTTATTGTAACCGGCAAAGGTGAGTTTAATCCTAATATTTATTGTTAACATTCAATTTAAAAATACATAGTAAATACATTTTTATAAATATTTAGCAGAGCCATAGATTTTTTATATTAACAGGATAAAATATCTATAAAACCATCAAACACCAGACCAGGCAAAAAAAGATTGCACGATGTAATGAAGAGTAATGTCTACAAGACAAAGATATTGAAAGACAATCGACCCATGCACACAAGTCATTTTTGGCAAATTGGTTAATAATAGTATACATGACATAACTAAGTCAACCATTTGAAAATGTATCTACGCTATAGGCACCACCTTTAAACAAGAACACATCAGAGTCCCACCCTATATAGTATGACTTTCAGTGACATTAATTTAATAGTGGCAGAGCCCGCTTTAACATCTTCGCACGAATTGTCCGGCTCGTCCGGTGAAATACCACGACCACACAGAAGACAGGCGTCAAATAGAAGCGATTCCGGTGTTTCGTCTGACGAGTGTGGTGCCGTAGGACTAATTTTAGTCCACTTTCCCTTTCTATCCTTTTCTTATAAGGAAATGATGGGAAGGGGAAGTGGATTTGCTGGGGCAGGAGACGCATAGAAAGAGGAATTAACCTCTTTCTGTGCGTCACGTCCCCCGTAGACTAAGGGTAGGCAACGCATCTGCAATTGCAGATGTCTATGGGCAGTGGTCGCTTCGCTATTTCACCGAATCCAGGTGGCCGCTTGCTCGTTTGACACTTTATAACATAAAAAAATTCAACAACTTTATGCGACTAGATCAATAATACATTTTAACACTCTTACGTTGCAGATTGCTTGTTAAATATTGAAACAGATTTCGATACACAACATCCATTTCTACTAACTCATAGTCACGGATTACCTGATTTTTTAATAAAAGATGGACATTTAGCGATACCTGTCAATACAACGGTCCTATTGTACTGCAAAGAAAGCTTTAATAAATTTACTGGAGTTGAATTCATAAATGCAAAGTGTAGAGATGGTAAAACTTTTGAAATAAACAAGAAACTCGTTGATTATCGTACAATAAAATGTAAAGAAACATTACAGCCGAAATTTTACCAGGTAATAGATACAAATAATCGTTGTGAAGGAAAATTAACTGAATTCGGTATACCAATATCAGTTTCCGGTCCTCTAGGAGTGTATAGGATATGTTTTAAGGAAGAAGGTACAATTTTGCACACTGAACTTATTATAAGACATAGGGCGGCAGGTGTACGTGCGAGAGGAATGCACACAGAAAAATGGCATAATAGTGATGTAATAAATTATAATAAAAACGAAATATACGATTGCAAGCGACAGAGGGATCACATATCAAAAATAATAGATCGAAAATTACCTGGTAACGAAGATGAGTGCTATGTTGCCAGACAACTCATAAATGAAAAAGATGTACCCCCTGGCTATCCACAACACTTAACACATAGCTACTTAAATAATATACCACATTGGAATTCTAATGCTTCTAAAGTAAGTTGTTGTGCTGATTAGACTATGCCATTTACGCGTACTAAAAAAAACTTATGATCATTTGATGATAGGATATGACTTATTGAATAATTGTCGAATACATTTTTAATTTAATTAATTTCATTTCAGCATTGGGACGATTTAGAAGAATTAATTAGGGCCCGTGCCAAACCTAGAACTAAAGGTAAATTAGTTACTGTCATAACAGGAGTAGATTATGCCGTTCGTGAAGGAAATCCTATTAATATTGCAGATAAAGCTGGAAACTTGTATAAAGTGCCGACATTTATATGGAAGGTAAGTCATATTAAAATCATTAAATAAATGTTAAAAAAATGTGTAAAGTCTAACAAATATAAAATATTCAGTTATATTACTGAAGTCAAAATGTTTATAAAAAGCATGTTTTATTTTACTATTAAACTGTGTGACCATACATTCTTTCGGTATAAGTATGTATTTTGATTTTTATTCGTGAGGGTCCACCTAAAACGTCTAAGTGTAATCAATAAATATGATTTTTGCTAATGTCTAACACCAGCAGGCTATAAAAGCCAAAATGTATGTAACTGCAACAATGTTTAATTTTTTTGGTTAGGCTTTGTTTTCAATTCTGTATAATTTAGAAGTTTTAGGGCGCCCTGCTTATTTTAAAAAAACTTGTCTGCTAAAGGTATTAGAAATAATTTAATCATCTACGCCAAAAGTAAAATGGATTCCGTAATAAGCGCGTCTAGGTAAAATTGTCTTAATTATACTCTGTTTTGGTTAAAATTTAATTATGACCTTTCAGGCTATCATCGATGAAGAATCGGCTGCATCAGTAGTATTTGTTCAAGTCAATGTACCGGCCTCGCTGATAAGCGACATTACAAAATATCGAATCTGCACGAGCAAATGTAATTTAATATTGTGGATAAAAGATAAACTCAACGAATACTTGAATAGTGGTTTTATACTCTGCTGTGACATTAAGGAATTCCAAGAAAACTTTAAGTACAGAAATTTAGATGGAAGAAATAAATTTCTTTTAACATCATTTGAAAATTGAAAAAAAAATCACTTTTCCTATTTATTTTATTTTCTTAACTTCATAACCCAAGTTTGTTTATTTTTATGCTAAAAGGTGGTAAACGAGAAACTTATAAATCTATGTCTCCAAAAAACGAAGCGACCGCAGTTTTTATGCACCTGCAATGAGATTATAGATCGGGCTCCGAAAAGCAGCAGACCTCAGTTATATCCAAATGTTTAATTTATATATGATTAGATAGGACTCGTATGTGCTATTAGTGAATGGATATTAGTTATTCTGTCCAGTTGGGCAGTTTCGCGCAATCACGCGCTAAAGTTGCAGTAAATATTACTGCAGTTAACTTACATTCACAAAGCTGATTTTCACATATGAAGCTCGAGGGACTATGACAATACTCCCTGCAAGCAGTCAGACACATTGGATGGAGCAAACGGCCTTCCAGACACTTTAAAAGTCCGCGCGGCTCATAGCGCTAATGCTTAAAAAGTCAACTTAACTTATTTTTAATCGCTTGTTTTTCACATGTTTGCCCCATCTAAAGTATCTGCCTCCTTGCAGGGGATATTGTCATAGTCCCTCGAGCATTATATGTGAAACCAGCTTTGTGAATGTAAGTAAACTTAAGTAATATTTACTCCAACTTTAACGCGTGATTGTGCGAAACTGCCCAACTGGACAGGAAAATTAATGCCCATTCGCTTATAGCACATACAAGTCCTATCTAATCGTATATCAATAAATCATTTGAATATAACTGAGGCCTGCCGCTTCTCCGATCCCGATCTATTAAAGGTTGCGTAACATGCTAACCTAACCTACATGTCATGTGGTGGACTTCTACGCCAAATCGACTATGACTTTTTTTTTTAAAAGTACTGACTTATACTGAAATAAGCCGGATCGTACCCTAGAGAGACAGCCTTATTTCGCCAATTTAAGTTATTCCCTATCCCTACCTACTACCTATACTATTACTACCAACTGCTACAATGAAAATACAGTGGGACATAGTTACGGCGATCAAAAGTAAAAATGGTGAGGAGTACAGCCAAACAAGGATATCTGACTAGCTGAGAGAGGCGCTTCTGTAGCGGTTAGTTTTGTCAGAAAATATTTCAAACCTATTTAAGCATAGAAAATGTTTCATAAGAAAAAACGCCAACGCCGCGCCGCCTCTCCGGTGCCGTTGCCTGCCGAACGAAAGCTTGCAGCTCCCGTACCACCAGCTCTGATCTTTGTTCCTTTAACCTAATAAAGTCGGAGGAAAATGTTTATGTTTAACTCAAAATGCCTTATTATTACAATGTAACACTTTACAAATGAAAATAAAACGTTTAAACACTCACGCTGTAACCCGGTGACGGTATCGACTACTTTCGAAACCATCGTGGATCCATCTTCAGGTTTGAGTCGGACCTATATTATGTCACGTCTCCAATGCGTCTCAATAACGCGGGAGTGTTGTGCTATTTTATGGCCAGCTTATAATAATATGTCAGTAAAGTTATATACTTTAACTAGCGGGCGCCCGCGACTTCGTCCGTGTGAAACCTTTATAAAATAAATTTGAAGAAGTAAGTAATACAAAATTAAAAATTATAATAATTAATAATATTAATACTATTATTTAAATTGTATGTTCTAACTATAGGAATCTTTTCGCTCCCTACCAACTTTGAAGTTTGCCCCTCTTTTTTGCCCCCCAAAGTAAAAATGTAAAATTCTTGAATGACAAAAGTATTTATTCATGCTAAAGACCACTCATTCTAATTTTCATGAAATTCTGACAAAGGAATCACTTTTCTCCATACAAACTTTGAACCTCCATTTCGGACCCTTAGGGGATGAATTTCGTAAAAATCTTTACACACGCCTACGTCATAACATCCACCTGCATGCCAAATTTCAGCCAGATCCGTCCAGTGGTTTAGGCTGTGCGTTGATAGATATCTTTGTCAATCAGTCGCCTTTGAGTTTTATACAGGGTGTCCCGTAAGTCGACGCCAAAACTGAAACAGGTGATAGAGGAAGTCCTAAGAGACACCAGAAAAATATAAAAAAAAATCTATGTCTAATAGTTTATGAACTATAGCATGTTCTAAATTTTCGAAAAAAAAGTACACCCTGTGTTGGTTTTTAGCCTGCAGTAGCTATAACTCTTTACTTTTTTAAATTTTTATTTATCTTGTCTAATCTTAAATAGTGTTTGTATAACCAATTGCTTAAAATTATAAGCTAACTGCTACAGATTAGAAGATAATGCCACTTTTATCCGAACTATAACGGAACGATTAAATATTCGCCCAACTTTAAATGACTGTCCTGAAAAAAAAATGTACCAACGCTAGTATGGCACGTCTCGCGAAAAGTTGGCGCATTTAATAAGGATTCTAAAATGGTATAGCACTTGCTACATTATTTCTTACATAACAGGGAAAAAAATATTTTTATTCAAAAATCGCAATTTTTAAAAAATCTTTTTATCTACTACAAGTGATTTTAGTGTAACGAATGTCATTGAATGCCACTTCTAGTTTAAATGGAAGGAAGAGGCATTCCATCATGAGCGAGGGAGATAGATACTGACGTTTTCGAGAGTTTTTTTTTGCGATATATTTTCCATATTTTTTTTAAACAATTATAATCAGGATGCTAAAAATTATAAAAAAGCATGTTCGCTTTCCTTCAGCTTCAATACAACTAACATCTCAAAAATTACCGGTTCGCATATCATTATAACGATATAAAGTTACAAAGTACGCTTTGAACACACATTAAAGCAGCTGAGTAAATCAGCAGTGTAAGATCTGCCGATCTGGATGACGGCCACGAACAGACCGACGTGAAGGACATCGCTCGACCAAGCCAACGGCTCCAGAGATAGAAAAAATCTTAATCCTAGTAATTTTTATAGCAAGAAAAAAAAACACTCTAAAGCGTCAATATCTGTCTTACTCGAACTTCATGGAATGCCTCTTCCTCCCATTTAAACTAGAAGTGGCAATACAATACAATTCGTTACAGCAAAATAACTTTTAGTAGATAAAAAGATTTTTTTAAAATTGCGAATTTTGAAGAAAAATATTTTTTTCCCTGTGATATACCATTTTAGAATCCTTATTAAATGCGCCAACTTTTCGCGCGACGTGCCATACTAGCGTTGGTACATTTTTTTTTCAGGACAGTCATTTAAAGTTGGGCGAATATTTAATCGTTCCGTTATAGTTCGGATAAAAGTGGCATTATCTTCTAATCTGTAGCAGTTAGCTTACAATTTTAAACAATAAGTTATACAAACACTATTTAAGATTAGACAAGAAAAATAAAAAAATAAAAAAGTAAAGAGATATAGCTACTGCAGGCTAAAAACCAACACAGGGTGTACTTTTTTTCGAAAATTTAGAACATGCTATAGTTCATAAACTATTAGACATAGATTTTTTTTTATATTTTTCTGGTGTCTCTTAGGACTTCCTCTATCACCTGTTTCAGTTTTGGCGTCGACTTACGGGACACCCTGTATATATAGATATACACTTTTGATAATTAGGTGTGTTTGTTATCGTATAAATATGTTATGTAATAGGTACAACATAAAAATTACTTAGTGTAACGTTAACAGTAACATCAGTCACTCGTGCAACATGTTGTTTAAAATAAGTTTTAATATTTTCATACTCGGACTAAATTGTTTCTTTATACACGGTCAACTAGTGGACCAAAAGAGTAGTTTCGCTTTTGTGATAGATGAAACCGGATCTATGATTGATGATATAGATGAAGTAAAAAGTAGAACAGAACTAATATTCGACAGGATTGTAGCATCTGATTCATCACAGATTGGAAATATTATTTTAGTGACGTTTAACGATCCAGGTGAGTAAGGTTTTTAGAAATATTCATTAAATGGATATCTTTGATGTATATGCAAATATTCATAACAGAAAAGTTTCCGATATTTGAAAAAATATTTTAAATCCTATTTTACCTGCTTGCTGAACCGAAAAATGTCTAATTAATAGTGGAGTAAAATTTGGAACTATTACCACCTTCCGGTGGTTCCAGATTAATGTATGAAAGTGTGAGCTCGGTCTGGCAGGAGAAGGATGTCAGAAAGTTTAAATCAGCTGAAATGAGATCATTAAGAAGTAATATACAGGGTGTCAGGTTCCATGTAGTCGTGACTAACGAAAAAATTATAAAAATCCAAATTTATCGAAAACTATAAATTTGCAGAACATACATGTGGTTGTTTAAATAAGCCCCTGGACCCCTCTATCGATGGTAATCGTTTGGACCACATGAAACCCAACACCCGTATAATAGAATTGAGTAAGAATATGAATTAGTAATGGGGTTGTTACAGAAGAATGTGGTTTAAAAGAAGATGATGATGATGATGATGAAGATGATTTGAACAAAAGAAAGTGGGGATTAGCCTTGATGGAATAATTTTTAAATTCTAAGTTGCAGAACATAATATGGGGTTAAATAATTTGTCAAACGGGTTTATTAGTCTTACAGAAATTTTAATCATTCATCAAAGTAATTCAACCTGGTTTCGCATTGTGATAAAGTTTTATTTCCTCCGTGCTCCGCCAGGTCTAAAAGCACGGTATTAATGTAGGTACAAAATTGGATTCTATTTTAATCATACATCTTAGCTATATAATCATCTCTTTCCTACACCAAACCTAATTGAGGTTATGGCTCTCGGACAACGAAAAATTCAAGCGTACAAGGTATTTAGACCTGGTTCCGTGAACGTGCTAAAGATATTAAAAACCAAAAATGGTGTAAAATATTAAGATAGTCCGCTAACTTTAGTAACAATTTTACGAGATGTTTACATTATTGTTATCAAAAATAAGATTACACTGTGACTCGGTATTCCCCGTTTCCATAATACGACAAAAACTTGCGTCATGTCTTATTTTAGTTCATTATCCATAACGTTTGAAAGTGTCATAAAACAAAGGGACTCTATTGTCTTAGTGTATGTATATTTACCAATTTTACAGTACTTACATAATCTTACTGATCTCATCTTAGTTAAATTATAAATGCGGAAGTTACGATGGATGGATATTTGTTTGAAGGTATCTCGGCTTAATGGGTCTTCGTGAAATATGATATACAGTCGAACCTGGATAAGCGAGAGTCCAAGGGACCGTGATATTTGTGTCGCTTATAGAGGTTTCTTTCTAATCCGAGTTTATCGCTTATGGAGGTAGCTCGTTGGGACCAGAGAATGACCTCTCGCTTATATAGGTTTCATTCTAATCCGAGTTTATCGCTTATGGAGGTAGCTCGTTGGGACCAGAGAATGACCTCTCGCTTATAGAGGTTTCTCACTTATCCAAGTCTCCAGTTATCCAGGTTTTACTATATTCTGGTAAAGTCTAAATTATTTTATAGAAACCTATATTTAATTTCACTGCCACAAAATATCGTTTTTAGTAGAAGACCAGACTATATTTGTATACATTTATAGGTATTCAACCGGCATTCGTAACAACAGATGAAAAAGAATTTAAGACAGCGTTAAACGCAATCCAAGTCGGTGGTGGAGACGATTGTCCGGAGATGTCGATGCAGGGAATCGAGGAGGCTTTGTTAAATTCTCTGCCAGGATCCTATATCTATGTGTTCACCGACGCTTCAGCTAAGGACTTTGACAGATTCCCAAAGATCAAGAGAATGGCGATAAAACAAGGATCACAAGTATTTTTTAAACTATGTTATTCGTCAGGTTCTTTAAATTAAGAAGGCGATAGAGTAATTAAGTATACATAGATTATTAAATGATGATCGAACAAAAACTACCCATTATGATTAAAAAAGATGATTTTTGTTTCGCAAACTATGAATAGCCAGCCACATGTATTCACCGGGCAATCCAATTGCAGATGCGTTGCTTTAATAGACCAAAGAGCGGACGCACAGAAATAGAATATTTCCATTTGCTATGCATCCTCTCCTCGACCTAATCTACTTTTCCTTTCCATCGTTTCCTTGTAAGAAATGGGTAGGAAAGGAAAGAGGACTAAAATTCAGCAGCCGCACACTCATCGAAAATGCCCGGAATTTTTACCAATTTAGGACGATCTTCTGTGATCTCCGATCAGGCGAAATGGATAGCACAATGGTGCTATCCATTCTCACCAAGACCACAGAAGATCGTCATTATATATGAGGGAATTCTGGCTAAGATTTTTTCCTATCCGTACATACATATACTCAAAGAAGAATTTTGGTAAATACTTAATATAAAATTAATGTTTACCATTTTATTTTTTTCGAAGATTGTCTTTGTGTTAACGGGAGTGTGCGAACCACAATATGAATCTGATCCTGGTTACAAAGCTTACCTTGACTTAGCTAGTGCTACATCAGGACAAGTGTTTCATGTCGATAAACACGAAGTTGGTCTGGTAAGTTATTTTATGAAAGAAATACTTACAGGTAATTAATGAAACCACTAAAGTTTTTTTGGTAAACGATCAAGCGATCACTGCCCATAGACATCTGCAATTGTAGATACGTTGTAATTCGACGCCCTTTTTATGCGTCCCCTCCTTCGCCAATTTAATTCCTTCCCTCTTTCTAATATTTCCTTCAAAGGAAAGAAAAGGAAAAAGAGGCTAAAATTAGGCAGATTTATTTTGAAAATGATTAAGAAAAGCGCAACTGATGAGTGTGAAGTGTGAACAGCTAAAGTTTATGCGCAGAGGCTAGAAGTATTTTATTGATAAAAATGGTCTTATTTCTACTAGTGTGCGACCATTGAATACATAAAAAGCAATTTAGTTACTTTGAGATACCGTAGAATCCAGTAGTGCGTGTTTCGTAAGGGAAAAGTTAACGAGACTTGAAAAATAATCATTTGCTTGGTGGGTTAAAGTGACAATATAAAACTATTGCAGGTATTAGATTTCGTTGGAAAATCTCTTGCTAAAAGAAGGTCCGTAATGGCATCTGCAGTATTACCGCCTGGATACAACAAAACCTTAAGTGTAAGCTTATCATTATTCTATATGTATCTGAACTTATAACGAGAAAGCATGTTAAATTAAATGTTATTGCATCTAACATATTAGGATGGTTATTCAAACAGCCATGTTATTGCACGAATAAATTGAAGTTGTAAAAGAAAATAACCTGATGGCTTTATTTTATCAACAATTTTATTATTAGACTTTTAGTGCCTAAAGCATCTGTTACTACCAAAGTTTCATGGAAAAAAATATAGAAAAACATAATTTCTAATTTGACGGACACAACAAAGTGGAAAGCTTCATCTTCATTAAGTTAATTGATATTCATAATTTTTTTCAGTTCCCTGCTGATAAAGAAATTGACGATGTGGTCGTCTCTGTCACAGGCTTGAGACCGGAAGTTAAAGTATTAAAACCAGACGGAGGGGATGCTAAAACAACTGATATCTTTAAAAACGATAAGACGAAGGTTTCTTAGATTATCTGTCTCATCAACATGCCCTTCTCCCTAAGGAGGATCGTTACTGTCAGCTGTCATACCCGATTTTAGTCTCATCTTTCGTATATCCTCTTTCTTCCATGCACACTATCTTCAGTCGTCCGCTACCTTTGTAGACATCTACACTAAATTTAGTTACTTTCTGCTTTATGTAATCATCATACGCATAATACGGACAGTATTACAAAGCTTACTTTCTGCTTTAAATTTTGTTTAACTATTTTAATGTTACCGTGATTTCCTGCGCGGTATGCCATACTTGACCACTATCTGTATTCGTTGTATTTACAGCTGCATAGAATATTTGCGAGTAATGTTCAAGCTAATTTTTAAGGTGGTGGGAGTTGAAAAAATGGGGTCAGGAAATCACACGGCCATAGTAGGCAGTGAGACAGACACGAGAGTAGTCATAACAGGAGTCACTACTGTCAACTTCCAGCACGGTTTTACTGGTTTCAAACCTACCTCAATTAAATCCACCGTAACCAGACCGATTCTAGGTAAATATAGCCGACCTTCCTCGAACGTGTTGTAGTCCCTTCACACACAAATAATTACAAAAAAATCAACAACTTTAATACATAAAAAAAATATGTACAAAATCATCAAATCATTACATGCAAACAAAATACTTATTACTTCTTAGAGCACTTTCATAACAAATAAACTTATTATGTTTTAGGTAAACCATCGTTTTTAGCAATAGAGTTATCAAGTAAAGCCGAGAATGTTAAACTGGATGAAGTTGAAATACTAGATCTAGATAATAAAGTTATCTCTGTACGTAAGTTAAAAGAGCTAAGCAAAGATTTCTATGTGGCTGAAAAAGAGTTACCTCCCACTTCGATTTTCAGAATTGCGGTAGGTAAAACATGTAATCCTAAATGCAGGAAGAAAAAGTAATTTGAAATGTTTTATGAAAAATTGAATTTTGACTCAACTATTTACTTTAGGTGAAAGGATATAATACAATCACGAAAGAACCAATAAAGCGATTATCGTTTACTCCCATTGAACCTCAAACACCAGAAACTGGTAAGTTGTTTAAAGACTTGGTACTTTCAGAGAACTTATCATTTTGATACGTAAAACTGATTATAAATATCACGTTGAAAAATTTCAGAGGATAAGGCAGAAAACAAGGCACCAAAGGTAACTCTAATTGGAGATACTTCAAGAGAAGTAACATATAACGAACCTTTGCAGCTGCTATGTAAAATAAGTGGTTATCCTGCGCCAAAAGTACAATGGATCGATGAAAAATCCGGATTGACAGTTTCAGACACGGTAAAGCAATTTGTAATGGAATCAAATAGTTAAGGGAAAACATTAAATTAAAAATTAAGACTCCTTGTTTGCCTACGAAATTGCTTTGCATGTATTCTGGGAGATCAATAATTTTTAATTCGTTATTTAATTCATAAATTTTTCAAATTAATTGTTTTTAGGTTGTGGAAGAAGAACTGCCTTATGATTACATGAGTATACTCGACCTGGAACAAGTCAATACGAATACTTCTTATCAATGTCGAGCATCAAATGATTTTGGCCAAGACAATGCTACAGCTACTGTCCGAGTTATTGACACATTTTTAGTTTTAAAAGTTTCTAAGGGTAATAAATAAGTACTCGTATAATTTTATTGACGTACAATTTCATGCACTTGAAAATGAAACCCTTGTTTTTTTATTAAACAAACGACCCCAGACATCTGTAACAAACTATAAAGTATCAAATAATAAGAGAAATAACTCACCTTGCATACTTCCTTGAATCATTGTAGAAATTAATAATTATTTTATTTTTCAGACACAAGTATTGACTACGACGACGAAGGCAACTTGTATTGCGTTATTGATGCAAATCCTCCAGCTGAAATCATATGGTACCTTAACGGTGACTTGTTAGGTAACGACGAAGATTTAGAAATATCTGAAGATGGATCTGAACTCAATATTATTACTATGAAACCAGAGTTCGAAGGAAAATACATTTGTGAAGCGAAAAACGAACTGAAAAGAGAGATTTACTACATAAATCTCGCCATGACAGGAACTGGTACTTTAATAAGCTATCATCAATACTATCAGGAATCAATATGTACAATTAATGTCTTATTAACATAAATCATTTATTTTAGCTGCACCGAAAATCAATGATTCCGTTACCGAAGTCAACGTAACTAGGAAAGAAAATGCTACAATAAGTTGCAAGTTAGTATATGTTTAGGAACCATTCGAAGCCCAATGTTACAAGATTAATAAATATTATAACGGGTTCGACTGCCGTGACCAGTTGGTGCAAAATGTCATCTTTGTTTTTACCAAAGACGATGAAAATATGAATTAAAACTAGTGTCACTTTAGTC
>QDHC01001659.1:419945-433386 GCA_013186455.1 Papilio dardanus tibullus | reverse complement strand
GAAATTACTTACGTTTGGTTAAGTTTAATGTTGGATGTTATAAATCAATAAATTCTAACTTCAAGGTTTTCAATGAAAAGATTTAGTTACTAAAACGGTATTTCCACGATCGAAAACAATATTTTTTATATAAAAAGAACAGGATAGGAGAGGAAAGATGTTGGGGCATCTGATACGACACGACGACCTGATAAGCACAATTATAGAGGCAAAATAGAAGGAAGAGAGGAAGACCGAGGGGGAGTTATATAGATCAAATAAAAAAGAAAGTGGACGTCGTGTTGTATCAGAAGATCAAGATCTTGGCACAGTAAAGAGAGGGTTGGAAGGAACTCCACCGACAAGGTCAAAAACCTTAAATTAAAGAAGAAAAAGAACAGCTTATATTTCACATATTCTTTTGTATTTTATAGACTCCGTATAAAACTGATATGCATTGCATTTAAGTGAATGAATATCGAATAGTTCATACACATTTTACACAACAGCGTAGCAGGGATCAACTTGAAGCTCGGCACGCCACGACACGGAATAACACTTAAACGTTGCATAAATCCCAACTCATTTCACTATAAAACAATACCTACATTATAATATCTTACTTCTTACTAATACATATTACTAGCCACCCGCCCCGGCTTCGCACGGGTGCAAATCGGTATAATGCTGATACTAAATATAAATACTGCAGCGTTTGCAATGTAAGCGCTAAAAATGTGTTAATTTACGACATCATATTAAAAACCTCTAAATTATCTGTGTTACTCTACTTTATTGTAAATGTATTACACCTTCGTCATGAATCACTCTATCTATTAAACCGCATCAAAATCCGTTGCGTAGTTTTAAAGATTGAAGCATATATAGGGACAAACATAAAAAAGCGTTATTGTTTTATACTATGTATAAGGATAAATGAGATAGTTGCAAATAGATGGATTGATGGATATGTGTTTGAAAGTATCTCCAAATCGGCTTTACGGATCTCGATGAAGTTTTGGACAGATGTAAAACATAGTTTGGAAGAACATATAGTTTACTTACTTCATTATTCCGCGCGGACGGAGTCGCGAGCGACAGCTAGTAGCATCAATATGAAGCGTTGCTTAGTTACTAAGTCGAGTATACAACAAATATCTCATTGAAAGTAGAAGTACGTTCATAAAACTTGAACGAGAGCGCACTTCGCAGCCTCTCGAGATATATTGCATCCGGCATATTAAAACGTCAGTTGCATTGATGTATGTATGTACGAGTATGTATCTATACATTAACTATACTAGATCGACAATCTTTAACTAAGATCCTATTGATTGCGATTTAATGGTATATATTTCAAAACTGTATTTGTATACGCCGTTTTCAATAAAATTAAAAAAAATCATTGGTTCATAATAACGTCTCATAAAAGTTTTAACAATTTAATATTGAATAAGAATTATTTTTAAATGATGCATTCAATTTTTTATTGAAAAATTAAATAAGCAATCTATAAAGTATTGCAAAATAGGTAGGTATGCACTTTTATTTTTATAGGAAAAGGTCTTAGAAGTTTACGAAAAAGTAATAAAATATTTTTACTACTCAGATATAGAGTTTTATTCGTAACAATAAAATTGATACAGGTGAACAATAAGATATAAAGTTTATGAACAAAAATATCTTATGTCGAAAAATATTTAGTATCGGAAGAGTTTACAACATCTTTATTTCTAAAGGTTTACTGTTTCATACATAAACTGATACTCGAATGATATTGGGTAACAAAACATCTTGCACACTTCATACTTCGAAAATATAAACTTATGCGTTTTGAAAACATCTCCTTTTTGGTCGTAAACTGTCTCCCTACGGTATCTATCCATGGACGAATGGTTGCTTATTGTCAGTATAAGCAAGAAGAAAAAAAAATGAAAGAGATTAAAAAAAATAAATTTAAAAGAACGCATTTTTTTACGTAAGGCTTTATTAAAAGCTAGCTGTTGTTCGCGTTTTCGCCTACGAGGAATTAAATAATATAGCCTATGTTACTCGGGGATAATGTAGCTATCTAATTGTGAAGGAAATTTTGAAATCGGCTCAGTAGTTCTTGAGTTATTTCAATACATACAAAAATACAAAAATACAAAGTTTCTCTCTTTATAATATTAGTATAGACGACTTCATAAGTAACTTTAAGCCTTACACTTCTAATTTTAATTTTAGATAGCTTTTTTATTGATAAAAAAATAACCTTAAAGCAAATACGTAGTGCTGATCACTCCACGAAGCGCACACCTTGAAGATAAATCGTCCGATTAAGAAAGCCCGTGTATACGCTCCCTAATTTCTGACATAATACCAGAGAAATTCTTTAGCTATTGTCATTGGCGTGTAAATCATGTTTCTAACAGTGAGGGTCATTGTAAGTCCCGCAGTATATCTTATGTGCACAAACTATCGTATTGTTTCACTGTCGAGTATCCTTAACATATGGACATGGGAGATACAAAAGCTATCTCATATATCGTCTCACACGTTCTAATATAACCCTTAGTTCTCACTGCCGAAATATAACTAGAACATATCATGTTAGCTACGTATGTCTTGAAAGTTGCAAATAGAAAATTGTTACAGTTTCGGTTTTTTGTTTAAAGAAATTGTTATAAAGTCTAAATTAAATGTTATTACGGTATATATTATATTTAAAAGCATACAATAGTGATTTAGGCAAGGAGATAGTGCTTTATGATGGCATTGTTATCACACAAGACTAAAATAATAATGGACTATCTTCCCAGGAATAACATTTTCATATGCAAGGGTTGAGAAGCAACGGGAGGTATTAAGACATTTACTGCCTTGTTTATTTAAAGTAATTTAGTTTTTAATATGTATGTATAATATGTACGTATAATGTAATTTAGTGTATAATAAATTAGTTTTCTCGAAGACTATTTATATTTAGTAAGTCGAACTATGAAAAGTGAAAAACGCGCTCTCGCTATATGTTTTTATGTCCAGTGTTCTTTTTAAATCTACTTAAAGTATAAGAAAACCATTATTAGGACAAGAAATATCCAAGTAGTTTTTTAGTTTTTAAAATGTTAATTACAAACAATATATATAACTTTTATAACGGGCTTTCACCTCTCGTTTCTTACTCGTAGAAGAAAATTATTAAATTTGTTATTATTGCGCTCGAGTCCACGGCAAGTTAATTTTTATCTCTTTGAAGCTGAGCGGCAATTACTGTGTATTAGTAAAGTTGTTTTAATTCTTTTGCGAGAGTGTAACGGCAGCGCTGCCAACTAACGAAGTCGGAAATAAAAACAAGCGATGCTTCGCTTTCATTCACCACTTTTATACTTTTTTCACAACTTTACCTTTTTAAAATAATTAAAAACTTATAATGTCCTTTAAATATGAAGATGTAATGATAATTAAGTAGTAATTTCAATCGATGTTTTAGTTATATTTTTTTATTTTTAAGCAATGGAATTGATCAGTTAATCATTCGTTGAAAAGCTTTGGATAAAAAACCACCACGATGCTAGCGCCACGAAGCGACAACGGCACATTCAATAACAAAAAAATAATACTGACAAAAAAAATCCTCAAACAAAATTCTTTAAAAAGTAGTCAACCTTCAAGAAACCCTTCGAAAGACAAAAAGCTGTCTTATTTCATGTACTAGGGCCTACAATGTACTATTGTTGTTATCCTGGAGTCAGTCGACGTCAATTATTGATTATTTCTCTTTGTCCTTTGGTTTGAATTTATAAAAATGCAGTCATCTAAGTCCCGTCGAGTACTTTCCAAAAGAGCTTTAATTAACAAGTCGACGTCAAAATACACGACAATTTACTCATTTGCCCGCTGCTGAAAAAAAACTGTTCGACTTTTCCATTCGGCACTATTATTAAAACACAGTAATTCGACTGTTGTCCGAACACACCGTACTAATTGACTAACAATTGAGCATACGAGACGATAATTTAAAACGGAGTTCGCTTGTTTTTGCGATGTTTAATGGTCCACTGTTTATAAAACAAAGTGAGTGTCCACTACGAAAATGTCTTACTTTTAAACTCTATAAAAATAGCGACAACGTAACTAACGAAGATGTACAAACATCTTCCATTTTCGGAGATATCTTCAAACAATTGATGATATCCCCGAAAAGGCTTAACACAGCCTGGAAACACACATGCTACTTACTATGTTATTTAAGTTCCGCGCAGACGTAGTCGCGGGTGACAGTTAGTTAGTTTTACATAAATTATACGAAAAAAAAACTATCAGCTTGTTGGTAATAGTTGTTAATGGACTGGTTAAACGTGTAACGACGGAATGGAAGCTGGAAGGGTATTGTTTTAAGCGAATATCCTATTTTAATTTCGCGGAACAACATTAAAATGTAAAGCACGCGGGCCCGGGGGAAATCAGTTAGTGTTGTGTTGACGCACAGCTAACGTTGCTCTTGCAAATTTTGTTGTTACGATACCATTTGTTTCAAGAAACAATGCGGAAACATATTACATATTATCACCAACTTGTACGTGTTGTTATTTTTATGCTTATGAGCTTCCAGTGCCGTGTAATGACGGACTGCCGTTCTGTGTAAGACGTATTGTGTATTTCGTCTAATGCTTTCTATTTTTATCTTGCCATTAAATCATTAATTAATATCATGTTTAATTAAGTTTTAAAAGGCACTTTTAGTTCTAAAAAGTTCTAAAAACTCATTTTTTTTTTGGGTTTTCTATAAAAATTGCGTAACTAATGCCAAATTGGCAAACATCGAAGTACCAGGACATCATAGCCTTATACTGTGGTGGTATATTTTTATTGTACCATCTTCAACGTTACAGTACTAGTAAAATCCATTTAGAATGCAAGTATTTGACAACTAATATTTTGGACGGTTTAAAAGCATTTTGTTGAACGCACTCGGGAACCGTTAAAGTGCCATTGAAAATTGAAAAATATTTGTAAAAGATCGAAAAATATTATTAATGTCTGCTAGGTTTTATTTATTTATAGCACGGGATTAACAATTAAGTGTTAATTTAAGAGGTAATTAAACCAGACAGTCATATTCATACACAAAAATACGATTATGTCAATAGAGAATTTTTAACTAACGATAAATTCAGGTCTTTTGTTGTCTATTGCAACTTAAATACGTTTTCCACACTTCGCTTCGCTCAAATCCTATTCGTAATTGAACAAATGGAAAATGCACTTAAAATCTCAACATTTTTAAAATATATTATTTGTTAAAATTTTAGTGCTATTTCTTTCTGATTATTTTCTTTTATTTCTTAAAGGTTTTCTAATGGCAAGGTGAAAGTGTATAGATTTAATATTTTTATTCCATTTTAAATGTCCCTTGAGAGACGTGCATCACAGTCACGAACATTTATGGCAAGCTTTTAAATTAAGTTTAAAAGTTTAGTTTCTTTAAATAACTTTCTAGAATGGCAACAGCAAGACGGTAAATGTTTTATAACAAGGTGACACGGTGGTACGTATGAGTAACTAAATTGTGTACAGAGTACATTTACACGGATATTCTGCTCAGTAGACACACATAAACAAGACATATTGTCTTATCTCTATATTTGCGAGAATGAACAATATTATAATATTTAGTACAGATGTTTCAACAGTAGAAATAAACTGAACATACCATCCATCAGTAGCAGATTTAGATAAATAAATAATGAAATAAAATGAGATGGGAGATAAGATTAAACGAGAAAAACTGGAATGTATATTTTTTATTTTTGATTAATTTTCACAACAAAATCAAAGTGACAATGTATAAAGCAATGTTGCATTAGATTTTCTCACACCATTTAAGTTATAACGAGCTGCAGGGAATATCGGATGAGAAATTCGGCGGGAAATTGTCTCGAAATTGTTCCATTAAAACTTGGACGACCTCTTGAGGTCCGAAACTGTTGATGCACGACAAATTTGCTCGTCAAGTTTTTGGATTATGTCGCTCCCGTGGTTACGGATACTTGAAGTGTGAATTCAATTAGTTTCTACCGCTCTACGTAAATTGAGCTATCACAGGTTAATATGTACATAACTTGCACCTAAGTTACTTTGTGCTGTGGTCTTCAATTAAGATGTATAATTTTCCGACGCTGTCAATTCACTGCCAAGACCTTGCAATCTTTTTGAAACGAATAGTTATATTTTTGTAGCAAGAAGTTTTGAATTTAAGCACATAAATATTTAGTTTTACTATCATTTCGTTTTATTCCCTTTGAAAATAAATCATGCGATGCAGAAAGCATCTTAATATATCTGGAGATGGTAATAACTGACGTTTTCAATATGCCGCTTGCAATATACTTGAAGAGGCTACGAAATGCACTCTAAGTCAAACTTTATGAGCATCGGACTAACATTTCAATATGTGTGAAGTGTTTACTTTACCGCCTAACAAAACTAAGCCGAATACTAAAAGTAATCTTCTCTTCGCAAATTATAGGTACTTTTTTTTATTATAAAGTGGCCAACGAGCAGCGGCCACCTGAATTTGCTGAAATAGCAAAGTGACCGCTGCCCATAGACATCTGCAATTGCAAATTCAAATGCGTTGCCTACCCTTAATCTATGGATGTGACGCAACAGCAAGAGACCTCTTCAACACCTCTTAATAGGCGTCCCCTCACCCCGCCAATCCACTTCTCTTTCCCATCTTTTAATTATAATACATACATCACATATAGTTCAGACCGTCATCTGAACTATATGTGATGTATGTATTTAAATCACATTGCCTAGGCCTAGGTAAATGACATTTAACAATAACTATTCATTGATTTTATGCGTTTAAACTATCTGCGTATAATATTTCACATGAAGTACGCAAAATCAATTTAAACAAGATAATACAATGGTAGTTGACGTCACCTGTTTCAATTAAGGTATTCAAGATAACGCCCTAGTTAGGTATTAACGCTTAGATATTGGCACTAACATGAGACCTAACATACGAAATTACACTTACCTTTGTAATTAACTTGACAATTAGGTATTTAGGCTCTACGTATACGAGGTTATGGAAGACAGCGACTTTAGTCTTTAAGATTTTGCTTGTGTTGTATGTCGGTTACATATCAAAACCTTATATATATATAAGTAAAATACGTAATTTAAGTTAATGTTAAGGAAATAGTTGTCGTGCTGTGAAATATAGAGGGCGTAGTTAAATGATGTTTACTTGTTTAACGTAAATTCATTAAAAATTGATAGTGAATGCTTCCTAAAGGATTTTCGCTTCAGCATTCCTCGAGCTAATGCAATTGGCTGAGTTAGAACTTAACTAAGTTAGCGGTCTACTTTCATTAAGTTGAGAAAAGAATATTAGAAGTAGATTCTCTCGAGAATTTTCAACAAAACTTATTACCGGCTGTTTATTCTCTTGTAAAATACATCTTTGGTTATAATTTATATTATGTGTCAATATTTTAATGAAAATTACATATACTTACAAAAATAAACATCATATTAATGACGTTACCCAATTAATCGCACGGTGTAGGTTATCCTATAGTTTGATTTATAATTTCATCACTTCAGTCGTCACTCCCTTCTTATAACATGCCCTTATAAACAAAATAAAGCGATGTTATAGCGATTATCAAAAATGTATGCAAGTGACAGGTTACAAGCACATGACTTATCGAAAGTTATTTTTAGGCAAAGGAGCGAATGCACTTTATTTATCTCGCATTTACGAAAATAAACACATATGTAGTTACATAAAAAAAGAAATACGTGCACATAAACCTCTTACCAGTAGCATAAAAAAGCGATGTACTCGAAATAATGACGTGAATATTAAAAAAATGTTATATAGTATGTAACATAAGGCACAATGAAGCAGCAGACTAAGCCTCGGCGCTGAAATATTAATTAAGTGCACACACCTTTGAATACCGCATTATTATGATGGGTCACGTTTCGTATTGGAACAGTTCCCGCTAACTCTGCCTACATACACCATGACTGTTAATGAATAACGCTTCCCTTCTAAGCTTAATTGCACTTCAACATGAGCCAAACATAGCCATCTTTCAAACAATAAAAATAACTACTTTTTTGTATACTTTTACCGTCAGTGGCAACCTGCGCTAAATTATCGCCAGCTTTTGTCCGAGTAGCCGTCTGTGGAATTATGGAAATTAAAAAAAAATAGGAAATTGAATACGTTTTCTTTCGGATAGAAGATGTTTTATAAAAAAAATGCCTTCTATCATAAAATTTTGCATTTAGTTATTATATTTCGTAAGATAGTAAGTTTAGGGATACGTCCAGGTTTGGATAACAAAGCACATTTCAATTAAATCTTTTTTTAATTATTTAAAAATAAATTAATACATTGCAACGGCTGCTATCGTGAATTTGTTAATTAAACTTATAAGTTTTAAACGTTTTCTATAGTTAGTATAAATATGATTCTGTTAAAAGGTAAATACTGGTCTTGTTATTTTGCCACATTCTTTCGACTTTAGCTCGCCTCTACGAGCACTGAATTCAGAATTCAAGCAATGCTTTTCATATAAAAGGCTGACGCGGTATGAAAGAATCAAGTATGATGAAAATTTTATTATAATAAGAAGTGTTCACTCTAATATCTTCTATTATAAAATATATTTTAATAATCAGTGCCTACTTTTTATACTTATTTTTGATTGTGTAAACCTTTTTTTTAAACGTCAGGAAATGTATTTACGCACCCCTACGCCAGGCGGTGCAATGGCGTAGGGAGTGTGGCCCACAGGTGACCAGAATACCCACTAAAACCTGACTGCTCTTAAACGTATTACGGCGGGCTTTTACGTCCGCGACAATGGTTGTGTAAACCGAATCAAACATACAGTAGCAGAACATTTCAAAGCTCACATTTTAAGTGGTTTAAAAAAATACCGAGAAAATCAACAACCGAAAGCCGAAACTCCTTTTTATCTGTTTTTTAAGAGAATTTGAATAATCACTAATGTTGTAATCACAGATAATACAATGTAATAAAAATATATTGTACAAATGTCTCAACAATGGAAACCCAGAGTTAACTCCAGTTGAAAGAATAACATGTCATCTCCACCTGCTCTCGTTCAACTGAAGAAGTTGTATCGCGCTAAACAAGCCAAGGTAAGGTCATCTTTTCAAACTTTTTAGCTTTACATTTTCAATCTTTCCGGCCACGGCCAAATGTGTAAAAAACTAATGTAAGATATTTTTATTTTTGTATAATATACTACCTGTTTCTCGCAATTTCGTCGCGCGGAATAAAAAAAATATAGCTTATGTTACTCGGGGATAATGACGCTGTTTAATGGTGAAAGAATTTGAAAAATCGGCTAGTAGTTTTTGTGTTATTTCAACACATATAAAAATACAAATCTTTCCTTTTTACAATATTAGTATAGATTAAAATGATACATTTGGTATGCTGCATTTAAGTCATTTTCGACACAAAAACGAATCCAAGAAAAATCTGCTTTCTAAAAATAAAGCAGTTTAAAGAACGTTAAATTATTTTAAGATCTAATTTCAAAAGTTTAATTTTTGACATCCTTTAGCTATAAAAGATCAAAACTTATGCTTCCAAGAATCTTAGTTAAACGTGTTATTTATTGCTAAAATGTAGATAGTTTTTTTTTATATTTACACAGTCGGTGTAGGTTCTGTGGAGACGGTATTCATGTCACCTTCAAAAGTTCAGGTCAGGCGTCTGGGGAGCTTTCGAATCGCACTGTCAATAAGAAAAGTTTAAGTAACTTCAGTGATTTGAATAAATTACAAACTTTTTACATTTGCAAATAGAGGTCATGTGGAAATTATCAAATAATACGAACGATAAACTTTATGTTTTCTTATTTTTTTCATATTTACTTTTGCTTTCTGTTACTAATATTATAAAGAGGAAAACTTTGTATTTTTAACCCACTTATTGATATAACTCAAAAACTACTGGGCCATTAGAAAGCTACAGTATCACCCGAGTAACATAGCCTATGTTACATTTTTAATTCCACGCGGACGAAATCGCTAACAACACCTAGTTTATTATATTTTGGTTAATAATAAAAACTTAAAAAAAAACACCGCAATTAGAGTCCTCAAGTAGTTTCGCTTGATATGAAAAATCTGCACAAAGCGTTACCCTCAATAATGAATTAACGTGCTCCAGTTGTATAGAAATAAATCATCTACAAAATAATGTTTAGAGTATTTCGCTATCAGTGATATCAGAAAGACAAATAAAAATTATATTTCAGAGTTTTTCTGTACCTTTCACAGTATATTTGTTTATTTGATTTATATGTCTGGCTGTCAGTTTAGCTAATATATTAGTTTTTATTTTTACACAATATTTTTAAGTCGTCTAACTATAATGTTATCTTTTGGTATCATCTCCGATTTTGTCGATTGATATTTGATTTGATTCGTTGGTATTCTTCCCGGAGCGTCACAGAAGTACAGGCGATCGGTGTTATTAGTTCTTATAGATATTCTAAGTAGTATTTCGTATGTTTAACTGCAACTTTATTTATGTATAAAGTCTCTTACTGACAATGTATTTGTATACAAGTTTATGAACAGTGGAAACGGAAAGTGCAAAGCGATGTATAACAAATCCACGGTAATGACTCGATAGCGACGCTTAGCTCTATGCAGATGAAACAGCGCATCTTAAATACATTTTTAATGAGTTATTCCAGTCCTTTTGTATGTGGGCCATGTGCCTTGTAAATAAATAATTAAAACATACTTTTATCTATGTCTAGATTTTTAAATGTTAATGTTTTTTGTATGGCGGTAGCGCACACTTAGGGTGACACTAAAACCATCAAAAGTTGGACGAGATAATTTTTTTTGTGTTCCTATTATTATATGAATTTAACGTTATCTCCACATAGAAACATAGGTAAAAGTACAAAAATCAGTTGTTAGTATTCTGAAAGGAATGCTTTATATGTTGAATAGAGAATGCGCATTGGCTTTTCCTTAAAGAGGTTAGAATTCAAAAGCATAAAGTGCAAGAGGCGCCCGACCTCGGGAGAATATCAACTGCATACTTTACACGGACGCCTCTCTCTTACAACTTACTTTGTTTATATGTACTTTTTAACCGACTTTCAACAGAAAGGGTTATTTATTATATATTTAAACCTTAATCTAAAATTAAATGCCTCTATAGGTTTAGGTTTTAAAATAAGCAGAAAAGGGGAAAACTTCATTTGAACAGTGTGAAAATATAGCTTAGTTGAGTCCTTCTGATTGACACTAAATAAAAATCAAAAACAAAGAAGTTTATTTGATATCATTGGTTTTAAAATACATTTAATATACTTTCCGACATTGGTGAGTATTGAAGGTTGTTGTGAGGGACATTGGTCTTTAAAACCAAATGAGGCGACACTAGTCTACGCGGCACCACTTCGGCTCGGAAAGGCGCGCCCTCAACCCGTGCAAGTGAGAATGACTATGACCTTTTGAAAAAAAAACTTTCCGTTCAATCTGCACCGTCGAGGCGGCGACGAGACTCTGCCGACACGTGCATGACGCGGCAAATACGAGGCGGGCCGGTTCCGGATGCGCTTTAAGGATGCGCCGGAAATACTTAATACTGCCCAGTATTAAGTAGATCCGAAACCGAGGTGCATTTATAGGCATGCGGAAGAAGCGAGAGAGGTGTGCCAGGACTGCGACAATCGGAGGTCCTTAACATCTGCCTACCCCTCTGATCTACTGGCGAAGTTTTGTTTGATAAAATAATAAAAGAATTGAATTCAAAACTTATTGCGCCGTCCAGTTGCATTGAATTTCCAACTAAGAAACAATATGATACAACTTTAGTTTTATAATTTAGTCTTGGTCTTCCCGCCGCAAAACGTCAATATGGCGCCCCTAGCCTGGCATAATGCCAGACAAACGCCCAGTTTGGTTTATTTTGAGTAGACCGCGTTTAGTTGACGCCGCGATAACCAACAAGATTGCTTCTTATTGAATTTATTCCCATTTGTTCGTTTTTTAAAAAGGAATACTGTACAGTTAAGTTTAAGTTTTAAAATTATATACTCTGAAAATTGAGTGTAGTTGACATTTCGTTATCAGTTAGCGGGAAAACGAAGATGCAAACGTCAATATTGTGGTTAATGTATGTATAGAGATGTTTCATTTATCGTAGTGATGCTTTCGTTTTAGTGATATTTTGTATTTGATATTTAGTAAACTCTTACTTCAAGATTAACGCGCATCAGTACGTAAAAATGATGTTCTCAAGTAAACGTATCGGCTCGTCTAATGCCTGCTACAGACGCTTAGTTTTAACGGCACAGTTAAAAAACTGAACGTCTATAGCCGGCTTAAGTAGCATCATGTAGCATAAAAGAACTGTAATTTCAAAGTGAATTTCCCATCTATTCAATATACGATATATATGATCAACAATAAGGAGAACTATTTGAATTTCGAATGAAATATTATAATGCTAACTGACTTCAGATTTGAAGATTTTAATATATTTTGGTTTCATTTAACAGTTTTTACTTAGATATTATCAAGTTATAAATTCAGATTGGAGAACAATATTATTGTATATGGATTTAGTTATAAGTAAGCTTTAATAATTTCGATCTAATCTTTGAAGAATTTGCTTTGTGTTGTGAATTTTTAAGTGTGTTGAACAAAATGCATACTTAAATATTAAAGATTTCGTCACTTTTTTTTTTCTGATACAAGTAACTAAATATCTAACTATGACTACATTCTAATTGTTAAACATGAACTCAAGCCAAATATAAAAAGTTAATTTTAAAAGGTCTAGCAATTTAATTTAATCTGAAAGTACGATTAAATTTTACCTACCTATTTAAATAATGACATTAAAATGTAGTTAAAGCAAGTCAATGTTCTTACTAAAGGCATTTACTTCTAACGGTCAGAGCTACGATGACCCTAATTTTAATTAATTTATTAGGACAAATTATTAATAGATATTTTGATTGCAATTAACGGCGTCGACGTCCTACTGGGCTAGCTAGTGCAGGTAAAGGATTAGGACTGTGTTTATGGCTCGAGAGACGGTGGCTTGTTGAATGGGGTCGGGTATCAAGGAGCATTTGAATTCGGATGAGTTAACATAACTTTTAGACTAAAAGAGTTAGATTGTTTTTATTAATTTTCCCTATGTAGTTGCCGATCTGGTGATGCACTAGCATTGGCTTAACGTTGTATTTTGGGACACGCTTTATATGGAACTCATTACTGTTAGTATAGTTATAGAAAATTGTAATAAACATAAGATAACAATAACAATACAGCAGAAAAGAGTACGGACCTCGAGTCTATAGTTTTAGTTATAAAAAAATAGGACAAATTAAATATACACATACAATTCCTGCCGCCGAGTTCCGTCTTCGGACGA
>QDHC01001659.1:386503-419867 GCA_013186455.1 Papilio dardanus tibullus | reverse complement strand
GTATTTACCAACTCCTACTAAAGCTTTGTTCGCACTAGGATAGTATTTTAGTCAAGTAGCAAGTAGCATTTATTTGAACAAAGGATTTACGACTGTTCGGACTCATTTAAGCCTACACCTACGCACTAGAATAGAAATTTAGGAACTAAACGTGTCCGAACAGCAACATTTTAGTAGATTAGATTACTCGACTAAAATACTATCCTGGTGTGTACTTAATAAATAGTAAGAGTCTCTAACTACTACTATTTTATACGTCGAAATTTCATCGAGTATTGTTCAGCGGTTCTGGATGTCTACAAACAAACATTCATCCAAATCTATGAAATTACGCAGTTATAATATTACTAAGATACTTAAGATTAAATCAGTCAAGAATAAAAACTTCTATTAAACTTGCAAACTGTTCATCAGAATTGTACTTAAGCAGTCCCACTGTTAATATCACATACTGTGCACTAAAGGTAACGCTTAGAGAACATTTAACTACTCTGATGGCTGTTTTCACCAACAATCCCTAAATTTTAGGTAACCCTTAATGCATTTTAAATGTCACCTAACCCTATTTTCAATTTCACCAACAGTAAGTGTCACTTTAGATATCAAATCAATTTAGGTATGAGTTAGATTTAGGGAGACCCTTAAGCAAAAAGACACATATCTAAAACTACTTTAGGGGTTCGTTGGTGAGAACGGGCATGAGAGTGGTAGAATCAATACTCCAGGAAATAGACGTAGTATGAAAAACATAAAATTTCTGTAGATTTATCGCGATAGATATGTTTGTAAAGCCGGTCTTGAACACAGTATGAATTACTTTCTTATTAACCAGGTATGAATAGGCCCAGTATCGCAGTTCGCCGAAAAATGTCGTGTATTAAATGAAATCTGGGTCAGTTCCCCTGGATTTTTCAATTCTACGAGCTTCATGAGGAGTTGCACTGAAAAATTAATCATGTATAAAGTTTGAAAGCAGTGCCGTATTGTCGGGAAACTTTGTGGTTTTTAATACTATGATACTTTGAGTTTTGATTAATTAGAGCGTCGTGGCTCAGGGGTTTAGCTCTTGACCTGTAAATTGCAGGTCCCGAGGTGTTTTTCGATTTTCATATGAACATATTTACCCAAAGCTCTTAGGTGAAGGAAAACATCGTGATGCAACCTGCACATGTTAACGAAGAAATTCAAAGATATGTATATTCACGCAAAATTCGCGCTAGTCGTGAAGTTGCGGAAAATGGAGCCCATCATGGGTGTCGAACCTTACTCTTACCCTTTTGATTAATTAATCTTTTTACTACTAATAAATTAAGTATTAAAAGACTATGATAGTTAGCACTTTTTTCTACATTTTCTTTTCCGCTTCACTTCACTTTCACTTTTTCCTAGTTTTTTCTTTTCCACTTCACTTCTCACTCTCACAGTTTTTTGCTACTTGTTTCTGCCTGACGTGCCAACTCAAGTGCCATGTACCTACTACACCAATGACCCCTTTAACAAACAAACGAAATGAAGCGGACTCCTCGAACTAATCAAAACTTGTACTTCTCAGATCTTAGCGAACATTCACAAGCATTTCCTTCCGACAAAGTTACTCGCTTTTACTAAATATATGACGCTCCAATAAGTTATGTACTTAATAATAACATTAAAATGGAACATGTTCACTTTGCATTTGTTAATTAATTGAAATCCTCTGTAACTTGTAATACAATACATTGAACACTAACACCCTGTTTTCGAAAAAAAAATATAAAGTACTGCGATAAATGAGGACCAATAAGTCGTCGATGATACGATAGTGCAGGACACTCGAAACTAAATAAGATAGACCAGGGGTCTCATTGGACCAAATTATGTAAAATAAGAAGTACCATAAACAAGGATGTTCTGTATTTTGGAATAAATTTTATGAATACCAATGCCAAATGTTAAAAGTACAACAGTAATAACGCCGATTCTCGTTTGGGAATAAAGCAGTTGATGGGTCATTTTTGGATGAAATTAATTTTTTTATTTTATTTTTCAATTTAATGTGTAATTCTTTTTATCGCGCTTTTGCCGACACATTTGGTTATTACATGGTTACTAGGGCAACTCTAACTGCCGATTTAATGTCTGAAATCAGCACTAAGCGACTATTTAAGTAACCATAAAGACTAAAGCGACGGTGTTTGGCAGTAAGAGAATCTAGTAAAATTTTAGTAGAGTAGATTAGTAAATCCTATGTTCGGATACTTGCTACTTGCTACTCGACTAAAATACTATGCCTACAGCGTTGAACGCACTGGGACAGTATTTTAGTCGAGTAGCAAGTAGCAATTTTTCGAATAAAGGATTTATTAATCTACTCTTCAAAAATGTTGCTGTTCGGACACGTTTAGTAACTAAATTACTATCCTAGTGCGTAGGTTTAGGCTTAAACGAGTCAGAACAGTAGTAAATCCTTTGTTCGGATAAATGCTACTTGCTACTCGACTAAAATACTATCCTGGTGCGAACAAGGCTTACATGTGTGTATTCAATGTTACAGTTTACATCTGGTGTTATTGAACGTAGCCGGGGTTAGAGGTAAGCTGGTGAAATGTGATCAAATCCCGCCCCAGACGAGCACGGACGAGCCAACTGAGAATAAGGGCTTGTTCAAACTGTCCGTTGTAAGGAAAGATAATGACATGCAAGATGTTTATTTGCCAGATCAAACGTACGTATGTAAGTATTTTACTTGTATCTTTTGTTGTTCAATATATATATTAGTGCCAATTTAATATTTATACATAAATAGCGACCCGCCCCGGCTTCGCACGGGTGCAAAACTGATACTAAATACACTACAGAAAAGCTCTGAACGTTTTATATAACAGCTATACTAACAATATTTACAGCCATGCGCAGCCGGGGTGGGTCGCTAGTTATATATATAAACCTTCCTTATGAATCACTATATCTATTAAAAAAAACCGCATCAAAATCCGTTGAGTAGTTTTAAAGATTCAAGCATATATAGGGACAGACGTAAAAAGCGTTATTGTTTTATACTATGTAAGGATTATACAAGCAAACCGCATACAACATTGAGACACTTGCTGGTCAAGTAATAATAATAACTGTTTATTGCATATTCTCCTTACCTTGGATTTTCATATGTTAATTTAAAGCTCTAGGTTTACAGTCACGTATTCTGAAAATTCAAGAATGCACTCGAGGAATTCTGAACGGAATATTTTATTTTCAAAACGCCTTTGAGTTTCATCATACTAAAATTAATTTCAATTTTGTTGCTATTCGATTTGACAGGTTATTGTAATTTAATAACGCAAGCAATAGCTTATTTTGAACTATAAACTTATAAGTAAAATTAACATTATAGGTCTATGTTGCCCATTTCTTAATTAACTATAATGGATTTAATTAATTGCGATCGTAGTAATACTGGAAACAACGAACAGAACACGTCCGTTCCGTTGGTTCATGATAACGGTGGAGGACCCCGACGTCGACAACAGTATCAATGAATACGAGCAAGTCCCGGTAGATGTCGGTAGTTTGAAAACCCTCGCTAACAACCCACAGTCGAGATATAGTGAGAAATGCTTCAACTCTGTCGAAAGTGCTGATAACTTTGATAAAGAATATGTGGAGGTACGTAACTGTAGCAATATGTCTAATTAATGTATTAGTATCTATTCCTTTCCGTTTTTGCATTTATTAATATTCTTGTAATTTAGATACCCTATAAATTATTACTTGTCCATAGTTGCAGCCTGTAACGTACTATTACGGACCTTCAGGATAAAACTATATTTTCAAATGTTTATCATTTACCTTGCAATAAAGTTAGTATAGAGTTGGTAATAGGTCCTCAAACAGACACATAACTTCTTTGGATTTCACAGTAACCCCTTGCGTTCGACTGACATCAATAACTTTCAGATACACTGGGTCTCGCCGAAAAACAGTCCTAAAGAAATAGTAAGAATCCGGGCGACTGTCGCAGAGAACCAAGAGACTTGGTATACTGATAATGATTTGTCAATTTTACTGAAGAAAGACACGAGAAGACCGTTAGACAGCGCACCACATCCCCCCGTTGAGAACTGCGAACTTAACAGTGAAGCAAGATACGAGGTATGTATTCTTTTAATAGAAGATATCGCATTAAAATACTGTTATTGCCTCACAAAAGTCGGAACATGTGGCATAGTTGTAGGCGATAAAGTGCTGCTTAACGAATATTTACTTCCAAAAAGCCTTCCGTCCATATGTAGCTTCTCCTAACCATTAAGCACAGCTCACTTTGTAGAATATACTGGAAAAAATAATTATATGATTCGAAAATAAACTCTTATGTCATCATAACCAGCTCACTATAAGTCCCCACCGAGGGGCACGAAGCCTACCCCTCAAAGCGACGACTCTTAGGTCAGTCAAAAAGAAAATCGAAGTAATAGTATACTTAACTGATTTCCCTTAGATCGTGTTTAAAGGTCATTGGTCAAGACTAACACATCCTCGTTACTACCCGAGCAAGCCGGACGAGAACGGCTATAGCCACATGGTTGGCGCCTCGCACGGCTACGATTATACTCTGTGGCAGCTGGGCACGCCCGCCAGTGCCGGGCTCAAGTTACTGGCAGAAGACGCTAATATCACTGTCATTGAAAGAGATATCATTAATAACGTAAGTATATACGAATCTAAGGGCCGTCACACACGGAACAGTATTACGTCTTTCAAGGAGTCCGCACAAGATTCTGTTTTAAAATCATAGCATCACTGAAATCAGTCTATTGTCACTATGTTGTATCCTACAGAAAACGGAAAACAATAAAGTTTGAGCAATTTATATTCTCATATATAGTTCTGACTATCTAATTGAGAGCAACGTGCAGTGCAGTATATGAAATCAATAGCTCAATACGACACCTCCATGTCATCGGATCACATTCAAATCTCATTCCTAGTCCGTTGAGTTAGAGTTCATTTACTGTTCCTTGTGAACTTACAATATACGCAAATAAACGCACAAAATGCAACTTTATTGCGAATCCTGATTTGAACTCCATACAAAGTAAAGTCCAGTTCATTTCGTTTGCAGAACGTTCTCACAGAAGTTTCCAAATGAAATGCGATTCTGTTCTCATGAATAAAATATTCATTCATAAAATGTTCTTTACAAACTATAATCGTGAATTTGTGAATAAATTCTTTAATTTTTTTATAACGTTTATTTTCAATGTAAAATTAAAATTTTAATATTTATAAATGTCATATTTTTAAAAATTATCTTTTAAAACAAGCAAAAAGTTTCTATAAAAATGTTTTTAATTAAAAAGTACGCAGATAGTAAGTAAGCAGATAGTACCTAATCTCAGCCTACCCATTTGAGGTACGGGCGTGAGCTACGTTATGTAATTGTATTCAAGTTAATATTTTGCAGATGTCAGCAACGGGTGGTACTAGAACACTTATCAGGGGAAAGAGACGTCATCATCCAGAAATGTTTGAGCCATCGTATGCTTTGTTCAGAGCGGACAGCATACACCACATGTTCTCAGTGGTTGTAGCCATCAAGCCTTCCCCGGATTGGTTCCTGGGCGCCTCAAGGTTCGAACTCTGTACGCGGTATGGCTGGTTAAAGGAATATAAAATGCCACTATACCCATGGGATGCGGGTACTATGGATGGCGTATCGTACGAGGTAATTTACAAATAAGCAGTGGCCAGTAAAAAATTTAATTATTGTCCCGTTGATGTATACTAGATGGCGGTAGTAGTGTTTTATGAACCAAGATTGTAGCAGTTAAACTAAAACAATAACATACAAAAGGTTTTTAAATACATAACGATTCATTTGTGAGCTTAAATCATTTTTTATAACAATTAGCCGTGCATTATAGGTGCAGATGTAAAATAAATCAATTCAATTTACATTACCAAGCGAACGGGGCATAGATACAATACTTAAGTATTTTGTAATATTTAAATTAAAACGAAAATAATTATTTGTACTATGTTTTGGTAAAAATAAAGATAATATATTTTGAATGTATTTACAGTCTCCAAAATCGGTGACAAACCCGACGGACAACATTGACAGAGTGGAAATAGGGTCCTTTAATAGCGAGTCGCCCTTCTATCAGATGAACTTGAACGATTTGAAGCCCTTCGCCTACCTACACCTCAAGAGGCTGTCCGTCGACCCGATAAAAGGGCGAAACTGTAACGACGAAGGGCGAGGTATACAAATGTTTATTACAAAGTTAAAATTAGGTACCCAATTGAATTTATAGAATCTACGTCATCATTTTATAATAAAGTAAACATATTAATGAATAATGTAATATAATAATGAATTATTCCAGAAACGGAACCCGAAGAAGTTCAAAACGAACAAGAATCGTAAGTACATCACTACAAGACCACAAAAACTATATCCAACAACACAAAACTGGTAGTTTAATTTTATTAAAACAGATGGCGCTAAAAGTCCTGAATCGTCTTGACCATAAATATGTAACTTGCGTGTTGGTAATTCTGACTAAATCTACACTTAGGAACACGACCACTAAACGTTTCCTTTATGTCAGTACGAATTTTATTACTAAATACCATATTTACTGTAAACTACTTACCAATGTAGATGGTTTATTTCTTTTTAGGGAGACGTTAGAAGAACCAAGAGCACTGGAATCCAAGCTTTCAGAAACCGAACACTGCACGTTCAGCGATTGGTACGAATGGTCACCATGCGTCCCTGATGAAGGCTTCTGTGGTTTCGGTACCCAAATAAGAACTCGGTCAAGACTGGCGTACAGCAAATATTTTGTAAGTTAAAAACAAGAAAACGTTGACAAAAATATATAACTTAAAAACTAATTTGAAAAATGTACGAACATGTTCGAAACGGCATCGACAAAATTTCGCCAATAGACGTTCTGTAACATAGTGTTGATTTATACTCAATGTAACCTAAAAACGATTTAATTTATGAGAAGTTTTCCTCTTTTGGGTTTCAATTTTAACACTTTATATTTCATCCCTGTCACATTTGAAAAAACAAAAATAACCAAATGTATTTTAATTCAAGTGATTTGACATTAGATTATGTTTTGCAGGACTATGAAAACGCGCCACAAGACAGTTCAAGTTGCGGAGAACATGAGTTGATGCAGTCGCAAGATTGTTATGTTAGTTGCTGAAAATAAACATAATTAAAATAAACGTATGTTTCATTCACCGGTATTAAAAAATATTTAACAAATAACAATAGAGAAGTAGGTATACATAAATATTCCAATCGTATAAAATTAAACTTATTTCCCTATTAAGACACACTTAAAATAAGTTAAACTATGTATTCCAACAATATTTTGAACATGTAGATATGCTGAAATAAGTAAGAGTTAAGTTGTATAAATAAATTTAGTTTCATCATATTCTTACCTGGGTCGCTTCTGGAGTCATCCTGGACCTGGGAAGTCGTTTTTTGCGCGAAAAGAAAACCTGTTTGAAAGATTCGCGTTCGCCAACCGTGATGGGCAAAGGGAACACGGTAAGATCGCAGCGAGACCACATTGTTGCGCTAGTCGAGTATGAACATAGCCACGGATGGCGCATGCCCGACTCGACCTGCAACGGACCGCCTCGCTTCGCGCGATCGCAACTTGTTGATTGTTCGCTCACTTCACGCCAGTCTGCCGCGAACGATGCGCGAGGCGGTCGTGTCTCCCGTAGTGTCGTTGTTCACTCCGTACTTCGAAGTTATTTTACGAAAATATGTGAAGTTTTTAAACCATAAATTGGGCAGAACTACCGCGACGGACGCGGTCTATAGTTTTTAGTTAACTTAGAACACCTTGAATAAGTAGTTTTAAGTTATAGAAACTTAATAGGCTTACTCACTTTACCTGTATGCTTCGTCCCACGACTCGTGCGAAGCGGTTACCTTTATCGGATAAACGGACATTTTTCAAATGGATGTGCGTTTGGATTCTGTGATAGTGTGCTTGTTTAGTGTAATCCCAAAACTTTTTGAGTGCACCCTCGAGGCTTGTGACAAGTTGTTACTTTTGTGACGTGTTTAAAGTTACTATGAAGCTGATAAAGAAAATGTTGGCGTGCGGGGGAGAGAGGGGCTTCCTCGCCGCGCTGTTGCTCGGCTCGCTCGCGGTGGCGTCGTCCCAATACACTAAAGGTAGGCGGTTAAGATGGCTATACGTTTTCTTACCTGTGCACGCGCATGGCCCTGCCCTATGTTTGTCGCCCGCTCTTTGTTCGTTTGTTCTACGGTCTATTGTTTGCTACTCAGAATAGTCCATAAAGAGTTCGGCGTTTTTAACATGACGTCATAATTCTTAGAAATTCATAAACAAGATAGTAGCTACATGTATTGACTTTCTCAAGAGTGCAACAGTGATAGATATCTCGTTACATGTCCGGGTCTCTGTGTTGAGTTCACATTTGTTCCGCGATAAGTGTTCATTTCCTTCCAAGTACATATCAATGACTACCTTTCACAATCTTGATACCACGAAACGTAATCACATTCGTGATATGATTAGTCAAAAACACGAAAATATAACTGATTAATTTATATTGTACCTAATGATACTTATCACAATACCTTAATAATTAAGTATCACAGAAGTCACAAAGTCGTTAGTCCAGCGTGGTGGACTATAACCTAGTCACCCCTTAGATGAGGTAGGCTCCGAGCCCCTTACTGGGGAAGTAAACGGAGCTGGTTAATGTGATGGAATTTGATTGTTAAGTCTACACGTGGTATTTTTCTTCGCTCATATTTTGATAAATTCTCGATGTATACAGTTATTAAAATATTATGTAGTACATGCAAAATACTTATAATTTCGCTTATGGCTTAATAAAAAAAAATAAGAATTAATAATTTATAAACGCCCTTCGTCGCGTTGTTGGGCATAACTATGAAGTTTTCGAGTTTCTTATTTTTGTTGCTTTGAAGTTTAATATTGTTGAGAAAGTTATGCTACGATGACTTTTAACGATGGATTTATTCCTCGCTGAACAAAATTCCATGCGTCTTATTTACAATTTCTTGTAATATATTTTGAAGCGTTCGATTATTTCCCATTTGAGAATCTGATTATAACATACGTAAAATACATTTTTTCTAATAGGAGTAGATAGGTTATGGGTAAAATAATTATAGAGGAATTTTAATAAAGCATAACTAGTCTATTTAAAAACAAAACAAAAAAAATACGGACAAGTCTACTTCTCTGGGGCACCGCTACCATACCAATCATGTTGTAAAACTTATGTGTAGTTACTATTTATTTCGAAGCAAATGTTAAGATAATTATTTTAACGAAGATGCATAAATCTAATATAGAATACTCGTACATCAGAGCATACCTAGATTTTAATAATAAACAATAGAAACTTCTCAAACAAAGCGTTCTTACTAAGTACGAAATGATAGGTTAGGTTAGCTAGCCCTTGTAGTTGGGTTACAATAACAGATCGTCGATGAAGTTGCCTCGGTGAAAGGTAACCGTGCTCACGACGTATCCATTGTTAGTTCGAATTAAACCACAATGTATACCCATATCCGAGTAGCAGGGTTCAATCACACGATATACAACTTTATGCCTCAACAATGTAATATTTAATTCATAAATATTTACGTGTTTTTATTTAAATCGTGCTATTAGTCCTATGCGTAATTTTCTTTCCTTATTTTCAACAATGGCAGTGATTAGTATTTTACTATTAGCAGAAACACTTTGAGACAAGTTAATTAACCTTCATTTGTAATTACAGAAATGCTTATATCTGTCTATCCTTAATCATTAACATAAATGTACTGTTTAAGATTGTTCTGTAATTAACCTAAAACAACTCTAATGTTAACTCTAAGATAAGATCATCCAGTTTTGTTTTTGTTAATAATTTTAATCCAATTTCATAATATTTGGCTCTAAACTTTATTTAGATCATCTATATAAATTGTTTTCGTCAAAATAGGTTTTAAATTGTGTTTTTTATTAGGGAAACTTTCGCTTAGTTTCAAGATTTTCAATCAGAATAAGTTTATTTCGCGTTTACAAATTAATGAACTTATAACACTAGGTTTCTTTTAAAAATGATATTCATTTAATAAATGTCTAAAGCTTAAAAACCTTCGTCAACGCTGTAGATAAAGTTATTCTAATAAAAAGTGTTTTGTGCAGCCGAGAACCTAAGCAATTTGTCTCGAGACATCTAAAAAGTTCGTATTTCGTTTTCTTATAACAAAGACGTATTAAATAATGTAATGTCTTCTGTTTTACTTACATGCTTTTAAACGTGTAAAATAAATTCATGTGAAAATAAGAAGTCTTCCTTAAAATACTCGTAGATGATTAGAATTAAATTTACATTTCTAGGAACTATATTTGATTACACAATTGTGTTAATAGACTAAATGTAGCTTTATTATGTTTACGTATGTAATTAATTTGTGCGTTTAGTTGGTTATATCTTGTGTAATATCTTCCTTATAATTTATGTAAGGTACGCTTTGTGTTGACGTTTTTGCTCCGGGCGGTCGCGCCTACGTATCAACCCTGGAATTTACTTGTTCGATAAGGTAATTTCAAACATAAGACTTGTTTCACACGATGGCAGAATAGTCAGCCAGAGCAGTGTATCTCCTGCTGGCATTATTTTACCGTCTCATAAAGTTGCCATTACCTACATTAATGCACAGATGTAAAATAATTGAGTTCTTAAGTATCGTCAATGGATGCGTTACAATGTTTTTTTATATTAGTTTGGCGGCAGTGTAAACTGACGACCAAAACTGTCTAACAATGAAGAAATATCGCATGTCGATTTTGTCTTTTGCCTACTTCATTTATCCGTGCAGACGATATCAAAATGATTTCGCCATATCCCTGTCTCTCCTAATAACATTACTGTTATTCAGTATTAATATACCAGTGTATTTAATTCTCTGTTACATGAAAATGTTTTTGTCTCTAGCCTGGGGCAATAAGGAAATTTGTACAAACAGATGAAGATAATCGTATTTACGTTGTATATTTATAATCTTGTATTAATGTTTTCATTTCCTTGTTTTGTGAAAGGTATATCTGTTTAATTTTGCTCTTTTTATCTTACGGTTTTTAATAAATGTTTTTGAAGCGTCAATTAAACAGAAGTTTTGATACAGAATTTATCATTTATGTTAAATAAATAAAGATTATGATCTTTTTAATTGTAATACAAATTGCTGAGTTAAACTAAAAGGCTATAAAAGTATAATTTTAAAAAGAATTTGTGTTTTTTTTAATGTTTCGTATAAGATATTTTCATGAATGATAATCGGTTAATTCTTTTTATTTGACAAGAACTATCTTTTCTGCTATACATTTGTTTGTTATTTGTGTAATAAAAACAGAACCACTATAATCGTCGTGATGCAATCCATTTGCTATTGTGCGTTTTATTGTCACAATAAACATCATTTGCCAAGCCACTACAATCATCCTGGTGTCATACAAAACATGAATCACTATACAAAAAAGTACCAAGTAAATGCCGAAATCAGTATTCGATGCTTAAAATCGATGCAAAAATCATGATTTTTCATTAATCTGTATACAAAACAATTAAATGTTAAATAATTGTTTAAAATGTAATTTCACTAATTATCTGTCGGGCCAGCGACGCCAGATGGAGGAGGAAAGTCCTCGAATGACGGCCGAGAAAGGGGACCATAAGCGTGGGGCGTCCTCCAACCAGGTGGACTTAGTGCGCCCGGCGGGAAGTCGTTGGATGCAGAAGGCGGAGGACCGCAATCAGTGGAAGGCAATGGGCAAGGCCTATGTCCAGCAGTGGACAGAGAAAGGCTGATGATGATCTATTTGATCCTCCTTAACAATTCATTGTTTTTTCGATTGTTATTAGATCTTTAGAAACTAATTGATTAAAATTATGTTTAAATTAAAAAATAATGTTAGGCAATAATGGTTTCGACATTGATTATTCGTTCCTACGAGTACCGTCGATGACGTCACTTTTTGGATTTTCCATCAAGTAAAACATATTAAAATGTGAACACAAAGACGGGGTATTACTTCAAGTTGTAAGTTAAACATCTACTTATAGGCTTTCGTCCGCTCAAAGTGCTAAGCTGTATTGAGAACAAAACCTGTGCAAAACTCTCCGCTTCTTGTGCGAGTAACAGCCACTAGTTTTCAATAAGTAGGCATAAACCTGGATTCGCTTACAGCCACCTATTGTAGACTTGTTTCACTGTTTAAGAGGATTGTTTCTCCCGTATTGCATGTTCTGTTTGCATTACACATATTTTTCTTAATATTATTTTTTTTACTAAAAGTAACGAAATGCCTCAACTTTCTGACTTTGATTTTTATCAGTCAGTGTTCAAACTTTGAGCATTAAAATTAAAACTAATAAAGTTCTAACAAGAATAGATAAGCAGTTCGTTTGTGATATTGGGCCATTGACCTCTCCATTTATTTAGTGTGTACCCTCTTGCAAAATATAATTTATATGGAAGTAACAATTTGACCTTTAAGAGAAGAGTTCTTTTTCAGTCTTGTAACTAAATAGTCTCGTAATCCGACCGTCTAATAACAATTTCCTGTCTCCACGCAATAAGTCATTCATTAGCCTTAATTTATTCTCCTTGCACTCACCTTACCAACGGACAAATTAAAAAACACACTCCTTCATCGTAACCCGTCCCCGTTCGCATTGTTCGCAACACAATGCTGCGTAACAACTGTCGTTTTAAAACTCACTAAATTAAAGGAGGCAATGTATAGTGTATTTTGTTGTTGGTCGAGTGCCCGTGCGCCGACTCCAATATGGCTTCTGTGATACGGCTGCCATTGGGATGACGTCACCGCATAACCGGACAGTCGCCGGCGGTGAACTGTGTCGAGTAGGGTTGCTTGACATGTTTGTTACCTTTTGTACATTTTAGTATTATTTTTGTTCTAAATACATAGAAACACTACCAACAATTTTAAAGCACACATCCTATTTTAACAATTCCCTTTATCATTTCATATACGCATGTGACAAAATAGTGTAAATTCTTATTTATTTCAATGTAAATAAGAGCTATTTTCGTGTGATGTCGTTTATGGTACTCTTCGCTGCATTGTCTTGATGACAGGTGGCATTTAAATTGCTTGCATTAGTGCTGCCTTAGCATTTGCCAGAATGCTTTAGTATTTTGCATACGGGAATGTGTTATAATGTTGAAATATGTGTAAAATAAGACATTATTACACATCATGACTCATTTCCATATTTTTTTATTGCTCAATGTTCAAATTCGGAAAGTTTTCCTATGAAGCAACTAAAACGTCACGATTAGTGAATGATTGTGTATCATGGTCTTTAAACTTCCATTAGCATAGAGATAAACCCTCAATAGACAAGTTAGTTTCAGTTATTTCATGAAGCATGTGACCAATTTATAATTGTTAAAAAGTAAGGTACATCACTAGTTTTAAGTGAAAGGAATTCGCATCGATATCGTCGAATTCTGTACCCCGTTATCGATATACTGATAATACTCCGACGCGTTCATTTCTCGTTCTATAACTCGACAGAATTACGTGATTGCACTCACGTTAACAACTAACACTACTCGAATTCAATTCCTAATTTGCCGGGTTTTAATTTAGCGGTAATTACTGGACGCTTTGATGATCATTTGGGGTCTAATCGTGAACGAAAATGACATTGACGTGGCGAACGAAAACGTATCCTATTTCAAAGGAGCAAATTTTCGAATAGCTTGTATGTTTCCTAATAAAAGTCAATAGCTCTAGATATATTCGATTTACCATTTACCTAATGGATATTCATTAAATATTAGTTGAATTTTATATGAGCATTTTAATTAGATTTCAACGATAATGCACTAAAGTTGCAGTTTCAGGTTATTAATAAAAAAGAGAATTAGTTAGTTATAGTCTAAATAAAATAACCACTAAATAAAAGAATATGTAGAAATAAAAATTAATACAAGACTAAGAGCTACAAAGCTCTCGATTTATTTAGGTTGAAATAAACAGAATGTCGATTACTATACCCATACTGATTTAATGGATACTATGGCAGACTTTTCGTACGAGAAATCGATACTAAGGAAAGTTTAAAGTAACTATTAAACGATTCTGAGTGGGCCAAAAGACTGTTGTGATAGTAATTAATTTGCTTTCAAAGTTTTCTTTGTAACCTCTATTTGTGATCTTCGGCGGATTATGAATACCCAAGGAAGCTAAAGCATCGACAGTAATTTGATCAGTGGCACGTCTAGCGGCTGTCAACTGAAGAGAGCGTCTAATGGAAATCCTGTGTAGTACTCAGATATAGCGTAAGTCTAACGAACATACCACAACTATTTTCAGCTTTACACATATGTAGGTTGATTTATTAAGCTTAATGCACAATACTGATCTCTTCATTGAGGTAAGATGTTTCCAGTATTACTGTTAAGGAATGAATTTCCAAATCTCTGCGACTTAGGGTCCTTCAATAAGCGAGTCTTTCTATTCCGTAAAGGCCGGCAACGGATTTGCGGTTCCTCGAGTGTTGCAAATGTTTATGGGGGTCGAAGATCACCTCGGTGATCCAGCCGCTCGTTTGGCCCCTTCTCTTATAAAAAATAACCAAGGGTTTGTGAAGAAGGTGATGTGGATATGTATTATCAATTTCAATCTACTGATTTTGAAGCAAGTGTCACTCGATTCTTATTCTTCCCGAGTACAATAAGATTTATTGTTTTTACTTACCTATCTTTTGTTATATTAACTTATGTTTGTAAAGCCGACTACATACGCTCAGTTTTAACTGTACGGTTCGACTGCGCAGTTAAAACTGACGCGTGTAGGCAAAACTGAGAACTGTAGAGTTCCACAGTGCAGTTCAAGTTGACGTGCACGTCAGTTTTAACTGCCCAGTTAAAACTGTATAGTTCTCAGTTTTAACTGCACAGTTAAATTACTAAGTGTTTGTAGCCGGCTTAACGAAATCATTTTCTTTATTTAAAATTCAATTTAATCTTTAACGTTGACCACAATTATATTGTAATCCATTCATTAGTGCTTACAAACAGTTTAACGTAACAAACAACAATAACCAAATGACAACCGCATTTTTGTGTTTTAAGTTTAGCGAACATTAAAGTTTTCGACATTATCGCAATTCACCGCCAATTATCCATTGACATCGGATGACCGCAAATGTTATTCGTTTTGCAATTATCCGATACTATTCGAAAGTCCAATTACGATAACAGGATAGTGTTGTACGAGTATGCGAATGGAGGAGATAAAAGTGGTGTTAAATTATATATTGACGTCTCCGTGAGACATTTTTCTGCTTTGAAATCGTTAGAAGGCGAAAGGAACAGTCGTTACCAGTGAGGTGATTTCAACATCCGATTACATATGATAGTAAATTGCTTTTTCTCGGAATAGGATTTCTTCAACTACGATTGTACTTGATTTTCAGTATAGAATAATGTCAAGATGAATTTCTGTATGTCTTTATAGTACACTAGCTGTTGTGCGCGACTTCGTCCGCGGGGATAATAATATAGCCTATGTTACTCGGGGATAAGATAGTTTTCTAATGGTGAAAGAATTTTTGAAATCGGTCCAGTTGTTCTTGAGTTATTTCAATACAAACAAAAATACAAAGTTTGTCTTTTTATAATATTAGTATAGATTGCCGAATTTCAAAATTATTGAGTTTATTATTGAGTCGCAGACCAAAAGAGTATTTTCCTAATGCGTATAAGACCAAGCCAGCGTAGGTTTAAGGAGGATTTAAAATTGTTACTACTGTTTCTATCTATCTGTGCAATTAACAGTTATTGTACACGTGTTCTAACGCGTGGACAATACCCGAGACTTGAATGTATGCCGACACAGTCGCCCATTCAACTCGTTGTGGCGTCATAAAACCCTGATCTCATGTGATTATTAACGAATCGTTTAAGAATTCTATTAGATTACAAACCCCTTTTTACTAAAAACACACTGTTTGATTGTACTTAATTTAAAAGAAAAAAGCTCTATTTAAAGTTTTATTCGTACGTAATTTCCATATCCGTCGTTCCCAATTTGAAACAAATGTACTGGTGAAGTTCTCGATTTCAGAGGAGCGTAATTAAGTCGTCCGAATGGCACAATAGATCCGTATTAGAGTTTCATTGGTACGAGACCCGGGGGTGCAATGAGAGTAATAAACCTAGCCTAGTGTTGAACTGACAGAATCTCTGCCAAGACTGATTCGCAGGATTACGTAACATCTGATAGGAGTTAGGAAAGAATGCCTCGTAGATAAATTGTTTGCCGTTCGTTTGGATTGCTTATTTTGTTGTTGTACTTTTGCTAACTCAAAGAATTGCTATGAACAAGATGGCTTTTCTTAGTTACTACGTAAATATATCTGTATTGTTTCTGTTATTATTAAAATGAAAGTGCAAAAAACGTTATTGATTATATTATACCATAAAAAATTAACAATAACACAAGGGGCTTAGGCCAATGATATTTTTATTTAAACTAACTTTTTTATATCATACGTACAGAGAAACACATTAATTTTCATACATGACAACTCATTATATTCATTCAAATTACATTTCATACGATTCAACTCAAAAGGCCCAAATGAAAGGACGAGAGGTAACCAATCGTGCGTCAAATTACCCCAATAATTGTTACAATTTAATTGCTTTATACGTACCTTAATGACTTTGCCGTTTGATTTAATAAAACTCAACCGACGTCTGTAATTAAAACAGGTGTAATAATAATGGCTTCGGGAAAATATCCTCTCTTACTTCCGTCTGCATTTAACATTTGTAATTAAGCGACGCGGATAGCACAATAGATTCCCATTAAACGAATCGTTCCTATGGTACCCTAGGGCATCGTTCCCCACAAAGCGGTGCGCCCGTTCAAAATATACTTCGAGATTGCTTTTAGTGATACGTAGATCAGTATCAAATTAAGATTTAGGTCTTGAAAACATATTTAATTTACCTAATTTAACTTTACTTAATTTCGAAATTTCATTATCACCATCACTATAAGTCCCCACCGCGGGGTTCGGAGCCAACCCTAAGAGGGTTGTGACTGGGCCCATAGTCAACCACGCTGGCCCATTGCGGGTTGGTTAACTTCACACGTATCTTTGAATTTCTTTACCGATATGTGCAGGTTGCATCACGATGTTTTCCTTCGCCGTAAGAGCGTCGGGTAAAAATGTACATACAAAAATTTGAAAAACACATTGGTACATGGCGGGATTAAAACTCGGTACCTGTAGATTACAAGTCAAGAGCCACCGATGCTTTTAATTAATTTCGAAATTTTAACTAAGATATAATTAAGTTAAAAATCTCACTCATCTCTGTTATTTATTTGGTGACAGTATTGGTCTTAAGACGTTTACTGCGGCAAGTAAAATCATTAGTACCGCGGCAGGCCGATATCAGCCTAGTCCACAGTGAATGTGTAAATAATGTCGAATTTTGACGAAATTGTAAAGTGAACGACGATAAAAGCGATTATTATATTTCACTTGTTCGGAAACACAAGTTTCCGACTGCTATTTCATGTTTCTATAAAATACAGACATATCCAGCTAAAACTAGTCTTGGCTTATATTTAGAAATAGGTTAATATGCGGCATAGATTCACTTATACGCTGCCATTTCGCTCACTTAATGAAGAAATACGCTTAGCTTTATCACTTCCACTATGTAGCGTTGATTCAATCAATATTGTACTGTGAGATTGGCTTTGTTTGTCAATCACTTTATAATTGTTATATGGGTTAATCCTTAACACAGAAATGTACTTTGCTTAATTAATAATTCGTACAGTGTTAATACTGATAGAGATTATTATGCTTCTGTGCTGAAATGTATCGAACCAATGAGATGCATAAATGCGTAATTGGTATTGTGAATTCATTCTATCTAAATGTACTATCACACAGCGAATTGTCTCACTTTTTATTATTAAATTAATTTACTTTGATCAAATATGTAAAGCTGTGAACACAACAAGCATTTGTATAAGTAATCCAATTAAATAGTCCCTAGAGCAAAATACGAAAAGCACAAGCATGTTTCAAATGTACTTAAACTTTTATAAATAAATTTTATAAAATTTAAATTTATTCTTAAGTCATTCGACATAAAAGCGATAGCTGTGAAGGTAAAAGCTTTTATTTTAATGTATGTTAAATATACAGCTGCAATTTCTCGACGGGATATTTAAAAAAGCGGTTCTATGTTAGAAAATACAGAAAAAGTTGTACCGACCAAGAGACACGTTCCGAGGCTCAAATGATTTCCGATTGCGTTTTCCTCTTACAAGGGACCATCGTAATAAAACCGATCCGAATCAGAACAAATTGCTATCGATTATTAAGTAATGCTATGTTTGATTTACACACTATTTTCCTCTAGTATTTCACAGACAAATTCGTTACGCACAGATGGTGTTTCTCGACGTGTTATCTCTGTCTCTAATAAAATAAAGAATTTATATTCTACCATTCTATATCAATAAGTCTTCTGGTGATTGTAGGCATACTTCATTCACCGACATTTATATTTAGTAGTTAGATTTGCTTCCTAGCTGCCAGTTTGCTAAAAAGAGAAAAACAAAATCAAAAGTTATATAAATTCGCTTCTATTTCGGTATGCTTTCGTATCAGTATGTTAAGACTTGATAAAATTAATCAGTATAATTAAAAAGTGCATTTGTAGTGCAATATTAAAAGTGTAAAGATTTAATTGTAACATCAATACGGTGGTATTACATCGGAATGGCTCTTGTGTTCATTCGTCGAGATTGAGTGCCATCGCTACGAGTGTCGCATCGCGAGAGCCGGTAACGAGTTGACAACTAGATAGCTTTCAATACGAACATTGAACTAATTGATGTTAATCTTTTTAATAACTGAAAATGTTTTAGAGTGTAACGTGATTATTATGTTGTGAAATCGGCAGTTATACAATCCACCCTAGAGAACATTACTCTTTCTTATTTTAACCCTCTTCTTGCCCTTCAGACAGTTAAAAAAAAAACTTTAGTTTTATATTTTAATCTGGATACTCGTATGTTTTTACATAATTCAAATGTTCTTTAATTAGCATATTATAATGCAAATACATGCAAGATATATTCCGTCTTTACAAGACGCAGACTGATTTGAATTTATAAAATTTCTCGTAGCGTACTTCCATGGACTCTTCATTAATTTAGACTTCAAACATTACAGTATATTTTGGTTACAAAATTTACCGTAGATTGAGATGTAAAACGGCCAGTATCGAAATGGGTAGACTTGCAATGTATTTAATTCAGTTCACGAACGGCTCTATCACCGTAAATTCTTCGTTCCTTCTCCTTTATACGGGATTTCGCCTCATTTCCCATAAATGGCATCATTAAAAAGCTAAGACCGGCAAGGAAATGGATCTACTTAAATATACATTGCACGAATGCGCAAATTGATATAAAATACTTTGCTTCTTTTAGTCCGACTTTCGGTGCCAAGTCAGCGACTGCAAGAAAGAAAAATTTTGCTGCTTTTAAAAAGTTTTATAAAGTTTTTATTTGAGGTTTTGCTTTGGTACCATTCGTGTCCCTTATGCGGAAAGTAAAGATGAACTCGGTTAAAACTCGCAAGGTCCCGGGTTAGACCGCCGCTAAATTTATCCGCATCTTACTGGCCACAACTAGTCGAGGACTGGGAGTAAGTTTTGAAAACTGACAACATTTCGAGGCGTGAGAAATTTGAGCACATTTGTTACAAATGGTGTAATTTAACTAGACACTTCGTGTGTCTCTTTCGTTGTTTTGAATTGCAACAATTGCAACGATTTATATTATTTCTTTTTTTCGTCGGTTTCTATTTATCATATCGTTTATCTGTATTATCTTAGCATAGTTGAGATATATTAAAATATTTATGATGTACGATATATGCTATATTAGTGCCCTTGTTCAGCGACATCCCGCCATTTTAACAAGATTTTCACTATTATCTTGAAAGCGAATATTTATCCTACTAGCAATTACCTAGACAACCTTGTTTTGTGTTTCGTATTTTTTTTTAAATACTGTATTGTAAAATAGGGCTAGGTTTAGAATAATTGTGTAATAATCAATTATATTTCTCTTGTTCCAGGTAAATGAATCATTCAACTAACAATTAGCTTTTATACCTATTGAATTTCACACAAAAGGAACTTCATACTGGTTTAAGCGGTAGTTCTTTTTTTTATTATTTATTAACAACAGTATTTATATCATACCTACTAGCTGTGGTGCGCGGCTTCGTCCGCGTGAAGTTACATAATATGTTACTCGGGGCTAATGTAGCTTTCTAATGTTGAAGTATTTTTTGAAATCGACCCAGTAGTTCCTGAGTTATATCAATTCATACAAAAAATTAAAAATACAAAGTTCCTTTCTTTATAATATTAGTATAGATAAACAAAACAATCCTCCACATATGACAAGGAAAGAAACCTCGTTACATTAGGTACTGGTCGGTAATACTCTGTTAAGGTCAGTCCTTTTGCTTTACCCAAGGGTCTGATGCCAACAAATTGAAGTTACAAAGTTTTTTGTCGAGTAATAATTTTTCATGAATAGTTCACACAAAAATAAGATAATATTTTTAAAGATAAAATACAATTTTTTGAAACTATTACTTAATAGATTAGCTAGTCAAAAAATAGAATATCTCTTTATTTATTAAAATTTATAAAAAAAACCCACTTTACTGTTAAGTCTAACTACAATTGAATTTAAATAGCTTTGTATTTAGTTATTTTTTTGAATTAGTCGAAGTACGACATTATCTTATAAAAAATACATTAACTTAAAGAAATATAATTATTCTTCCAGTCGAGATAGTGGTTGAAAAGGGTGGTTTCCTTCATATAACTCCATTAATTTTGAATTTAATTAATCTTTTTCTTGAAAGTTTACATTAAGGTTTAAGAGGCATCCACAGTTCTAGGTTGTGAGGTGGCTGGAAGCCAAGTGCGCTTTGCACTGAATCTCTTCAAAGAGTTTCTTAGCTCAAGAGGCCCGCTACTTGCGGTAACTTCGACTTAAAGCATTTACATTACATATTACAGTTTGGATTAATAATGTATAAAAAAAACCTTAGAATTTAACACGTCGAATAACTTTAATTATTTTGATTACTGTCATAGTTATTTAATGTTATTTAAATAATCTGCCTTTGTGATATAGCTACTTCGAATATGTTAAAAGTGTAAGCGGCAATTAGTCTTTAAATTATACTAGAATAATTTCTTATTTATTCTTGTGGCGTTCCTAAAAATAGTGTCCAGTTATTGTGTTTAGAATTTAATCTTAATCTCTCACAGTTTACAGTTTTTCGATTTATAACTGTTGTACTTAATGCACATTTGAAGATAATATTTCAAAACGATATGCAGCCGCAGTATCCGCTTTACTTTTAAAACTAACGTAGTTATGCAACAGAAATGAATGCAGTGTGAAAATGTAATCCATAACATTAAGAAGTTGAAACAAGCTGTCTCCAACTTCGCCCTGATGCCTGTACTCGGGATAAAACTAATCTCTAACATGCTACCATTTGCGTTATCTTTTTATAAATATAAAATACTTTTAATTAGATTATTTTCGTATCAATAATTTACGTTTATCTAAATTTACACACATTTACAATAATGCGGCTGTTCTATGCAATGCTAATTTAAATTTCAAAGCCCCCTTAAGGGATCCAAAATTCTAAATCAATATTTAATAAGCCATTTTAAATCCAAACCAATTGCAGTTCTCTTTAAAAATATAATTTATCTTGAACTCAGTTGGTCGTAAGATGACGCTGTTGTTTATAAGTATAGACATTTGCGGTTTATTTAACTTGACAGATAACAATAACAATTCCATTTATACTCCACTAACCGATGAAATAAATATAGACTCTATTTGTAGCAGTATTAAGGTAGTTTCTACCTTATCAACATAAAACAAGCATCACTGTTACATGTCACATTAGTCATCTGCGTTATTAGTTTCCGTTACGCGTTATTATCCTCTCAATTAAGAAAACATAACGTTAACGCGTATGGTTTACGTTACGATTTTTTTCTTGACACGCGTTTATACGCGTGGCAGACATATGTTCTGGAGGCGTGACGCATGAAAGTAGACATACCCTCATTGCTTAGGGCTGCCAACTGGGAGAGGTGTCCCGCTGTGTTGGAATGAATCTGTTTTTGACAACCCTGTTATGAGCGTGATATTGTGTCCTGTACCGGCTTGCGCTGGATTTAAATGTATTCAGGTTATTATTCTGGAAATTGCGTTATTTGTACCGGTGCAATAACACGTTCTGTGATTGGATTGAATGTCACTGACAGACTGTTTTTTTTTGTTTGATTACCTGATTTTTATTTGACTATTGAATTTGTGACATTTAAAAATGAACCACTAACAACTATACTACCTTGTAATTCTGTAATAGATCATCACCGGGTCACTATAAGTCCCCACGGAGGGGCTCGGAGCCTACCCTAAGGGGGGTGTGAATGGGCCCATACTCAATCACGCTGGCCCAGTGCGGGTTAACTTCACACATATCTTTGAATTTCTTCACCGATATGTGTAGGTTGTATCACGATGTTTTCCTTCACCGTAAGGGCGTCGGGTAAAAATGTACAAACGAAAATCGAAAAACACATTCGTAATGGCGGGATTCGTACTCGGGACCCGTATCTGACCTGTAGTTAAGATTACAAGTCAAGAGCTAAAACCCAGCCACCGACGCTCTCAGATAAATTATTAGTAATTTATATTACATTCATGGTTTCTTTTTTATTTACTTTCTCTACAGCGGCTCTGTTAGCTTACTTATTTTTATAGTGTCGCCAATTTTATAAATATGATAATTTTCTTCACAACTAGCAATCTATTGGGAATATGCATATTGCTAGCTGACTGAGCGCAGCAAATAAAGGTATTGCTGGTGAACGGTAACTGCAGAGTAAATAGCAGCCGGGGACACTTAAATTTGCATAGGGTCTTGTCTCAGTTATGCTAGGTTCACACGAGGACAGTACAGAGGGGCAGACAAGTACTAACAGTGTTGCACACTTAATCTTCTATCTTGAAGTGTGTTTAAACAATAGCTGTACTGCACTGTCTACTACACTATCGCCTGCCATACCTTGGTGGACAATCAAAAAATATGACGTCACGGTATGAAAGTTTATTAAAACTATTGTATTTTGTTTATATAGTACTTTAAAAGCATTTAATTTGAAATGCTTTCTGTTTAAAGCCTTAAAGATCTTTCTAAAACCCATCTTATGAGAATTCATTGTCTGAGAGTCTTAAATGTACTCAGTAAAAAGTTTTGAATTTAACTAGCTTTTTATATAATGGCGGACGACAACGTTGAATTCAAATCCAATTCTTTCGAAAATTTTTAAAGTAACTTTAACATTTTGCTATCTGGCTTTGGTTCGTTTAATGTTATTCGAACGTGGCAGAGTTTTAAAACTAACCAATTTATAGATTAATGAATATTTTAATTTGGCTCAAAGTAAATTATAACTTCGTACGATGTTTGTAATTTGCGTGAAAGCGGAGGATTAGATTATTTTGATTTTATGCTTAAATCGATCGCATTTGATAAAGTTAAATTGCAAATCTTATTGATCAAACTTTAAGAAACATGGAGCTAATATACTTCCTTGTAGCCTTCGAAGTTTTTGCCGTCACATGGTCCTTCGAAGTCCTCGATTCCGTGCACTTCAGACCCCATTATCGTATCTCGAGTGGGGTTCATATTTCAGACTGGCGCCCCGTCGCGTTAGTTTTGTTTTTGACACTGCTAATATTAAAAGTAAGTTTATGTCACTATGCAGGAAGTATTTAAGTTTAAAAAATAATCTCGGTACGCAGAGTTAAGTGGTTTCTAAGCAATTCTTAGTTTGTGTACGTGTATGTGTACAATCCGCAAAAAAAATTGTAGATTTGTTATATAAAATCGACACTACGAATCTATTAAATAGATAACATAGCATTCTAATTGTCCGTCATCAATTACATTTTGTTTCCTTTGCTCAACTATTTTCACTTAAGAGTTCACGAAACATGTTCGGAATATATGATTATACGAATTTATATTAAGACTTTTATCATGGTTGAACTGGTTAGTCTTATCAATACTGTTATCGTTTATCGGCGCTAGGGAGTGCCGTTTACCTTGCATCGACTGACTCGATAATTTTATGTCACTATCTCTAGTATTGATAAGTCGTGTTAAATACTTTGCTTTATGTATCACTTTAATCAAACATGCATTTTCTGGAAAACGTTGGTTGAGTGTATCCTTGAAATTTTTACTTGAATATGCCTAGAAAAAAAATAGTTTGTCCCTTTATAGATGCGGAAGAAAAGGTCTGGTTCAACGTCAGACGAAATAGTCACAAAATGTTGATTCAAATTTAATAATAACTTCTATGTTGTCGCACGTTTTAAAGATTTAGCTGTAATTAAATTTCTGTCTTGACCTTTACGTTGATAGCAAGTAATTTAAACCATTATCGTGCGCTGTTCAATCCATAAATCAACCCAAAATTGTTTTTGAAGACCTATCGCTAAGTATCCAACTTACTAGTCCACTAGAGTATGGAGAGAAATTCTATTAAGGGCCGCTTGCGAAAGTTTCGAGGCATCTTGACAAGTTCGAAGGACTACTTAGTGAGGGGCATTTTATAACCTACCCACATCTCGTGAACTTAGTCAGATTTAGATAGACTTGTTGTTGAATGTTCAGCTAATTAAGTAGTTTTATACAAACATTTTCTTGTTACTCAGGAAATGTTTGAAGTTTTCTGGCCACAAGCAATTCTTATTTCGATCACGACTGTTCTTTTTATTTTGTTCGAAAACCTACAATAAAATTGGTAAAAAAGCTCAAAACAAGGCTTCTTTTTCTCAGAATACGATACAAATCAATTCCAATTATTCCGGCTTTCGCAACTTCGTTTCATTTCGTTGTTAGTCACGTGATCGAAATATATCGAATGGCCGACTTCCCGCCATTACTGGCGTAAAGGCGGGAAGCCTTAGTAACATACATTAGCCGTGCTAACCGCATATACACGCATTGTATTGTCACGACTCTACTTCGCTTTGCAAACGGCACGTAACACTTTGCCTGTTAATCTATGTTGAAGTTAATGTCTTCGGTAAACGCGTGTTGTTTGTTTTGTGAAAATCTTCAAAGGATTGGAACATCTGTTTTATTATAACTCTATGTCTCTATCACAAGAGTCACAGTCTTTAAAAATAAGCAATCAATAGGGCTCAGAAAACCGTTTTTTTAAGTTCGAAGACCTCGAAGGCAAAGGTCTTATTTTGTGACTTTTTGTATTGAATGTGATCCATCAATTTACAAGCCCACGCATGCCTTACCCGCAGATTTAATAAAATATTTAGTCTATATCGGTCTTGTTGAAGGTATGAATGAAGAGTGCCAGGACTTTATGTCGTAAAAGTGTGTAGGTGTGATGTATCGGTTAGACGTTTTATTTCACACTCCTTGGAACAAATAAATTAAAACGTATTTTCATTTTGAAGTATCTTTAACAGGCACATGTCGCCGAAGAAATTCAAAGATATGTGTATTCACGCAATACGCTCTAGTCGTGGAGTTGCGGAAAATGGAGCCCATCATGGGTCGAACCCTTTAACCTTTATCTTTAACATTATCAAACTGTTATGATAAACCACCATAGTTACCTTTTTAATCCTGTGGTGCTATTATTACTATTGATTTCGCTGGCTAATCACCTTAGATACCTACTCTAAGAGATTGTCATCTCTCTCAAATTCTATGAAAAAAGTAGAGATAGCTGTATACGACAGTGAGTTAGTAAATATCATGTTTACATCAAGGGTTGTTTTCGTCTAAGAAATGCTCGACATTGAGGGGAAGTTACCTGCGCCCACTAACTTAAAAGCACTCACTTAAAAAAGGTACAAAGTTTTATTACCTGGACCTTTTTTTAAGACAGCAATTGATTTTATACACTGTATTTGTTGTTGGGATACTCAGTATTACATTTTTAAGGTACTTTGTACACGTGTTTGTACAATGGAAAACGTTTAAGGAAAATCTTTTCTTTTTATATTTTTCTGACTTTTGTTCCATTAATTCATTTACAATTTCTAATATTTTATGTTACTATGTGAAAATCTTCGGATGTTAATAGAGTTATATATTGTTTTTCTACTTTATTGGAACGAATAAATTCTTTCAAATATTTATGATCTTGACGTTATTTTCATAATTTGAATATTAGAACTTTTTTTATATTTGGATAGTCACCGCCCTTGTGTAGCAAGATTGTAATTTATCAATTACTATGAAGTATTAAAAAAAGCTTGTCCACCGAGTCGTATAATTTACTCCACCAAAATAACTTATTAAGTAGTTTCTGAACATTGTGTTGTACAACGGATGTCAATAATTGTGGCTTTAGTAATAACGGTGGCGACATCTTTGTAATTCATTCAAGCACGACACGTCTTTTGAAAGGAACCTTTTTGTGATGGGATCTTTTTACTAGGAACACATCAACTAATGCTTGTTTCACACGAGGGCAGAAAGTGAGACAGAACAAGAGACAGTGGAGTACTTAATTCTGTTGTTTTACAGGAACGGACATTATAAATGCATTTTTATTGTGTTTGGCCATTATTATGCGTACCTACGTAGACATTTCGTCAACACTCAACTATACGAGTATATTGGTTATAAAAACTAAAGGTTTATATTTAATTGATATAAATTATTATTATTAAATGTGATACAAAGGTCAATTAACTGGCCAAAATAAGTTATGAGAGTTCTATTGTAATATTATTTTATATGTATACAACCCTAAGATACATAGGTATACTATTGTTGTGGAAAAAATACAATACATACAATACAATTCATGAATAATGAAACAAGGACGAATTTAATTGTTTTTAGTCGTAGGTTTTATAATCCAGTGCACGTGAGGTCTTCAGTTACGGGAAACAAGTCTGTGGTTGAAATTGATCAGTTGGATGTAATCAATGAAAATAATACCATGTCTTAGTAATATTTCATCTAAACTAATATTTGCATTATTTGTTTGAAATTAATAATACTTTTAGACCGATTTCAAAAAGTCTTTCACTATTAATGTGCTACATTATCTCTGACTAAAATAGGCTTTATTTAATGATTTAAAAATAAACGTTCATCATCAAATCAGTAAATATACGCGAAAGAAAATGATTTCTGATATAGTTTTTTTGTCAAAGTTTTAGTTTCCCTATAACACAAAAGTAACAAACAACAATACCTAAAGATTGTAAATAAAACAGTATTTTATTCTAAAAATATTTTTGTTTACTAAACCTTATATTTCAAGAGCAATTTATTTGGGATTAGTCATAAAGGAACTCTGTGCACAATCTTAGAGCGCCACTTTTCATGATACAGCAAAAAATTTGAATCACTCTCCTAAGAAACCTTCGTAGTCTTGTTCCGTAATCCCATTATTCTTAAGGTCAATATTTGAAATAAGGCTAAGAACGCACTTTAGACGTTTAGAGTTATTTCACACCATCCTTTTTTGTTGATTTCAAATTAACATAGAATGACTCCGAGAAATGATTTGTGTGACTCAACGCCTGAGAATAATGTTTATTTACGGTTAAGAAAGTTTGAGTCTCATTATAATTTACTGAAGCTATGACTCAAGAAACCTTCAATTATAATTTGAAGTTGTAAATTGGTTTTTAGTTTATTAAAGATTCTACCAAAAAAAACTCTCTCTTTTTTGCTCTCGTAATGGTATTTGGTGTTTTAATCCATTTTTTAACCAACTAACCAAAAGGTTCTCAATTCATCTGTATGTATTTATTTTGTTCAATCTAAATCAATTTCAAATAATTATGGTTTTATGATTTCAGTGGTGATGGGTATATATAGATATCACCACTAAATACTAACCTATTTCAGTTGTACCTTTCAGTTCATTTGCATTGTTAAAGCGGATTCTTCAACCTAGTTTAGCAACTTACCTTTATTGGATTCTGCTCGCTCTATTTTTACTATTGAACAACAATATCCGTTAGTTGTAATAACTTTCCCGTCGCTTAACTATTAATAATAAATATTATCTATTGAAAATGTAATGAGTATCACTTTACAAAATACTATAGTTTGTGTTTATACAATATTTTGTCTAGTCTCCATTGCCGAAAACTCTTTATATAAAAAACATTGTCTTCTCTATTTTTACAAAGATTATAAGAGGGATGACAATTTTTGTAAGTAATTCTCGAATATCTACTTCTTTACAGTAACAATGCAAAAAATCTACACATTTGTTGCAAAACATGACAACAAAATAAAAACAACGAATCAATATCGTTGACATTTTAAGTCTGCTCGTATAACACCTCGACATTTAAAAGCTATTCCGTAATGGATATTGTACCGACTTTCGTGTTTTGAGTTATTAAATCGGATGAAAATTAATATTTTATTACCCAAGTCGTACGTACTACGTAAGTACGTCAGTAACTGTATTTAAATGTGTATAAAAATAGCCTAAGTGTACCGATAATCTTATTTTTTGTAACCGAGCTCTTTCAATTCGATTTTCAACCATTGACCATATGTTTGGTATTATTAAGAGAGATTACTAATTTGGTAATATTAAAATTATTCATGAGGCAAATATCAACATAATACCTACTACCAACATCGTAACCAATAACAGACGTTAAAATAGTAACATGTTATTTTTCCTAGCATCAATTAATTACTGCTTTGGTTCATATTCTTCAATTACCTAAACCTTAACTCTTATCGTAAATGTTACAATACATATTACAACTACTAATACTTCATAGTTGTACTGATAACCATCTATAAATTGCGGACCACGCAGTGTAAGGTATGTGGTCCTTCGAGCCGGATAGCGTACCATTTAGTTGACCTAAACCGGATTATTCATTGTTACTCATTGGATTTGTAGGTATAAAATCTTACCTTTAAAAAACTTAACCGTGTGTTACCTTGTTCCCAAGAGGCTAAACCGGTTGTGCACGAAAAGTGGAACATTGCCCTCATTTCACTTCAATAGCTGGTACCTTTTGATTTCTTAACTCGTACCGTACGCTAATAGCTTTGATGGAGTTATGTTAACTGCATTAATTTGTTTTCTGGCTTTGATTTTTATTTTATGTTCGTTTTAAATTAATATTTATTTTGAGCTGACACCATTATGGCTAGTTTTGTACGATATTTGGTAGTTCTAAGATTATATACTTTGGTTAGATTTTAGATTTCTACAATAGATACAAATAGATGCATTATACTCGTAAATAGTGTTGCAATTATGTTATTGGCTCGCGTATAAAGCGGCGCTCGTATTTTCAAGGATTCTGACTCACTGACGCCATTGCAAGAGAATGCACTTAAATGTTATAGCTACACGGTTATGCATCTATTATGCCGCATACTTCGAGAGGTTATATTTATAGGAATAATCCGTTCTTGCATGTTTTAACTGATATTGATTATTATTCATTAAAACTTAAATAATAACCGTTGAATATTTCAATAAACATTTTATTGAAATATTCAACGGTTCCCGTGTTTGATAGAATATTTTTTTAGCAAAGGTGAAATTTTAAAGTAATACCGCGGCTTTATTCTCGCTTCGGAAAATTTCTTTTTAACTGACGCAAGAATTTAAGCTACACATAAAACGAAGGCAGTAAACCGAGCTCGCGGACGCCCGTGTCGGTTTATAAAGGTTTAGAGGGGATGAAGCATGTCTCTAAAACGGGAAATTGCTAATTTAAATGACTACAGGCGCATACTTGCGAGATTTATTTTTGCAAAGCCAAATCTTCCAATCGCTCCGTTCTATACAATTACGCTTCGACGTTTTCTTTGAATTTTTCTTTTGTTTTTTGGTAACGCTGTCGGATATAACTTTTGGATTATACGTGACAATAATACGCTATTTTTAATTCTAAATTGTATTTTGTATACAAGATAATGCTACATCGATTTATGAAATAATTCTAAAGTTAATAATTAGATTAATACGTACATTTTAAATCTCTACAGGCTTTGTATAGTGCGCCATTATTGGAGTAAACCCGTAATTTATTATAGAAAAAGAGGAGAAATTAGACACAATACCTACTATAATTGATATTTACTAGCGATAAAAAGTACCTACCTTATAATATAGTTGTAAAATGATTGGCATTATAAGTATTCAATTGACGTTTTTGTTATTAATATTTCGAGGTCGTCTTGTTTGTCGACGCTACATAGAAGTAGTACTGCGTGTCCAACATAACAAGGACATTTGTTTGAGTTACGGTATTATCCCTTTCAATTTCAGTTTACCTTGTCTTTTGTCATACTTCAGGTTTGTCTAAACCATCTATTGGTTGTCAATCTTTCAAGGCATCTGAGGTTACCTCTAACGTCCATGGCGAAATATAGTGACTGTGTTATGTTATGGCTTAGGTATCTTCAACTATTGGACTTGATATAATTTATTCTAATTTTGGTAACCGAAAGATTGTACTGTTTGTTACATTATGTTAGTGTTCTAGACTGACAAATAAAATGTCCTAATAACCTTATTGTAATGATTATTCAATCTTGTTTAAATTTTTTTTTGTTTCCAAACACGTTATCCTTAATTTTATCACGATGTATGACAACATGCTGGTCACTCATTAAAGTAATATTGATTGTTACTTATTGTGGGCAAGACAACAATTAATTACATTGAACCTTGGGCTTTGAAACTCGTCTATATACAGGATAATTATTTCTACCAATAAATGAGTACTGTTCAATCGCCTAAAAACCGATCCATTGGTATAAAAACATTTTTCTTTGACCAATAACATTGTGTTCAATTTCTAGACATGTTAAAGTTTGAAAAAAATAAATCACAGTTCCTTTTGAAAACGTCTCTCGATAAATAAAGTTCTCTGTCACGGTTTGCGACTTAATTTAAAAAGGATAAGTGTCCCAACCCCCAGGCACAGTCTAAATCTTAGGGGTATTTTAAACCCCCGTTACCTTTACACGCCACTTTATGAGAACGAAGTATTAATATAGGGGACATATATTACGCTCGCCGAAGACCCATAAATATTTTATGTTGATTAACTTTTTCTTTAGTCGAGCTCCGAGCATAATCTAAGCAACGTCTATTTAATATTTCACGAAGAATCTATTAACGGTACGATGTGTGTAATAGGAACACGGGTAAATATTATCTTTAGATGAGTGGTAGAATTTACTTTTTTTTTACTCATTGTGTTAATAAGTTAAAAAACAAAACTATACAGTGTAAAAATCGACGAAGAGTTGCTCAGTGCTTTGCATAATTAAGTAAAAAAGGGAACGATAGTATGATTTTATAGAGTTTAGACAATGTTGAATACACCACAAACATCACTCTATTCTCCCTCACAGTATATCCCGCTATCCCGAAACTGACGAACTAAAAAGTCGGAACATCACGTTCTCGATTATTGATTACATTTACTGCTAGTAAACAAGTTCTCTTGTGCTCGTTTCCATTGCACCGTTCGACGTATTTGAACAATGACTTGCTTATGCGAATATTATGGTAATGGTATCACTAAAGTGCCGCGCTTTCTTTCTCCGACCCACTCGAGGTAACAATTTACCTAAGATAGCTGAGATTTATGGCCGGCGAGATAACGACCATGGCCACAATGTTGCTGAAAACAGCTAAAATAAACGTGACAACAGTAAATACCTTTTTGAATTAATTGCGCACTCAATTTAGGTCACAAGTGAAGATGTAATTTGGTTGAAGAATTTGTACGAGAAAAATGAAAATATTTTTTATGGGTAACTTGGGAATTGTTTTCGGTAACGTCATAACATTAAAGATGTCTTTGTTTATAATGACACTAATGCCCAAGGATGTCCCCTACCATTGTACCAACCTACATGGCGAATATTGTAAATTTTTATCCTCGCACTTCGAGTACCTATTAACATAATATAAGTCTAACATCACCAATGGTTGTAAACTCGTATCGATAAGTGGAACATAACCGGGCGTTACGTTTTACGGGGGAGACGTTACACGTGATTCAATGGAGCCGGGGTGTTTCTATGACGATAAAAGTGAGGCGGGGTCTTATCTTGTGTTTTTATATTACGCTGCGTTGGCGATACACGCGTGACTGGGTGTGAGCGATCATGATCCGTGAGACTGTTTACAATCCCCCTGTAACAGTTATCTATTGTGACATAAAAACACCCTGTAGATAATGTACACTTTTATTTCTTTTGCAATTTTAACTGTCAAAGACGGTATTCTTTATTCTATGTTTTTACGTCTTGCTTTCTAGTAATATTTTTTATTTAGTTGTCATTTTTTATAATGTTATTTTATTGTGTTTTAATTTCGTCTTACTTTTCTTGTTTCAGGTACAAAAATGTTGGATTTCGTTAGAACATAACTGGCAAAAGTTTGGGGTAAAATTAAAAGTTAAGATTACTTTTAAAACGTTTTAGAAAACTTATTGCATAGTGAAGTCTCATTGACAAATAAAGATAAAATGCTATTATTATACAGGTGTTTCGTGAATAGAAACGCACAAGAAAAATAACAAGCTGGTGTACCTGTTAATTAAAGCTTTTAAAGATAAAAATAACCGCGTCCCATCGACTGTAATAACCTATGTTTTCCATGCCATACTTTAACGTAACACCTGGACTGTTCGCTGCGAGTGCATAATGCACGACATGCAATCAATACGCGAACGCTTTACGATGTTACTTGTTATTACGATTCAAGTTATACCTCCCAGTACCCCACTGTTAGTGAATGAATGATAAATGAATGACTGAGTGATATGTAAAAATAGAACATAGAAATATTTTTTTCAATAAAATATATTTTATGAATTTAAAAAATGGACGTGCGTTACTGAACGTATCTTTCGATTGGCGACATTGCTGATGGAATCGACAAAAATGTATGAAACTGACAACGACATTCGATAAGTCATGTTCTTGTCACTTGTGAGATATCGAACATTATTGTCAGTTGCATATATTTTTGATGTTCGCCATCGAATCGCTTTGTAGCGCATCTACTTTGGGTTACCTCCCCTGAGTGGAATGATCTTCGACTTATTGTAAAAAAATATATAATTTTCTTGCACGTATA
>QDHC01001659.1:315104-386340 GCA_013186455.1 Papilio dardanus tibullus | reverse complement strand
AAAATCTCTTTAAACTTAGTTGTAGAGATCTAATTAGTGTTAAAATTATTATATAAATTAATTCTATTTTGAGTTAAGATGTTTGGCAATTAAGATATTAAGTTACGTTAATGTTACAAATAATTAAAAGATATACAAGTTAAATATTTAATATGTAATTGATGTAATAAAACTACTTCAATTAACTAATGAGAAGAATAAGATTATTAAAAACTTTACAAACATTTCAATTTTATTATGACTTCTTTTCCTTTCAATTAAATATTTCAGAATATATTTATTATAAACTGTTGGTGCTTTTGTCAACTAGAACACTAGAAAGTAAATAAAAGATCCGAACACACCCAACAATGCCCGCTAACGAGAACACTCATGTCATTTAATAATTGAAAAATAAAAAAAACATTTGCCAGCGTTTTTCCACACCCCGCACAATGTTACCCACTACGTTGCAACCTTAATTATATTACGAGCCATTCGCATTTGTTAACAAAAATCACAATTTCGTGAAAAAAAAACGACCAACCAAAACAACATCACGGCACGGTCATTAATTACTCAACTTAGCGGACTAGTACATTCGCATGTTTCCATTGTCAATTAGGTAAATTAAATAAACCGTGACGGACCCGGTCGGTCCGCGAAAATTAACATAGCTTTTGTGGCGTTAGTTCGAGACACAAACAGGACGGAATACTGACGAAGGGTTTGATAAAGCTTTGTGTTACTTACGTTCAGTCATTCAGTTATGTTTGTTGTACAATATTTATCTTTGATACTGGATTTAAACTCTCCTAGTTTCTATTGTGGAGGACATTTAATTATAGCAGAAGTATGTTCTTTGTTTATTATGAATCGTTTGTTACGAAGTGAAGTATTACATAGGTATGTATTTGATATTAAAATAAAAATAATAAACTGCCGCAGTAGTGAAGTTGTCATAAGAAAGTCATCTAGTGTTTTCTATCGATTCACGTATTTGAACTCATATTTTACTTAACTACATGACGAGTTGCATCTACATTTACTTGGTTATAAGATTAGAAATATTGGATCCATTACTGTGTTGCTATTATTAAAATTAATTGCAGAATAGTTGTGCAAAGTTAAGTTAAGTTACGCGTGCGCCGACTACGTAGTGCGGTCAAGTATGTCGTGCGCCCGCTTTGTTTATTGGCTTTTTATTATGTGAGCAAATAAAAAGTGAAAATATTTAGTGTGGAAATGTAATTTGTATACGTATGCGACCTCGCACGCCAAACTCGGCGGTTTATTATACCTCAAAAGTCCACTCCGCCAACTGGCATGCCAAACCCTGCATTTATTTTCCCATAAAGAAAATGTATTCAATGTTAGTTGCTGTTCTAATGTAGTGTAAGTTTTTTTCATTCGGGTAGGAAATTATAGCATACTTCGGATATTACATGTTACATTATGTTATTTTAGTATTGTATTAAAAGTTTTTATATGGAAGCAAGAAAGCGAGCGGTTAATGCCATAGCATATTATTTGACGGTCATTACTGACAATAGTTGTATGAGGCATATAATTGTTACATATTGAGATTGGGAGAGAGTAGTAAAAACTGAGGGAAGGGATTAAATAGAAACTAGAGAAGAAAGAAAGCCCATTGACTAAGGACCGTGTTTAACGTTTTTCATTTTAGCAAAAATCATTATATCCCTTAGTATGTTCTGTGTTAAATTGAGGACACGCTGTCTAGTAGGCCAATTGAATTAGAAGACATAGCAGTAAGTCTTACTGTACGAACATTAGCAATTGAACCTAATTACTCGTTGTGAAGAGTTGAAACAAATGAAGACGAGCTAACGGGAGTTGAGTACACTATAGTTGTAGCCTAGTATTTATTATTGTATATGAAAATAACTATGAATATTATCGTAATAATTTATGAAAAGTTGTAATATAAAAATAAATGTTAGTATTAGCCTTAACTTCGCTATTGTAGCCCCGTGACCTCCCAATAAAATATGAGTGCGAAACTTTAGGCGTGCCTCCATTAAAATGGATGGAAAATCGTACTATACAAACCAAAACACTGGTATTATTTTCAGGGCGAGGCCATCGGTACAACATTATAAATAAAAATTAAGTTTTATTTTTATTTGTTGAATTTAGACATTCTTAAACAATGTAGTCTTTACCCTGGTTTCCCAAAACGATAAAACTATTCGAAGTTAAGGGTCTTGTCTATTTTCGAATGCTAAAATTCTCATATGTCTTCAGTTATTTATTCTATTAATAAGTAAACGAAGTATAGTCTATGAATAATTGCTTAAAATATAGGTTTTATTTATATTACAAAGCATTTAAATCTAGAATAAAGCTTAGTTTAACTTCCACACATCTAGACAAATATGTTTCCGTGCAAGACTAGTTGCGAGCTTATCCTCGCAAAGGCATTACAGTGCATCTTGATGTATCGTCCTCGGTTTATCTAACTATTAGGGAAATATCTCCATTAGACGATCTGCATACAGGGCTGCCAACATTGCACATTTTATTTTTCAAATTAAAATGAAAAATGATTTATTGTCATCTGAAGTATCTAGAACAAATTGTGCCAGGATACTCGCACTAGGCGCAGCCTGTATCACGACGATCTAGCTCTGACACTTAACAAAAAACATCGTTCGACGGCAACATACTAATATCATAACATAAATGTTAGCAATTTGTATATTGTTCGCTTGCGAGCTATTACAAATCACCTAAGGATTTGACAGAATATTCTTCTAAGTTAAGATATAATCAGTACATTGTCAGATTTGTGTTTTATTCAAAGTTTAAAGAACCAATATACGTTCGAAAGGAACTATGTAATGTTATAAAGAGACATCTGTTAGATTCCATCGCGGCCCATTTGAAGTGTTAGCAAATTATTAGGTTATTCTCAATTACATGTACACTTCAATTTGAATGCAGTAACCCTACCGTTGTTATAGGGCAGTGGACAAAGTGATTCGTTCCCGATCGTACTATAGATAGGAAAGGGAAGCGGCAATAAATACATTTGCTATGCGCACCGCGTCCGAGGTCACGACTTATGATAAATAGCTCTTGTTCAAGCTTTATTTCCATTTTGACCCTTAACATGAGTCATGGGCACGTAATATTATAGTTTGCACACTTTTCGACTTTAATAACTCAATGAACATGTGATTCTTTATTTGTTGAATATGGCTTTTGACTTTACCATTTATCAACCTTCTTAAAGAGCTTCGTAGTAACAATGTACCTATCCCTCATTCTATATGCCATAAATTTACCCATAGTACATTCGCTACGAAGCGATTCTATAGTGACCGTCAAAAATGTATGAAACTGACGTTCGATATTTCACAGGTGACAATCACATGACTTATCGAATGTCAATTTCAGTTCCATACATTTCTGTCGATTCCATCGGCGATATCGAAAAGTACTCTGGGTAGCCCCCTAGTTAGAGAAGCTAACACTTGTTGACAGAATACAAATCGATACCGAATTTAAAAGACAATAGAGAGGAAGCAGATGGTAGAAAGATTTTCTAAAATTCATGTTCATTCCATCAGTGCCTATTTTAAAAATGTTAAATCCCAATTCATTGTCATACCCTTTCAATGTATGAAAACACAATTATAAAGTCATTGCTTTCTAGTTAATTCTGAAACACAATCAAATTATCTTTTCCCGTTTAAAACTTAATGCGGAATTATAAAAGCGACTCATTTAACTCGTGGAAAAGTATTAAAGGGATTATTGTTATTATATCCATTTGCTTAGGATTCTTGTTAAATGCGAAATTGACAATGTTCATTTAAAGTTAAAGGCAAATTGTTGTTCATTTTATATTGTAATCCTAATCTTAATATTGTGTACCTATTTAATACTAATATTGTAAAGAAAGAAACTTTGTATTTTTGTTTATATTGAAATAACTCAAGAACTACTGAGCCGATTTCAAAAATTCTTTCACCTTTAGAAAGCTACATTATCCCTGAGTAGTATTGGCTATGTTATTTAATTCCTCGCGGACGCAGTCGCGCACAACAGCTAGTTTAATATAAATAAATACTATAGAGTTTCATCTATTTTAATATCTGCGTGTCTCGTTCACTAAATATTATTATTAAATAAACTACGCCTAGATTGGAGTTGTACTATGAAATATAGGCGTGTTGTATAATAACGTAGGAAGATGGACTGAAATTATCGAACACTTAGTAGGGGCGGTAACTCTATCGCCCACAGGCACGACACCGAGACTGTCTTAGTTCTATAAACCCTAGTTCACAATGAAGTAGTAAATTTAACATTAGATGACTATGCCTTATCAATTTTGAAATACATTAGTTATTGTTAAATAATTATAAATTACATTTTGTTAAGAATAATCTTAATAAATATTAAAAAAAATTGTGTTCTTCTGTAGCCTAAAAGCCTGTACGATTTTGTAGTGACATGTAAATCGATTCGTAGTTCTACCTTCTCTTTCCCCAACATCATAGGCGCAGCCAGTCATTCGGACCTATCACGATTAAAATCTATTATTATTGTATTACCGCCAAACTCGAAGTCTGTAAAACGGCATTAAGATATCGCTCAGTGTGTGAGAAATCGGACATTAACGAAAACTAGAGAAGTTCTCGAGAAACTTTGTGAAGAGATTACACGCGACACTCGGGTAGTAACTAATAATGCTAGTATGTATAGTTATTGTTAGTGTAACACTGCCTTAGGTTATTGTCGATAGCAATCGTCTTATATGATGCTACTCCACGGTAGAGATAGGCATCAGCAAACAGGCTAGAGCTTACTGCCTCGGCATTAGGTATCCGCTCACTGATTGAGGTCGATTACTGCCTCTTGCCGCTTCGCCATTTCCTCGCATACACCTTCACGTGATATCCCTATAACACACTGAAATTATATGGAAAATTTACTTGTTATGTATGTATGTTAAAAAATGTTAAATTAAAATTTAGCTTTGATTTTTCATAGAAGACTGACATAATAAGTTGCTTCAGACTAGTTTGAGGTGAAATTGATTGCTTTTTTGCGTTATAAACTTCCTTAAACTACAAGTTCTGTGTATTTGATTGATGGTATCAAACTCGACAGGCCGTATAAAAAAAATTTTCATTGGTAATCTTCTTCCAGATTTCTTTGTTGTTAATTTCTTAGTTCCAAAAGAAGGAAATGCTCGCTTCCAATCCATTTGTCCGCATCCCCTCGCGTGTCTTAGTGGTAAGCGATTTATTTTGATTATAGCCGAGGCTTCGGTGGAAAACAGGTCATAAATTAACATGGAAGACTTAATTAGCCGCCGTGTTTCCAATACCATTAGCACCGGCCCGCGCTGACGGCTCCCGTTTCCTTTTGCCTTTAATGTAATATTTGATAGGGCGTTGTCAATTTTAATATTGGGCGTCGCGTAAATTAACTTTAATATTTACATCGTTCTGATTTGGTTAACGAAATTTAAAGGACTATAAGAAATATATTCATTATTGTCTCATAAATAAACAATGCCACACTCATAGATTATAAATAGTCAACTAAAGTAGTCCCTTGGTCATATCATACTGAAACTTCACTCAGGGAACATGTAAGGCCGTTGAGGGACTTTTAGTGTGCCAATATGCCCCGTGTCACCGATTACAGCTTATACTAGAGGAAATCCTTTTGTTAATCGGAGCATTAACACGTATACCGTTGTTATTGGTTTAAAAAACCTGGCGACGATCTCGCGGCGACTGTTTACATTGTGCTCGCGAGGAAATTGAAGCGATTCAATATCTCCAAGAATTCCCGCTCTCTGAAAAGAAATCCGCGGATAGCAGATTTTGGAATAACGCCTTTTAAATGTATCCCCGGCGTGTGTTCGGAACGCCGAATAAGCGATTTGATAAATTGAAAATCTGCTTTATTTGAGTGTTTGCGTAAAAAATTGCTGACGTATGCTGAAGGTAGTAAAGCGTTTTGTTACGCTTCGATTATATTTATTGAATAATATTACTTTTTATTCGCGAAACGCTCCTACAAAAATATACCGTCATCCCACGTAATCTCTTTGAAAAATAAGAGATAATATGTCTTTGTTCTGGTGTTACAGCGGTAAACATCAGATTTTACAATAAGTACACATTATGTTTAATGTGATATAGGTAAATAAAGCTGAAATTGACCACTACTACGTAATTAAAGTAATTTAATCATCACGTTTTTTATGTAAATTGACGTGTAATTAAAGATGATAAATTCATTTGATAAATAGTAACCGATCAAGCAGGATTCGACCAATAGAATCGACTATGTAGTCGATTTTATTAGATGTAAAATTCATACGTCTGTCATTGTCCGGTCTGCCGGTTTCCGATAACAATGATTAATTAAACTTCCGACTCCGGGGTTCGTTTTTATACGAAACGTAACTCCTGATGTTAATTGGATTCGAAAAGAATTAAGTCAGCGACGTGAGAAAATAAACGTGTTTTTAAATTGCCGCCCGAAAATCTGCGGCGTTAGAGCTAGGGCTGTCGACATTCCATAACCTAGATCCGAACTATGGACGAAAAAATCTACGTCCATTGATACTGTTGAATCCCATCTGGGTGCACGAAGGGAAAAAGAACATTTACAGTGGCATGATTCATACCCACTCTGACAGCAAGATCAAGGTCAACAGCATAAGCAATGCAAACCTAGAGTTTTCAGGTCAACGCTGACTATGTGGCAGCCCTAGGTAGGCTAAGTATTTGTGAACATTTTGTTTCTAATTACTACAAGTAGGTTACAACGACGCGTGTTAAACTTTGTTATATACTTTCAGTTGCAGAATTTGTTATATAAAGGGAATCTAAAACGACGACGACGTTAAGACGCTTCTTATTGTTCCATGCCTAAATATGAACTTACATACTTATTAACTGAATTGTGAAATTTTTACCTTTGTTTTAAACAAACAAACACTGATAAACAAACTTTGGTATTTAAGGCTTAAGTCAAAGACTTTATTTATCAGTTGTATCCACTACTTAAGTTGGTCTGACATTCAGGACTTTGGCCAAGCAAAGAATAATAGACGAAAAAAAAATGGGTTGTTAAGAAAGACGTCTAATATAACTACGATGTAGCCTAATTCTCGATCTCTCTGTGTAAACTTAGTTCAAGCTACATAATTATTAGTACCTATTTATATCCTAGACCAAAGTAATGTTTACATTTAACAATAAATCTATTATAACATATTTTTCCTTCTTTTTAACACCGTCCAAAGCGTCTATTGTTTATGAAACTTATATGGTTTCTCCTTTATTACTCGTTCTTTGTGTTTATTGTTTTAGCGACGAAACATTTACTCGTATTTTCTACTTCGAAATGGGATAACATATAAAAAATTGGGCAACAGCCGGCGATCCATTGGCCGGGGTAGCAGTAAATAAACTAACTCGGACCAAGTGCGGCTAAGTTTTAATGCGTTTAGATATAAATCGGACTATTTGTCTTTATATCCGACTCCCGGTCGTGTGGAAATGTACTGACTGATTGCTGTTACCCTGGTACGTAGAATTTCTACGTAATAGTGTTTCTTTTTTTTACCGTCCTTTCAGTACTTGCTGCTTTTGCTGAGGCAGCAACCTTGGTACCTAGGATAATGTTTTTTTTCCTTTTGAATACGTATAAACATATCATATTGATCTAAGTTATATGATGTAATCGTAACAGTGTTTCTACGGTAAAAACTCTCACATATGTTGTTTTTTTTATGTACGTTAAGCTATACCTACTTACATTTTGAATTTCTGATAAGCGCTGAGACAAACGTGACTCAATTGAATCATGCTCGACTTATAGATATAGACACCTAATTCCTTTTCTAAGTTTTAGTCTTAAAAAAGAGAAATGTCTATTGATATAACTGAATATTGCGTTCACGATTTTAGCTGCTCATGTCTTCCTAACACAGAAAGTACTTATTTATAGCGAAGAGCACACCGTACTTATGCAGATGTTTCTAAAAAGGTAGTCCGCAGACTAGAAATCGTTTCTCAGAACCAGTTTACTGTCTTGACCGTGTACCCTCGGCGAACATTCGCATGCCGTGAAAGTAAGCCTTAATATTGTTAGAGAATTTTAATACAAAAAGCATGTTATGTCCAAGATTAATTGACGTAAGACAAATATACTGATAGAGGAGAAGAAATAAACATTTTAACTTCTAGTATTAATCTTTTGCACATTCAAATGTTTTACAAAAGCGCAATATCTTTTATTACAACCATTATCTCCATTAGCAGATCAAATAATTAGATAACTTGATCTTCTATTTTGTAAAATGAACATTCAGCTAATTATTCTGTCTGTTGAAACCTATTAAATATCGTCTCAGTTCAGAATTTAAAAGATCAACTCCAACGAACTCTTTGGTTCTCTGAACTCGAAGGTTATTTTATTCTGAGAGACTCGGGCATGCCCAAGTTATTATCTTTACGAGGGGTTGAAAGCTCTCACTTTTTTATTATTGCCTTTTATATTGTATTCCGGGTGGTACTTAACTGTACAACGTAGGTCAAATGAAAGGAGCCCAATATAAAACAAGAACTGTTATTCGGCCGCGCCACCATTGCTCTATATTTATGGTTGCGTATTAAATTTTTCTTTTGTTCTTGGAGCGTTAACAATTAATCAGTTATGCCGGCGTGTGGTTCTTGAAAATCAATTATTTTGAGTTATGTCACGCTAGCGACGTGACCTTTATGAGGGAGTATGTTCGTGTGAGCGCTCTATAGTTCGACTGTCCGTAGATTATGAGCTTACGTGACATTCAAAGCGCCTTTCAATTATCGTACACTCATAAATATGAAATGCTTATACTGTATTCCCTCTTACAATGTACCTTTGTTGTCTCCCTCGCGGTGTAAATTCGAATAACTTTTGTTATAACGTTATTATACATTTCGAAATTGTAGTGTCCGAATAGATCATGATTATGAACCTTATAAACTTTTGATCTATTCAGATATCGATCGCGAATCATTTTTTTAATGCACAATCATATCATCGAACTACTCTTAAATGGCGCTTAGTTCTGTGACTTTAGTAAACGTTTCATAGTTATGTTTTATTATGAAAGTACTCGTACTTTTATTATTTCCTATAAAATTGTTTTGTGATTCTTTTAAAAGTTACTTAATACGGAGGATATGAGAAAAGATGTTTTGATACAAAACAAGCAGCATCTTTGCCGGGTTCGTTTGTTTGTTATGAAATTTCTCGAGTTTTAACCACTTGAAGCGTACGCCAGCTGTTGCTTTTGTGTTAACTTTTAAGTAATGTTAATCTCTATATAATTACTCTTTTATTTATATTTCATCTTTGTTTTCCTTAAATGTTTCTCCATAACAATCATAAGATACATTTATAGCTGGTTTCTTGCAATTATAGTAACATTTGATTGTACAGTTATTGCGTGGCTTTACATATCCGAAAAGATTAAATAAATGCAATAACACACCAGACAGTGATACTCTCAAAAGTTTAAGCACATGTTGCTCTATCTCTATCTCCATAAAACCTATGCACGTAATAGAAACATAACATTTAACAAAATTAATTAATTTTATTTCTAGATTGTCGTCAAAAACTTTTTAGTATAATAAAAGTCCTTTGCAGCAGAAAGCTAGAAAGCTTTATAAAAAGTTATTCTAATAAAAGTGTTTTGTACACGCAAAGGACCTTAGCAATTTGTCTCGGGGACGTCTGATAAAAAAATCTTGTACCTACACCAGACTAAACAAAGATCCATCAAAGGCTTAATTTAGAGTGTTTGGTGACGTGACGAAATATATTTTGTCCGACAAGAGCGCTGCCGTGCCACCAAGTAAAGCAATGTTGAAAAAAATCACCGACGTTGAAATAACATTGGAGATTCTCGATCAGTCTATTTTATTGCAACCAAATATTTATTGAGTCGGAAATTTATCCTCGTTTGAATTGCAAAAAGGTGCCTATGAAATTCAAAGCTTATTCGATCGGATCCAGATTTATAACTCGCGGCGTTGTCGCAAAAAACCTCGTGTTATATTGTTACAGGTATATTCTATACTCAAGTAGGTAAATGAGTATCTTGTATAGTATGTTTTATCATTCTGCAAGTTGTAAAAATTCTATGCCAATATTATGTCTCGGTTCAAAGGTTACAGAATATTTTTGTCTCAAGGCTACACGTAAACGCAATGCTGTACAAGATTTTGTTATATTTATAAAGCCCACGTTATGATCAAGGTGCGTTCGTCGTGAGTTGAATGCCCTCAACTCGTCGCTTTATGTTATAAAAAGTCATAGGATAACCGTAATCGCTCAGCGACAGTGCGTTACTTGTTTAGTAGCGGTAGTTTATATTTACCCGACTCCGTGCACTACTTATTACAGTACCGTATAAGGTCACAGTCTACAACACAACTATGCACATTTCGGGCGTATCCCTAGTATTGCAAGTTTTGTATTGAAAGGTAGATGTGCTGGCCTCGACAAATACATTGCATCGCACCAGGTTTATAACCTATTTTATCATTTATATCCAATTTGGGGATGAAAGATAAAATTTTGTATGATTGGATGTCTATATGTGAAATTGACCCTTTTGCTCCTTAACTATAATTTTAGGTAGAGCTATTGTGGTAAGGAGTATGTCACGTACGTATTTTTTCTACGTAGCGAGCGGTCGTTCACAATAGGCCTGTAATCAACTTACAGACCCTTGTTATCTCGGTTACATAATACTATTGAGTCATTTAGAACTATTTTCGGAGACTTGGCTTCTTAAATACAAGATTGTTCGATCAAACAGTCAGTTAGCAAAGCATGTTTATATATTTAGTTTTGAGAAAAATTAAAAAAAATTAAAACAGAAAAGCAACTATCAATGACGATAGTGAATAGTTGTAGTTTGCTTAACAAGTATTCTATCAAATATATTTGTACGTGTCCATAGTACAAATTGATAAAAAGCTCGAATTTCATTGATTTCGAGTAATTTTGCCTTTACGATTACATTGCCTCACGGGAATTCTGATTAAATTTTTTAAACTTATTACAAAAAATGTTGAAAATTCATTTCATTTCTACAAACTAAGAAAGATAATATTCCATAAAACTGGCGTTTTACGACTAAGGTCAAAAGGTTCTGACTTTTCAGTATTCTAAGCGAATTTTCTTTTAAAGCTATTTAGAAGTTTGATGTTTCTTGTGAAGTAGTAACAGAACTTGAATAATTTGATGGAATTGTTAAGAATGCTATAGATAATGTTTTCAATATTGTGAAATGATACGTTAAAATAAAGACGCACTAACTTGAAAAGATAAATACTCGTATTTTCTCAAAATTATAGCTACAGATGTTCTTGAGTTCCAATACCTGTCATTCTGTAGATCTATGACCCTCCTATGTATTAAATTAAAATATTAAATCATTAAATAGCATCATGTCTAAACAGACATTGTATGAATGCTAGTTTTAGCCTTCATACAAACAATTATTTAACTACAACCCATTAAAAAGTAGACGAACGATGACCAACTAACAGTACACAACTGTTTCGCTCACTCATTCATCCGAAGTATTATTAGAAAAGGAGACAAGATCATCATTGAGTCACTGTCGAGTCAAAGTGACTAAGTCACCACTTGACATCACGGCGTTCATTTTGCAGGCCTTTGACTTAACTTCTTCGATTTGTTTATTTAGGATCCGCTATAGTCCGATAAATTTATGCCACCGCATGACACTTGCTAATTATATTCAAACTAATTGCGAGGCGATTGTAAATTTCATTAATATCGACTCAATTTTATAGCCAACTTGTTGGTATATCGTTATTGAACTGTTTCATGAGATATTTTAATAACATTAATAACAACGAGGGCTTAATTTTCGAGTGCTGATTGAATCCCAGTTGGATTTAATATTAATTTATGTTGATTCATTTAACACTATTAAATACCCTGTATTGCGTCATTGGTCGTGTTTGACTCGAGTTCATTGTAATATGGTACAAAATGAACATTTTATATTTTTTAATAACAGGATACTGTTAATGGACTTCTGATATAATTATACATTAAATAACAGAGGTATAAATGATAACTTTCATCACAGTAGTATAAACTCCGCTATTCTCCTTTCGCGTAAGTCGTATTCTACTGGTATTCTCTGCTATTCTCTAGTGGTAATCCTATATGCGTAGTATGCTGCTGCACTGTAAATTATAAAATACCCTTCTTAGTATCCTTTATGCTTTCCTAGTATTACTGTGCAATTACTTCACGTTTTTAAAAAAGAGATCGCAATGTTAGTTCACAAAAGTAAGTAATTAAATAAAGTGCATTTTCGCCACAAACTTCTACTGAGTTTTATTTTTATTTTTCGCTTCCTTTACCTAGACCGGACTAGGCACTACAGGTTTTCTCGTATAACAAAAGTTTATTGCGTTTGTTTGTATAGGGTGAAGGACCCGACAAGTTTTTAGCGGTAGGGCATTTGTTCTACGTTTTAATTGGACTAACAATCTGCTAACTAAATTAGCTAACTACCTCACAAACATTTATTCAGTTTTAATTGAAGCTTTCGGATTGTTTAATAAATACGTAGTGATTGTTAATTATTGCCTTGATTTAGTTTTAAAATTTGGGCTGGAGTGAAAGACATTACAAAATTTAGAAGATTAAAGCAATATATACAGTCAAACAACATTGTACTCGTATCAGATCGTTGTGTAAAATCAGAGGATTTATGGCAACACCTTAAGCCGGGCTCGAAGCCAATCCCATTAGTGTTATCGGGGCCACAACAAAACTCCATAATTTAATTAGCTCACAGTCACGTATTTAACATGATTTCTGTTTCCCGGACTTTGTTGTTAAACTTTTATTTGTTACTCTATATTTATTAGTTTCCGTTCGCTTCCGCTCGCTTTCGAATTTGTTAAGCCAGCTGTTTCGGACTTGTTGAATTGTACTAATACAAACTTTTTTATTACAGGTAAATAATAGTTACTCGGATACCGATATTATAGTTACGTAAGTACAAACTATATCTCTACCATACAATTAAGTTGGATTTAAGTGTTTGTTTTCTCTTAACAAAAATTCCAGATTTGTTTCTGAGGCTTTAGAATAAAAGATAATAAGGTAAAGTCTAAACTTAAACACAATTATTATAAAAGAATTTAAACACATAAAAGGATAATTGTTATATGTTTGAAAAGTATTGTCGTGCATATAAAGTACTTGACTTTCTGAGAAAATAATTATAGAGTTCACTGTACTAACTTTACCATAATAAAGCAAGCAAAGGGAAGTCGCTGTCTCCAATTAAAATGGCCGACAAAGCAAAAAGCGTGCCATGTTTCAAAGTAATACATTTTTAATTATTACAATCAACACCGCTGAAGTGGAGTCTTTACAACACAAGTTGGTTTGTGAAGACCTTGACATACATTTACATTTCTATTTAACTACGTACTCGTATGTTACAACATGTCACGTAAATGTCACATGTAAAATATAATAAATGTATTTTAACTCTAAAATTATTAATATGAGATGAATTACTTCTTCATAAATAAAACGCTATAAAATTATTTTCTACTCATATCTTACTTAACCTTACAAAACAGAAACAAACAAATAAACAAAAGACAATATGTGGATTTAAAAACCAATATAGCAAGCTAAAAGTAGGCATTAATATGAATAAATTGAACTCATATTCCTATATTTGTAAGAAGTATACACAATGTGAGGGTTATTGATAAAAGGGTAGGGGATCCTGAATGTGGTCAACATTTGTGCCTCCATCGTTTACACATTTGTCATGGCTAATGTATTGTGGGTCTGGCTTACCGCATGTCGCCTATACAACCCTTTTATACTCTACAACTATAGGTATTGCGTATTCAGTAGTTTAGTCATACCAATCGATAAATAGAAATCAGTAATTTTTTTATTAAGACTAATTAAGATCAAGTTTCATCGTATTACCTTTTACCGTACTATGATTCATAAACTGTAACAGTTTCGACTTTCGATTCTTATGAGTGTAGCTCATAAACCAGGTCACTGGAGCGGAAAAAAGATTGTAAAAAAATCCTGGACTGTACGTCTATTGTATGGTTTTTTCGATAGAAGTAAAACGTGAATTAGATATCGTATTCCACCCGTCTGCCATCTGTCGTGGGTTTTAAGGTTTGTTATGTATTTTTTGTGTGTATTTCGTATTACATAACATGTGAGGTTTGTGTAGGAGAGGGACAGCAGTATTTTAAATTCTATGGAATAAACTGAAGGGATGCATTTCTAATTTTTTATAGTCTTCTATGTTTTAGTTTGTTTACAAGATATTCAATACTTCTAATCTATATTATACAACCAAATATTATTTTTAAAAAGTCTACACATTTAAATTCCTATCTACGCAAATTAATGCAATCAATTCAATTTTTCAATTTCATTTACAATCTGGAAATGAAATATGTATTTTTTTTGATTGTTCCGAATATAAATTGCTTCCCTCGCGACATTAAACCCGCTACATTGTATAATTCGTTCTAATTTTAAATTTGTAAAACACGATGTTTTTTCTGAGTTGTTCTGGCCGACCGGAAATAACGCCGCCCCGACCGGAAACACTTGGTCATTGTGGTGTTTGTAAAGCGGCTCGTGATGGACGAGCTTGTTAACTTTTCATAATTCCTTTACACCTTTGTATGTTAATGCTTGATTATATATTATAATTTATAAATACATACACTACAGATAAATTATAATACCATTTTTGTTTGTTTTAAAATGTAGGGCAAATATATTTTTGACAATATTTTTTAAATAAAGCTGCATTATAAAGTAGGACGAAGTATTCTCTCTTTTTTATTTTGTCCCAAACTTTTTCTTAATGTAGTCAATTAGTTATAAAAGAGGTTTTAATTAAAAAAGGTAAAGTCATCCTGTTTTCTTTTTATTTTTCATAAAATCTAAAATAAGAAAACATACAGTTTGAGGTAAATTAATGATAAACACATTGTACTAGGTATATAAAATGTTATTCCAACAACTTCCTGGCTCTGAACTGCGTGCTAACTATAATTTCTCGTTACAGCTAAGGCTATTTCTAGACAATGGCCGCGCAAACTGACCGCAACTGCGACCGGTTTTACTGGATATGCCGAGCAGGCCCTCGACACCGCACTTTCTTATGCCGGATCTAAATGACGCTTCCAGTATCAATATAATAAATTATATAGCCGGCGATTATCCTCTCTCGTCGATATTTAAAGGTCCCTACTCGTATGTGTGAGTGGCCTTTGAGCGGTATTTAAATTTTACGGTGCTTTGATCGTTAGGCTGAAAATGCTGTGACATTTTATCGTCGCCACGGTCTAAGTAAAAGTTGAAAATCGTATATTTTATAAGCTCATTTCCATATTTTATTTGTAATAACGTTGCAAAATCTATTAATAATTTATCTATTACTTTAAAAGGGATATAGTTAATGATACGATTTACTTCCATATTTTAGATACTGATTTGAATATATCGATTTACAAGAAACTGTGTGGCAGAAACAGAACGCTTTAAGTTTTATATCACATATAAATTACATTAATTTCTCCAACCTATGTTGTCATATAAAGTTTTGACAACAAAAAAGTATGGTGAATTACAATTACCCGTCGCAGTAGGGCTGCCGACTTTAAATAAACAAAGACTTGAAAATAGGCGGTACAAAAAAAAAACGCTTCCGTATTGTTTCGCACCAACCATTTTGACCCAAACACATCGATGTCGACCTGCTCTATACAACTTGCAATAGCAAAGAATTGTGATCAAAACCGAAGATGTGGCAACCCTAGCAGCGGCGCCGGCGGACCGAGCGACCAGTTGACATCTGATATTAGAAAGCTGCGCTCATCTCTCCTTTTGTTACCTCGCCATTACCTCTGTGCACTGCCTTTGAACGCTTCCGTTTTTGTGGAGCGACATATACGTTTCAAACGAAACAAACTGTCTCTACATAACAACTGGTTTTAATGTATGTCAGGGTATATTCTGACCAACTTCTATTGCTTGTTAGATTTCTTTAATAACGATAAAAATCGAGTTAAAATTAGACAGAGAAGTAGAAAATTTAAGAATAAACTGAATACACACATACTAGCGCGTATCATCTTTCGATCGCCACCACATAACATCAGGTGGGATTTTAGTCAAGCACAAAATTATACAGCCACGTGTAAGCAGTGTTGCAGTGCAGTTGTTTTAATGCAGGTTTAGAACTATATTTTTTCACTGTTTAGAAGATTTCACCAAACAAGTGTTTGCAATTGTTAACGTAATTCAATATTTCAATGTCGAGTAAAATCTAATCAGAGTTCAAGAAAATAGTTTTCAGAAACTCCATTCAAGTTGTGTGCTAGTATTTTACTAAAAATTAAATCGCTCTGTTAGACGAATATCCACTGAAGTTTTAACTAAGTCATACTTGCTACCTCTATTCTCTTTCTCCATATTTCAAGTTAAATTAACTTAGAATATTTTTGTAAGAGAATGTCTAGATCTTAAATTAAGTCTTCAAACTTATATTCTTCGAGTTTTAATATTATTTTTCTCTGTATTTTAATGTTGGCACACTTGTTACTTAATATTTTAATGTTGTTTTTAAAAGGTCGCAATGACACTTGAAGAACAAAATAGCCAATATTTTACAACTCTCTATTCTCCTAATAGCTTAGATAGATGTTAAAGTTTACTAGGTTATAGCTTAAAAACAACACTCCTTATTCTAGATGTAAAACAGCAAGGTTTTAAAAGTGCATTCTCCGCATTGGGGTTGTAAAAATGCAAGCTTTATAAATGTCACAATGGCCATAGAAAACGTTTTATAATGCCACGTTACAAAGTTTTTAATCATCTCCCAAGCGTCGGTTACATCATTAACTATGTAATTTGACGGTTAATTAGAAGGTTAATAACCTTTACTTTAAGCTTCATTTGTTTTCTGTACTAAGCCTGTTATCTACGAATTGATCAGAGATCTATTTTGTAATATTGCTTTAAATTATGAAGGAAGTTTATATCTACGTGACTTGTACGTGTATTGTCGTAAGTAGAGCATGACCGTGTACACCTACATTGCTCACTTAGCATTGTTTATTTATTACTTAATTAACCTGAACGTTAAAATCCGCTTTGCAGTGACATAGATAAATGTAAGTCTGACCTACATGGAGCTGGTCTCGCACTTAGTCGATGCAAACTCGAACGAGCTGCGCGGGCGCCGGTCAGTCGGTGTCGATGACCCCAGCCCGACAACCTTTGTACGTTACTCGTTGCCTTTTTACCACTGGATTCACGGCTTGTGACGTCACAGATTAAACTAGTCTTTGTCTGACTGCGTTAAATTCCTTAAATTGTTTGAATAAGAAATTTAAACAATTCTCTCTTCTTCCTTTAAGAAGAGGGAAACAATTAGTTAAAATGGACCCTTAGGAAAATTATAACTGGTTAACGTATTAAACACCATCGTAAATCAAACGACACATCCTTCAATTTAATGGTTTCGATTATTTTAAAGTTATGGACCTATGGATGAAATTTTATGTTAATTTATTGAAGTTAAATTGTGATCCCTGACCAGGAATACCGTCGTGATATTAAAACATCATCATCATAAGTCACAAAAGAAGGTTTTACCTTAAAGTAGGTACTAGGTAAGCATAAGTCAACGCATGTTGATTCGTCACGCGGTCGGTGTCGTATCTGATGCGATACGGTAATCTGATGAATAATGGAAACAGAGCCCGCATCGTGTCACGGCCATGCACGATAACGTTTCGACGTTCGACGGCTTTTTTATGTCTTCGTAATGTTATGCTTTTCTTCGATTCACCGCGGTTATATATAATTGTATAAAGTGTAATATAATGATTCACGAATGCTTTGCAATGTCCTTTAAATAATAAATTTAAAGATATGTGTAAAGTCACGCAAAATACGCACTAGTCGTGGAGTTGCGGAAAATGGAGCCCATCATCGGTCGAACTTTACCTTACCTTAAATAATGAAAAAAGTTTTCATTAAAATAAATAATAGTATATAGGGTAGATAAATTGGATATTGGATATTAAATAAAAATTCTAAATCTCTTTTCAAACATGGTATAATAATTTCAACGCTATTGTTATTATAATCTTTGTAAGTAGTCGTATACAATAAGGTCGTTTATAAATAGATTTCTTTCTATTGGCACTTGATATGTAATCGATTGTGAAATATCATATAGTTCATTAGACGTGTAACGATCCAACTGTAAAATGAGAGGAAATTTCATCTTACAGATTGTTGACGCTTCTAATCTTTGAAAAATATTTTCCTTGGTACTTGCCGACGGAAAAAAGTATTTGTATGTCCCTAGATAGTTTTTAAGACATGCGTCCCAATAATTAATGATAATCTCCATCTTGACTGGTTTAAATGTAGTCAATGTTTACTGTTTTAAAAAGTTGACACTCAAAATTCGACTTCTTTACCTGTCATGTTAGTATATTTCTCTTGAAAGTTTTCTATTCGCTTTCTGATTTAATAAACCTGTCGCCAAGAATACAGACGATTTGTTCCCAACTGTGCACGATAGCGTACCGTCGACACGCCGCGCAATGAAAAATAGTAAAAGGATTTCAATCAAAAAATTTTAAAACGTTCACACGAATCACGGAGTTAATTTACGATTTTCAACTCGCACGTCGATAATTCGTATTTCCGACCGTATCGCATTAATAATTCGCAAACCGATCGCCCCTAACGATTGGGGGTAGGCAGGAAGCGTACGCTGAACTACACTGAAAGCTTTCTGCTTTATAGACGTTAATAGCCGCTGAATTGTTGACACGGAAAGCTACTTCCCACTTTACGCTCGATTGGATGATCGATAAATATTTGTGGCTCTTTATCGCGCACGTTCCTCTTGAATGAGGTGTTTTGTTCACACTTACAAATGTTTTATTGCTCCTTGTAACGGCAAATAAATGTTTGATCTCTACTACGTTTATACAACGTATGACTGAAATAGCAAACTTTCACATAGATTTTTTTTTTAATTTTTATATAGTGCAATGGGTAATAACAGTAACTTTGTATACTAAAAGTAAAAACATAGTATTAAAAAAGATTATTTATGGCTGAGACCCATATTTACAAAAATAAGTTATTGTAGTAAAAATATCTCTTATAATATCATGTCACAGCAATTTTTTACTCGTAAACTGCTTAGTCCGCGTATCGCTATTCACCTCTATTTTGATGCCTTTATTCCCATATTTTATAAAAGGGCCACACTAAAGCAGGCTCGTTTTAATATTTCAGCTATAACCTTACGAAATACATTGGATGTGGCGCACACAATTTGAATCTACATATTTTTCGCGTAAGTCTCGTTTTATTGAGGTGGTTTCAGATAATACGTAATGTAGGCTTTATGGTGGGTATAAACTGTCGATGCGTTCCCTTTCCCTGCCTCACAAACTCTAAAATAGTCCATGAAAATTACGGTCGGCCATATTAAATGTTATAAGAAGTAAACAAGCGGCATTTCCTTACTTTATCAACGTCTATAATATTTTATTAGCACTTCATCCCACCCAAGTGATTCTAGCGTGTATTTATATATGTATTTATTTCAACAGTACTAACTTAAAATAATAACCAAAAAGTATCAACTGTTAAACGTAGACTTCTGAGCGTCATCGAGGATTTCTTTTACCTCTTGCCTGTAAAAGTTTGCTGAATCATTAAAAATAGTTTACATGTAAAACTTAGTTTGACTACTAGTGTGTATCTCGGATGAAAAAATAGTTTACAATTAATTATTCAGTGACATCTTTACACAAAATGTAATAGAAATAGGAAATGATAATAAAATTCATAGAATAAAGTGCTTTAAAATATTTTAGAACTTTTAAAGTTTTTCACTCAAGACAGATTCGCCTACGGCAACAAAAACTGCAAAAGTTGTCCAGTTTTTGCGAAGAAAGACCTCGCAAATCCGAATTAAATCTTATGTAACGTACATAAAAAGTGAAATTTAGTGAAGTGTTTTAATTGTGAAAGTTAATTACAAACATTAGAAACCCAAGATAAACAAAGAGTCAAGACACGAAGAGTACAAAGTACAGAGGTAAATAAGTATTGAATTTAATAACTCAATAAATGAAAGGGGACTTTATTTTAAATTAATTTAAGCGCAACCCCTCTTCATTAATTGTCGAAATTTTTGGCGTATTTTACTTTAATAATCAAGGAAAAGCTGGAGACATTAATCTTAACGGCCCCAGGCTCGCGCCCCACCATTGTTGGGTAGAAGCAAAACGATTATGTTAATTGCGGACGTTTAACAGAAATTCGACAACTAATGGCGGGAAGATGAGAAATCATTCAAATACATTTTCATTCACTGGCAGTGGCATCTTTTAAATACACTGAACAATTTTATTTCCTTTGTTCAAACGCTATACTAAACAACAGATGGATGCTGACAATCCGCATACCATTTGATTATGATTATACTTCAGTAGTACTCGTATTATTATGAAAACGTAACCTGATTTAGGAAATATTTTATCTCTACAAAAATTACTACACTGATACTGAATGTTAAAATAAATAATATAAAAGTGGGAGTTAATGAGGAGTAACACAATTGCCCAGAGTTTCCCGGATCGCTGATACATTGGAACGAGTCTGGTAACTACAACGTGACTCAACCGAGAGAATATCTTACGTAACTTAAAAAGGTTAAAGCTTTTAATATTGAACGAGCTCAAATACCGTTCTTTGCCTACTCATTCATAATTCTTTCGTTTACTCGAGCCGCTGACTTTGTTGGATTGAAACTTGTACAGCTGTACAACGAAGTTTTGCATTGAAAATTTCATTTGTACGAGAAAAAAAGAAACAATAACGTTCAACAAAGACGGTTTATAAGCGATCTCTGAATCACAGAATTAAAACAAGTCTGAATTACTCATTTCCAGACTCCGTGTACTGAGATACGTATTATTCAAATGTCCTTTGTCAACGGAATGAAGGCGAGACAGTAAAATAAACCAAAAGGCGTGTGCCTGTGCCCGACTTTAATTTATGTACGAATGTTCTCGTTAAGGTTTCCGTATTCAATACCTTTGTCAACATTTTACCGAATTTCTACGAGTGCCTTTGAAGTTTTTCGCACATTTATAACAAAATTTGTTTAAGGAAAATGTTTAATTGGTATTGTTTAAATATTATTACAGAATCAATGTTTTTATGTTTATATTTGTTTTAAACCCTGGTAAGGAAATATAAAATCAATGAATTTATTTGATCCGTTTACTTTGATTCTGACAATAGAATTTTGTGTTTTTCGAATTACTTTGGGAAACACCTACCAGATTTTTCCTTCGCAACAAAATCATACATATTTCAATAAACAATAACAAGATTACGTTTTTGTCTAAATAAGACGTCTTAACCAACGAAAAAGAAAAATAATCATTGTGGTGACATAAAAAGGTAAAAAAGATGTCTCTCAATTGATATTACTCGAGGCCTTCGCGAACGTTTTAAGCTAAACAAAATTTAAATATTTCCCCCTCCCCTAGTGATCAGTACTTATCTCGGAGCGCGGGGTCGAACGAATCAAAGTGAATCATTTATGAGTAATTTTAAATTCTGTACATTACGTAACTTCGGCCCGACTTTCAGACCCCAGTTTCTTTCGACGCCTATAATTTAACATTTCGCCATTTCTTTTGGTCCAGTACTCTTTAAGGTTATTTTGTGATAAGATAAATAAGTTTTTCGTGTCATAAAAGCAAATTTCTTACAATGAGATACAGTTACTCGGATATACTTATTGGTTTTAAAATACTAAACATATCATGTAAGACAATTATGTTGGTTACCTAGAATGCGTTATTAGTCCAGTCAGATGTTTGTTATTTTGCTATCTACCTTGATCATACATTTAACGATAGACATTCGAGGTCTTTCCGTTAATGTGAAAGTAATATACATTAAATCAATGATGACGTCATAATACTAATATTATAAAGAGAGAAATTTTGTATTTTTGTTTGTACTGAAATAACTCAAGAACTACTGGGCCGATTTCAAATATTCTTTCACCATTAGAAAGCTACTTTATCCCCGACTAACATAGGGTATATTATTTAATTCCACACGTTATTAAATATTTATATTGGGTCTCCGTACTGTTGTCTTAATCGTATATTAGACGTATTAATTGAAATTTAATATTTATAGTAACCATTAACTATAAAGCTCAAATTTCGTTTCGTACACTTAACCATTAGGCTATTTGTATAGTGTATTTTTATTGTTTTCTGCGCGTTTCTTTATGCCTTCCTTGCGCCTGACACAACATTAACCTCCCCCGGTGAGGCTGCGCTTGACATCTTTACCGATCGTTCGCCGTCTGTTTGTACAATATTATGTAAAAGGGAAATTATTGCGAAACCTGTACTTACATCTGTACCCTTACTTTAAGGTACATAAAGTTTACTTGAATAAATTCGATTTTATTAGACGCAAAGAAATATTATCTTCCTTTAATTGGCATATTTAGTTGTTATAACAGTTGCTAAGTACATAGTAACGTACTAAATCTACAATAAAGGACTCCCTTAGTAATTTGGTACATCGACTCAGTGTAGTAGAAATCTTTATATTATAAAGAGAGAAACTTTGTATTTTTGTATGTATTGAAATAACTCAAGAACTACTGGGCCGATTTCAAAAATTCTTTCACCGTTAGAAAGCTACACTATCCCGGAGTAACATAGGCTATTTTTTTATTCCGCGCGGACGAAGTCGCGGACATCAGCTAGTTTATAATCAAATTGATTTAAACTTCACTTCTAATATTTTTTTATGACTCATAGCCTCGTCTGATGCAGCTTGCATCGATGAAAGTGTCTAACAATTCAAACTTAATTCAGTGTAAGTGGCTGTTTTAATAGCCCGCATCACCAGAGGTCGCTTTGGTTTCACCTTTGTATTCATTTAAGCTTGTCATGCGATGTTATCGTACGTAAGAATTGGTTCTCATGTCTACGGTTTATCGTATGAACGATTGGTTTTTGAAGTCATAGAAATGCACTCCGTTTTCTACTTCGACCTGCATAAAATTTATCTGTGTAATATTTTATTTGTTTCACGCCTCGTTTTAATATTAAATAAAAAAAATCTTCACAAAATACAGAAAGTTAGTGTAAGTATAGTAGTAATGTTAAACTTATAATATAAAAATTAAGCTTAACTCATAGACAAGATTTTAAAAGATGAAAGTTCTTAATTTGAATTGTCTAGCAAACAAGTAAAGCTTCGTCGAGCCAGCATATCATACTTCTAGAAATTATATTGTAATATAAAAAGAAATTGTAAGATACTTGTTTAGAATGAAAAATTACGTAAAAGTACCTCATAAAGTTATTCAACAAAAAAGCTCGAGAAATAGCTCACGCGCCATAACTTTTTACTTTATGAATTCATACCCGCGAACCGTTTCTTTACAACCCTCTGAAAGGTCTCATGGTAGAACGAGGAAACATGACATCGGACATTGAAAATGACTAATGCTGTGACCCGGCGTGACTTGCATGCCTCTTGTGCTGCATCATCGCCAGGGAACGTTTACAGGTAATTTATGTTCACTTCAAGTTTGATAACAGTGTTTAGTAAGCTTTTGTTATTGCCGTAACGGCTTCCGAAAGCCCATTGTAATCCTGTCCGATTTTTTTTCTTTCTTTCTTTTCGAATTTCAGCCGTAATCTATTTAAATCGAGGGCTACAATGAAGGGGAAATATTCAGTTTTTATTTCGCTGTTTCGCTGTTGCTACGTTTTTAACGTAAACATGAAAAGCTGTTCAAATCTAAAAGTCGATACAAAGGAATTTGTAAAATCGTTCTTTTCTCTTTATTGTATGAATTATCTGAAATTATTTTAACAATTCGTTTTTGATATTAAATATATTTTAAACGTACCTCCTTATAATTGAAATTGGTATTCACAGATGTATAAAATATCAAATATAGTGCTAAAAATATGGTCCGAATATTAAAAAAGCCAACTAAGTTACAGAAATAAATTAATATTATTATTTAATAACTTTTCGGTTTACGTAAAAGGTCACACATAAAATTGGGAAGTTAAAAGTTTCGATAAGCACGAAAGGAGTTTTAACGAGGCTGAAGCCAAACTTTCTCTTGCACCTTTACTCTAATTAAATTACTCGCCTGCAAAGATATGTTGCAACAAGTAAATGTCTAACTTATACAGACAAAAACTACGAAATAGAGAAGCAGAACAAACTATCTTATTGCTTATTGTCTTTGTTACTTTCTTATTTCTTTATTAAAAAGTTTAGTTAGTACCAAAGTCTCTATTTATTCCTGTCTGGACTGTCTCTGTTTAAATGATAAATCCCCCTAAAGGTCATTCAGTCTCGCATTCAGCCGTCACACCGTCTTAAATGTAAAAAAGGAATCAGACGATGTGTAATAAAAACAAGAGCCGACAAAAGAAATTCCCTCTCTCAAATATAAAGCCGTAATGAAATTCATCCCCAAGTGTGTTGTGGCCTATTATTCAGACGCATACAATATGTAGTGTGCGGGTTACAAATGCTACTGGGCCGCGCTCAAGAATATTGCATATGTTCCACTGGAAGAGACATGAGCGTACTCCGCATGAACAAGATTAAATTAAAAATGTCATCACTTTTTCACTAATTTAAGGTTATTTTGTTATGTATTCAATGCTTGTATTTAAACATACAATTAAAAAAGCGATCGGTGAAGTTAGCTCCACATAGAGTACCATGAATGCACCTGAATAAAACCATTGACTCATGGTTGGCTTATCAAGTATTTCCGGCTGAGTAAACTAGAAACTGGGAAATTAAACAATGAATATGTTGTATCATTTTAGCGTTACGACCTTGAATGTGTAGTCACAGCCTACGATAACGAATATGTTCATGAACAATACAATCAATCTTGCGACGTTTTTGACATTTAGTACTTTACTATTTTACACTTAATACTGAGTAAAGTCTTGTATATTTATTATTATCATAGAAGAAAAGTGATATCTTATTTTTGTTGTGTTTAAATTTTGAAGCTTGAAGCATATCTAGATGTTTTAGTATCTTCGTCATCCGTGCTACATTACCCTGCGATTTGTATAGAAATAATTCCAACGTTGTGCCATACTTCTTGCCAGGTATAATTTGCCTCGCCGTTCTTACTACAATTACTGTGGCTCCTTGCACCTCTACCACAACACGAACACTTATTATGTTGTTATTGTATCGATAATATTGTTTTTAAGTTTTTTACATTTGTTGTATTAAAAGTAACTTCAACTTTGTTATCTGTAGGAACGTATTTTTGAATGTTATGGTAAATCTATTCACGTTAAATTTATCTTGAAGTAATAGCCGAAGTTTAGTGGGCTGCAAGTGATTTTGACCTTTGTAATCAGATTGCTTCGACCTATATCAGATAACTTTGACATATCCCACGAAACGTCGGTACTTTGAGGCGAGTTTTGCGTGAAGTTTGTGGCGCAGGGTGCCTTATCGGGTCCTCGAAACACTTATTGTAATTTATTTCAAAGTACCTTTAAGTTTTTAGTTCAGTTTAACTTTTTCGACTTTTTGCGGAACCGTTTCGTTATCTCTTTATTAATGACAGTCATTGACATTAACATTTATTGTAATGTTGTCTTGAACTTTTTAACTAATAAAATATCTTGATAAGGTGTTGTTTCTGAATAAGTATAAAAAGTATATTCATAAATTGGGCTAACGCGGCCGAAAACTTCTCACTTCGCTGTCTACGTCCACAGAATCTTCAATGAGTTCATTTGACGCGTACATTTTTTTAAGACTTGAATAAATGAATTCATACTTTTTGTTTATTTGTTACACTTTGTGTGCTGGGCGGCGTGCAACCATTTTAATTATTTCTAGTTATCACCGTATAACAATAACCAAATTTAACTGGCTATTTGCCCTCTATTTGCCGGTATGTGCGACAATTATAACAATAAATACTTAATACAAATTAAAACAAAAAAGTAGACGTCATTAAACGTAACAACAACATCATACGAAATTCGGAAGAAATTGCCGAAAAGAAGTTTTAAATATGATGTAAAAGTCTATCAATATATCTGTATTACGGAGGTACATTTTTGTCCGTCTCTTTTCGAGCACGGCGTTGGTATGTCAGCATTTCACTGATAGCTCCTATTTTCCGAAAACGAGCCTCCGTCACAGCGCTGTTCAAAAGTGATGTCCATTAGCTTCATACAATTTTATCACACGATTCTAACTTCACGTGAAATCTGAATAGCTTTGATGTAGGAAATGAACAACTTGAAAATTTAAAAAGTGACAAGCAATTTTCTTGTTGTTTAAAAATATTATAAATGCTAGTATTTAAGTATGAATGTGAAGGGGTACGCCGGTAGTGGTAGGCTTACGAAGACATGGATGGATTGCGATGACGAAAGATAGGTTAACGTGGAGGACAAAAACCTGATGCGCCGACACTACGGGAGTGGGATGAGGTAGTGAATATGATTATAAATGGTGGTATTTTTGCTTAATGTAATGGAAAATCTAATGAATAGACACGCAATTAAAAATTTTGAACATAACAATTGAAAGCAATGTATTGCGAAGCTCAAAGTCCCGAAGTTACTTTAAAATGGAATTATATCGTTAGATTCCGTATTCAAAGCGGGCATTAAGATAATTAAATTGTTACTTAAACCGACCGGAAAGTTAGCGTGTCCAATGACGAATTCTATAGCGACTTTGTGAACTTGCCAAATGTTCGGCCAACTTGGATGTTTGACAAACACCTCGGGCGTTTTCCCAAGCGCCAAAGCGGCGCACGCTCTCGCTCAGATTTTGTACAAATATCTTATCTTGAAAGTTTCATTTGGGAATTGAACAATTGAAGGACCCCTCGACTTTATAAACAATGTTCGCTAAATCCATTATTAATTTAATATTTGTATTAAAAGTTAAACTCTGGAATGAGATTATTTGCTTCTACAGTTTCTCTTTCTTAAACAAGTTTTACAACGTGCCCATTCAATTCTATTCAATACAAGCCCGGTCAAGTTAACCAGATTTTAAGAAAAGGTTGTCTAAATCAAAAAGGTTATACGTTGTACTTCTCTTATTACTGTATTTGACACTAGCTGTTATTCGCGACTTCGTCCGCGCGGAATTAAAAAATATAGCCTATATTACTTTGGGATAGAGAAGCTTTCTAACGGTAACGAATTTTTTAAATCGACCCAGTAGTTGTTAAGTTATTTCAATACAAACAAAAACACAAAGTTTCTCTTTATAATATTAGTATAGATTGTACTATCTCCTTGTAAATGATTCGTTGTTTAACACAGTAATTTGTTTTTAATATAAATTATAAAATATTATGTATTGCTGTAATTAAACTTTTAAAGGTGCTTTGTTTCTGAACGAACTTTAACCTATTATAGAATTAGGAAAAGGGTTCACTCGTTGCCCTTCATTATTTTAAAAGTACTGCAATCCCGTCCCCGCTTCCCTTGATCTCCTCTCAATTAAAACTTTTACAAGTAAACGAATAAAGGCAAGTATAGCGAAAGACCTTTAACAGTGTAGTTTTTTTTTTATAGGAGAAGGGGGCAAACGAGCAGCGAATCAACTACTAGTTACGATAAATGTGTTTTATATTAGTGTGGGTTTCTACTGTACAAAAATATATTATGTCACAAGTATTTCGAAAACCTAATCTACAGTTCACTTACTAAAACATCTGCGGGACTACCCGAAGATACTTTTCTATCGGCGATTACGCTGATGGAATCGACAGAAATTTATGAAACTGACAATTACATGACGATAAGTCATGTGATTGTAACGTGTGAGATATCGAACGTCGCTGTCACTTTCATACATTTAGACGTTCGCTATAGAATTGGTTCGTAGCAAATGTACTGTGGATAACCCCCTGTTCTATGAATTTTCTGCATCGTAAAAATAAAGTGCAAACATTTCCCACGCCGCGCCACTGATATGTCCGTGAATTTTAAAATTAACCATCTAAATTTTTTGTTACAGGTATGTTCCCATTTGTTGCCGTTCAATAGATTTCTGTCGATCGAATTTTATAGTTTACGTATTAGATTTAAGGTAAGCATAAAATCTATATACAGTCGAACATGGGTACGCGAGAGTCCAAGGGATCGCAATATTAATCTCGATTATAGAGGTTTCTCTCTAATCCGAGTTTCTCGCTTATGCAGGTAGCTCCTCGGGACCAGAGAATGACTCCCGCTTATAAAGATTTCTCGCTTATCCAGGTTTGACTGTAATAACACAAAAACTAGGCTTCGTTTAGTCTACTTTCCTTTCCTATCCCTTTTCCTATAAGGAAATGATGGGAAGGGGAAGTGGATTTTCCGGGGAAGGGACGCATAGGGAGAGGATCCATTCTCTTGCTGTGCGTCTCCTCCTTCGAAGACTAAGGTTAGGCAGCTGCAATTGCAGATGTATGTGCAGCGGTCGCTTCAATATTTCAGCGAGTCTAGGTGGCCACTTAATAATATAAAAAAACCACACCAGAAGTCTACGTTACAAGTGATTAAAATCATTAATGTAAGATAACATTTTAATCGCATTACAGGATTCATGAAACAGGGAAAGGTCGTTTAGTGCTATATTAAGACAAACAGCGGTTATTAACGGCTATAATTGGAATTAACGGTATTTGCTATTCATGTAACGACGAGATATGGTCGGGGCAGTAAACAACCATCAACGGATGATCCAGAAAACTCGTTGTGAATTAATGAGGTTAGGATTATGTTTGCATTAGCATGGTACGGCCTGGGGGCTTGTTTGTTACCACCAACGTAAATAGCTTACACGTGTTTAGTAGTCCACGTGACCTTGTCACTATATCGATGTTATTACTGAAATTGGAATATTCGTTGTTATTAAAGGAAGTCCATGTGTGTACTTTATTTCTTATTATAGTACACTAGCTGGCCGCGAAGTCGTATGCTCAAATTGAGAAAAGAAGACATTAAGTGTGTTTTCTGAATATTTCTATATCTACGCTTAATTTCATCGAGATCCGTTGAGCCGTTTAGGGGGATACCCGTAGTAATTTTCGATTGGCGATATCGCTGATGGAATCGACAAAAATGTATGAAACTAATAGTAACACTCGATACGTCATTACTTGTCACGTGTGAGATATCGAATGTCAGTTCCATTGATATATTCTGAATCATAGTAACTATTATCTAATTTAAATGGGCATACGTTATCCGACTTTCAATTCTATAATATTGCTCGTTTGATTGACATCAATCTCTGTATCCGAGTTGATCCCGCGCCCGCGACTCGTATCGCGACTAACTCGATATGCGACTTGTTTGCATTCGAATGCAATCGTTGCCGGTTTAATGGTAATACGCGAACTGAATCGATTCCATACGTATCAGTATTCACTTCCAAATTGGCCGAATGAGTGAAACTAACAGTACGTTGTGGTTTCGATCAACTTGATTTGGAGTAGGATTTTTGTTTCGATTGTTACTTTTTCATTTTTAGATTTCGTTGTAAATAAAATCAGTTGTAAGATTTATATTGAATGTATAACTATATTCTAAATAATAAAGTAAGATTTTGTATCTTGAAAATCAGTAAAATCTAGCGTTACAAAAATATCTGCACAATACTTCAGATATTATGTACGTTGTCAAGGCAACAAGGAAGAACCATAAACATATTCTATACAGACTGCGATAAACAATACAGACTATGGTTTCAAAATTGTTATATTTTTGTATATCTAGCATAATAATTAAGCATTAAAGCCGAAATTACGTTGCTCTGAACATTTAAGTCGTCGTATTCGATACATGACTCTGTAAATTGCAGCGTAATTTTAGGTTGTGTGCGAGCGACGAAATTTACCAACAAATACGTGGTGAGGTAGTTGTATCTGTCAGTAAGGTTAATTCCACACGTGACGCGATCGCAGCGTCGACGTTTTAGAATATTAAAGCAGTGCAGTAGCGCTCCGCGAATCATCTCTCTTGATTTACGACATGCTACAGTGAACTGACGTGCCAAGATTCTACACTTTTTAATTTCCGTACAGATATAAGAAACTAAGAATACACTAGGCGGTACTGCTTGATTTTAAGTTTTAGGTCTTGGCGCAGAGTATTCTAGCAAAGCAATAAGATAGTCCATAATTAATTTGTAATCCTTTTAAAAAACATCAGATCTTAATTTAATTCCAATCTTTTCCAATTCCCCGCTGCGGTTGATACGTGAATTTGTCGGATGGGTGAACTTCAAAGAAGTACTCTTCGCGGTAAGCGATTAAAACCCCGAGAGGGCTGGATTTATCTACGTCATCAGTTTCACCACAAAGAATTCCTAACTGACTATAATTACTTAGCTTTTATATACCTTGCGCATAATATATAAAAGAAGAAAGTTCCATGGTCAGCATCTTTTACTTATAACATCCACAGATTTTAAAAAAACAAATACGAACACTAATTCAGTACTAGGTTGAGATGTGATGTAAACATACATACTCGGTCTGGTCGTAAATTTTTATTTTATAATTTAGGTTGCAAATGTTCTCGTACGCTCAGCACACGAAGATTACCAAGTAAATCAGATTATAGAGCCACGGCGGCATAGCAACGTGAATACTAACTCGCGAAGTAACATCGCTTTCTAGTTATACCTGCAACCAGCAACTACCTAAATATATTCATTGGAACCCTGCATCTTGCTTTCCATCTGCGGCCGAAACGTGAGATACGAAACTTCTTTGAGCATAACATATGCCTTCTGTTTCCTTAAGAAAAATAAACTTTCCTATACCGACTATATTTTGTTTTAAGATCCTCTACTTATCTCTAGTTTGCTTCTTTCGAGTCTGTTTTTGTTTATGTTTTAAACTATTATTACTTTACAGTCTTAAGCTGATCTTTTCTAAGAATAAGACCTGAGATTAGCTTGTTCAAACAACGCGCCTTTAGCTTTATTATGCTAAATAAATTTATATATTTTAATTAATTATTCTGTGTAGTTGTATTTGTATGTAATAAGTATGCTTTGATAACCACTAAAATAAATAACTTAGCTATTCATTTTGACAAGTTAATACAAGTAGTATAAATAAAGATATTAATAATTTAGTACGAAATATAAGAATTTAGATTACAAATATAAGCATACGTCATTTACTTGCATACGATACGATAAGTAAGTTCATTTAGTTTATTGAATGGAGCATCGCGCTGATTTCTGTCTCGTACGACGAGCAAATCAAATTGAATTCGTTCTAAGTAGGGCGCATGACAATCTAGCGCTGCTCATATAAGTCAGGCGTGCATCTACTCGTACATATATTGTAGTATTTCTTAATATCAGCTTGCTCCCAATTGAAAGCATCAAAGTTGCAAAGCATTACTTAATAAGGGTAAACATTGTTGTATTACAGGCGATTTTTCGAGTTCTATTCTGTGATTAGACCCTTGGTCTTCGTCAGCTTGTACTACGAACCTATGCCAATTTAATGTTGATTAGACATTAGTCGATGTTAGTAGACTACTACATACACATTTTTGGATTTCTTCGCTGATAACATGTTATTTGTCTCTTTCGTCAAAAAGTAAAGCTGGTTCGTTTCTTATCTTTAATCACAAGTTCCACAAACGAAATGTTCCAGTTAACATTAAACGTTCTATTAACTCGTAGGACGTGTTCACGGCGACATCAATTCGACGAAAATCCTGCCAATCCTCGTCTATAGCGAACAGCGTCATTTGACTTTGTCATCTCCCCGCCGTGTAATGGGCCCTGTTCACAAATGATCGCGCTCTACGATGCTAAACAAGCACGGTGCGTTTGTTAACGTTAATTAGTCTCAATGTAAACCCTTCCTAACACTGTGCTCACATCGTCTGGCCCATTTAGATTAGTATTGTTTATTCGCCTCTGATTGTTTATCGGAACCCTTTGCGGAATGCGTACTGCGCCTACTTCGTACAAGAAAACGGTCTCAAATATCATCTTAGTCTGCTAGTTTAGTTAAAATAACCTTATACAAGTGTATATCACATCCCTGTTCTTGCTGTTGATTTCGATTCATGTTGGCTACATGTATATGCCAAAAGACTTTTCCTCTGCCGCAGTTTTACTGGTTAGTAAAAAAGTGATAGGTAACAACTACAAACTATTGCTTCTACGGATGTTGTAACGTGCTATCTGCTCCGATAACCTTTGACCTGCTTACACTTTCTCGAGCACTGATTGATTTATTGATATGTTATCTTGACAATAATTTGTGCACGTTTGACTGTATGCAATCAATTGATTTATGTTTGTCAACATATTCTGCACATAATTGTCAATGCTGCGTCGCATTGAAATACACGTTCCCTAGGTTATATCAAATAAATGACAACAAAATTAATATCCTTCTTTTACTGTTTTACGAAACATACTTAATGATATCGTAGTGATTTTAAAGGTTACATTGTAATAAACTAATCAAAATCTTGTCTTTTGATTAGATTCTAACCGTGTAGTCTGGAGTAACGTAAACATTGTTTTCCATAAAGGTCCCTCAGTGCGATCATCTGAAGAAGCTTAATTTGGTAGTGTTAACGTGAAGGGTTCAGATTGGGGTCGCAGGAGGTCGACTGAGCGTGAATTCTGTACCACTGAGGCGGGGTATTAATTCTAAAGGGCCGAGACATCGCTCATATACAACCCATGTTAACAACGATATCATCAATCATATTTCTTAGTGGAAACAGCCATTACACCTTTTCTTTACGTACGGCTTCACCTTTGTATCATACAAAAATTAAGGTGGAACTAAATAATATCAAATATATTGATTACATATTTAATCAGTTATTTTCCAATATAGCTCTAAATTATTATCCGTTCGTCGTTCTTATTCTTCCCTTTATTCCACACGTCAATTCCCTGTCTATTTCTTAGCAATTTTCGCGATTTTACGTTCTCAAATTTTCAACTTGAATTTCACCTCTGAAAATCCACCTTCATCCAAAAGCTTATTAAAACATTTCATTAGAGAATTAATTAACAATAGCAACGCGTCCGTAACAGAGTCCGCAATGCTTTTATACAGTTGGATTTAATTTTACTTCGATTGTACCCCCGGACGAAATTTCACCTATTTGGCACCACGTCGCTCCAAACTTCTCCACTTTCAATGGTTGCAATTAACATTTTGTCGCCGGAGAGCGTCGCTTGTTAAACGAAACCTCACTATCCGCTGGCCCTCGCTAAATTAGCACCGTACTCTCCGAAACTGGAGACAGATTAACTCGAACTAACGCTTGATGGTGTGCCGACCTCCCTCCACTACAAATTTGAACTGAATTTTTATTTAATGTCTACTTTGTACATTTAAGTGAATTAATGTTTTTTTCTTCATTAACCTCCAAACAAATAAACTTTAACCATGACTTTGTCCGTTTCGTAACATTACTGACTTTCATAAGCGTGCATCTGTCGAATCTAAGACAAAACGGGGTTGGATTTCTTAAAGTTTGCATCGTTGCTTTGATAGCTTAACAAGCAACCCGCTGTTTATTTCCTTATTCTTTTTTAATGTGTCACAATAGCGTAGTTAGTTGAGTCTATCGAGCACATGTAAAATTCATAAAGTACAACGGGACTGGGAACAAAGGTTTTCCATTAAAGTTTGTACAAACATAAACATTTCAAATGGCCGTATATGTTTTATGTTACTGGATTTAAATTTATGTGTTTGTATTTTGTTATTAACGTGCTACTGATTTATACGATTCGATTTTCGGTTTTGTTATAAAATGATTTGTAGATATATCCGTACCGCCGACCTGAATACGCGTGTCTAGTAATAAATTTTCTTCTCTTTTTCATTAATCTAAATACAATATCGTTTGATACAGTATGAAATGTATTTTTTCACGCTGGCTAGTGTTCATAAGAATAAATTATTAAAATAGATCCAGCAAAGATCGGCTTTAAGACTACCTTACTGTCTGCACCTGAGTCGATTTGAGGTACGTTAAGAAGTCCCCCATTATAGATTTATGATATCAAATTTACACTAAGGAACTCCTTAAGCGATCTTAAAAAGACCTACGTTAAAGTAGTAAATCTAAAAATATCATAAAAATATTTGCAAATCTGGTTTAGGCAAGAAATAAAATTAAGATGCGGCGGTCCGTGAAAATGTGATATCCATCACCGTTTGTCTCCGTCCCCTTTTGTATGCACCTGTTCCGAATCTACCATTCACCGTTCCCCATTCAGAGTCATTCTTCCGCTCGCTTGTCGTTTTGCATTTTTATTCATTCATTTATTAGCAGACGCTCGAAGCCCGGGGAGAAATTAGGGGTGAACTCGCAGTTAATTCGTCGGGGTTCCGTCGAAAATATGTCAGTCAATCGTTCGCATCGGGGACTCTGTTACAGAGTAATGAACCGTGATTGTGTTGTAGCGCCCCACTAAATCGGATTTTCGTCTGTCATTGTTAGCTAGTTAATTTATTAGTACTGTGTGCGTAGTGGTCATGATTTTTATTTGGACTAGTTTGAACATGTGTTAGAGTGGCGTTTTTTCGCGTTTTGAATAGATTCATTTGTTAAGCAATACAATAGTGAAACATTTGTAAAATACGGATATAATTGTTCACATAATAATGGTGTCTAAGCTATAGTCATTATAAGTCGGATAATAAACACTTGAGACGTTGAGATGTTTCGCAATATTTTAAGACAAGAATCTGATCTCGAATAACACAATTAAGTCGCCCCCCGGCCGTCTCGAGGCGACACCTTGACAAGCGGCCCTCGTAGACACGACACAGTCTGTCTTCTTGTCAAGCAACACTTACCAAATTGCTTTCACCACCTGCCTCAATCTTAAACAAGCCCGTCCCGGACACGACGCGCTCGCAAATTGCCCAAACCAAATCCCGTTGCGGCACACTCGAATTTTTTAAACAATGTAAACAAAACGACACCAACATTCCCACTATTGAATCCACCGGCTGACAGTTAAATTTTTTTGCGAACCAACGGACCAATCGTATTGAAAAAAGGGAAAATAACGAATCTGATATTTTTTTTCAATTACTCTTCTGTACGTAAATATACGAAATGTCAAACAGTTATTGAGGAATATCCTCATGACAGAAACAAACTCCCTGCAGGTTAATTCAACTGTAATGAAAGAGCGGTCATGTAAAAAAATAATTGGTTTCCCACAAAGGCGAGTCTATCTATTTCCGATGAGCGAAAAATTTTAATTTTGATTTTTGTAAATTTTAACCGAGCCCAATACTGCGAGCGAATTTAATTTGTCTATAACAGTGTTTTTATGAAAATCGCCCTTTTTTCTTCCTACAAAGATGATAAATTGTTTTATGTAAAATAGGGGAGTTATTACAAATTCTTTACAAATATTTATTTGTTGTACTATGAATTGTCTTGAAACGACCAATCAATTTACAACAAATACGTTCCCAAAGTCGTATAAGTGACAATTATTATTAGTAAAATTTTCGCAATCATTGAATAATGAAAATCGAGGAAGTTACCGCAATGCGGCCTGCATTGTATTAAATAAGTTTCTCGAAAAATGATGAAGCATTCCATTTTAGTCTTTCATTGTTTAACATTTTATCGGCCGTAATGCGATACGCTTGACCGATTCTTATTCAACTGTTGATGGTGACATCATTTTCCAGAATTACATTATGCGTTACATAAATTTTGTTACTAAATTAAACTAACTAAAACTAGGAAATACAAGGATTTCCGATTACCGTATGCTGTTCGGTTGTCAGAACTTAACACAGAAATGATTGCAGAAAATTACTTTGCATAAAAATTAAATTATTTTAATTTGCCTATAGATTTTGGTCCTGTCAATTGATAGTATTGAAACAATATAGTTTTGTAATATTAGGTATCTTCGACTTAATTATCTTAAACTTTAATTATTTACGTAATGAAATGATTTAGGTTATTACGTGGAATTAAAGCGGCTCCAACAATACCGGCTCGCCAGCTACGCAAACATTTCCCATAACAGCTAAACTGCACGTCGGAATGATCATTTGTTTACGGCCTATTTTGCATATAGATTGTTCGCGCGAGTATGAATTGTATCAAGAATAAATTACGTCCTCGATATCAAAATTTCCACTTTTGTCGCGCGCCCACTCTCCTAGGGCCTTATGTAACGTATTCCGAATGAACGTCAAACACCGTCCCGGAACGTTTTCAATAAAGGGATCGCGGGAAGTTCCTACGAATTTCGTATTCCAACACCATTTGCCGCGTATTATACCCGCGCCTTACAGCCCCCATGGATACGCTCCTTTACGCTTACTTTGCCAAAATTTCATTTGCTTAGGTTTACGGGAGCGTCGATTTGAATACATTTATCGTTCAGACAAATTCCGTAAGATTAAAGAAAATTAAAATGACGTTCTTGAACGACGAGATTTTCCGAACTAGAAGCGTTAAACTGCTCAAGTTTTTTTTACGAACGACCGCTTTCTTTTTAGTCTGTCGTAAGTCTTTTTTACGTCCAAACTGTAAGCACAAAAAGTTTTAAGCCAGTTTATTGCACGTCAACGGAAAATGAAAAAGTTTTCGTCCTTGCATTAAACCTTACCTGTCAAATAAAGCATTCAGAAAATTATTTTTGTAATTTGTTTTAGAAGGACCCTTGTTTCTTTAAATTGAAGATGAAGACAATGAATGTAATTATAACAAAGTTCCACTTTTTTTTTCGAATAGCGCGATCCGCGTTGAATCATAAGAAGAGGGCGATGAAGTGAGGCCGGTTGCCGAGCGGAATTGGCAAGATAGTTTCCTACAATTCCCCTTAAACGTTTCAACTGTTTTGCATAACTAAGTCGTCAGGAAGCTTCTCTTCGGAGATTTAGTCAAGTTTAATGAGCGGCTAAACTTCGCCGTTCCGAGAAACGTCTATAGCAGTTGCCGGGGAAACTCTTTTTTACAAATTATATAATTTGAAAGGAGAGCCTACTTTCTTTGAAGGAAAAATTCTTTCAACTTGAAACTTGAATATGTTATTAAATTCATTTTTCCGGACTTTTAATCTAAAAAGGATAGCCGGGGAGAGAAATTAATATAAACGGGAATTGTGGTCAAGTTATATACCAGTATAGGAATCTGGGTTTGTCACATACCGTGGGTTTTGTGTGAGAGTGTGGGATGTCATTATTTGTCTATCATCATTCATGTTTTTTACGAACAGTTCAAGAAATACGTCATACGTCATATTATATCGTTGTTACTTACCTCATTGGATAAGTTACGCAACGTCTCTGTAATATTCGGATGGGTTCCCACAAGTGGTTTTAACAAGACATGTTTCCGTATATCCAAGCGTAAGATGTTGATTTAGGCAACAGTCCCTAGGCAATACAATAAGTTGTTATCCACTATTATTCGTAAATTAATATATAACGCATATCTTGATGTTATATTGCTTTAAATGTGTGCATATTATGTAGATGTAGGGAAAACAAGGGCCAACATATGACCTAGTTACAAACCGATAGAGTCAAGAGAAGTGAATGTTTTCGAGTCAAAAACACGAGCCCACGGAGAGCCGACGTTGTGGCATTTACATTTCGAGTTGGCAGGGCGGCGGGCGGCGGCGGCGCGCCTGTGGTGTAAATCATTGTAATTTCATTACAACCCCACTTCCTTTAGCGCCGTGGGTATTTGCCACTTTAAACTCGGCCGCTGACGAGCGCCGCGAATTATATATTTTAATTTTTTAGCAGCTGGCTGCGACGCTTTGTGAATGATGACGCTTTACAATTTTGCACGCGTTGTATTTATCTCATATGAATATTTTTCACATCACAAATAAAAGTACGCATTATTATATTTTATATGTATATTTACAGTCTTCCTGATTTTTACTAGTCGAAGCATAGCCAAAATAATCACAAAATCTTCCATATTACGACTAAGTACCCTTTAAGAAGCGAGCATATCTATTCCGTAAAGGCCGGCAACGCATTTGTGGTTCCTAGACTGTTGCTGGTGTCCATGGGCGTGATCCAGCCGTTCGTTTGCCCCTACACATATAAAAAAATCTATCCACACTCATAGTTGAGTTCAATCCCTTCTTAGTCTTATATAATCCTTTACTTGTCCCTTTGCTTATTTAAATTGGTCATAGAGTTGTGATGATTGAGATCATTTTATAATTGTACAAACATGAGGTCAGTGATGGAGATTATCATCTATCATAATGTAATTTCGTGTGTATCTAGTTAATATGATTAAATAATATATTTCATTATCCACCATCAAGCCCGGCACAATAAACGTTAATATCTATTTCGGCAACGTATGCAGATTACGTTAAACTGCGAAGATAAATAGCGTATTAATGCAAAATGTTCCCAATGTTACGTGCGCCCATGTTTACCATACTCTACATTGTTATGAGCATCCATACATAGTACAAAACAATAACGCTTCTTTATGTTTGTCGCTATATATGCTTGAATCTTTAAAACTACGCTATGGATTATGATGCGGTTTTTTTTAATAGATAGAGTGATTCATAAGGAAGCTTTATATATATAACTAGCGGCCCGCCCCGGCTTCGCACGGGTTCAAATATTTTTAGTATTGCTGTTATATATAATATTCACAGTTTTTCTGTAGTGTATTTAGTATCAGTTATGCACCCGTGCGTGGCGGGTCGCTAGTTTATATTAAAACATAAGGACTTATATTAATACTTTACCACGAATACATATTCTTGAGACCACATCAGATTGTCTATGATTTTTATTATAGAAATTCATAACATCGAAAATGTATGACACCCAATTTAAAGAACAGCTACTGCATTGTTAAACTTGATTGTGCTTGTCACGTTTTTACCTTTCTTATGGTCATTTTATAAACTACAAATCTCAGTCTAGTAGAAAATTTATTTAACAGTGATGAATATTAAAAGAAACAAGCACCTCAAAATACACCCTTGTGATGCAATAATATTTAAGCTAGTTGCCAATTTGTATATTTTGGTCGCACATTCATATTTCCTTTTGATAGCGAGAAAACTGGCCAAATGCGCAGTACATAATGTAAGATGACTTTTCATGCGGCATTCGCGTCTTGTGAAAGTAAATATATTACGTCGCAAATAAAGTGCCTACACGTTACCTACTAATGGAATATTCTCTTTTGTAATATATCGTTTTTACCTCAAGTTTAGTATTTCACAGTTCAGTAGATTTAAAATTTATTCGCTTATTTGGATCGGTTATATTTAAATAGGGTTTATTTTTAATAATTAAATTAATTCCACGTCGATAAAAGTATTTTAACTGTTAACATATTGGTTGTTTCATTTCGAACTATTGTTTTGATTTAAAATACTTTAAGATTAACGTTTAATGAAGAAAATGAATTTATTAGTACTATACAAAGTTAAAGTTAAGCCGTGGAGCTGGACCTGCTCCAGCTAAAAGCGAACAATTGGCAGGAGACCGCTAAGGGCAGGCGACGATGGCGCTCTCTTGTGTTGGAGGCCAAGACCCACTTTGGGTCGTTGTGCCAGCGGAGTAAGTAAGTATACAAAGTAAAATATTAAAACATAACATTGAGTTTCTATATTTTGATTCTTGTTGTACCGAAACCCCGAACATTGGTTTTAAAATAATTGATTCAAAAATCTGTACCTTATTTTTTACCTTATTTAGGATCAGAGGTCAGTGAGTTATGTTGAATTACTCAATGAAAGCTTTATTCACTTCACAGCTTATTTTCAAGGCACTTGGGGTAACGTTAAGGGTGGCGTTTTATTGAGGTTTTTTTTTGTGGAGGGTGAAGAACAGTGGCATAATTTTTCACTACATATTCATAAAGTTGGCAAATTACCAGATATTTTTTTTTGTTCCTAGTGCGATTTTTCACAGCCTGGCATTTAAGGCCGTTAAAAGCCATTTTTACGTCATGAAATATGCTAATTTTTATGAAAAAATTATAAAGAATTTATACAGTATACAAACTTTACTTTGTTCAATAAAACTTTAATCTAGAACTGATAATAATCACATCTCAAAGTTTTCATCTTCTTTTTTATATTTAAGACACAGGCGTTCCGAAGGGAGAATTGATACGGCTTCTATGCGCCGGAATTCGATGTAACAGTACGAATATAAATTACTAGCTCTTGTACGCGACTACGTCCGCGTGGAAAGAAATAAAATAGCCCATGTTACTCGGGGATAATGTAGCTTTCTAATGTTGAAAGAATTTTTGCAATCGGCCTAGTAGCTCTTGAGTTATTTCAATACATACAAAAATACAAAGTTTCTCTCTTTATATTATTAGTATAGATTTAATCAAGAAAATTTTAATTTAATTAAATAATTTGAGTTTTAATTTTGATAACTCCAAGGAGATATGTTACACAATTACGTAAGAACAGAACTTACCCGCAACGAACATTGTTAACAATCTAATTCAATTAAATTTTCACAAGGTCGTTTCCTTGCTACGGAAGCGTAATACTCGAGACAATATTACTTGTATAATAGAACGCGTCTCGCATCTAATATTGTATGTATTAATTGTATGGACAATGTATGGATCGTTTAATTCAAATTACGTTTAGTTGGAGTTTTATACAATAGATGGCATAACCGTCACCCCAAAGCCTCTAACATAGTATCACGATATTCTTTTGTTTAATTCTCTATTTGATGGTATGTTTTAATGATCACAGTTAATTACGCGTAAGGTAGTTATGCGACTATTTGGGCACTCTTTCCTGTAACTTTGAATGTTAAACCCTTTTTTCTTTTTGAGAAAAACAAAGATAACTATGTTTCTGTTGTAATTATTTTGTTATTTGAACCGAAAAATAATACTGCGTATTGGTCAATAATTAAATTGCAACTTGATATCTGGCACAAGCGGGCCGGAGCAGTTTTGTGAAAAGAAAAAAATCTGTTTCTCTTGACTCAATTTAGGCGGGAAGGGGAAGGTTGACGGTTAATTTTATTGCCGCCCCGCCTGTCTTCATTGAATCGTTTTATGGCATCGTACGTTCAATTAAAATCAAATTTACTCCCCCCTTCTATGTTTGATTATTGACAGCCTTTTAAAAGGCCATATTTAAATATGGAGTCGCTTGTCAACGCTTCGAGCTGGATTATGGAAACGTTTACGTCGAAATTTTCTTTACTTCCTCGTTAAATATAGAGCGTGTTTGGGCGCTAATGATTTAAAAATATCACGTATCGGCATGCTTGCTGTAATTATGGAAAACTTTGTAAACTTACAGTCCAGTAAATTTAGGAACACAGTTAGTTCCTTTTCTTCCTCGACAGACTGCCGTGTTGTATAATTTATCTTTTCTTACTGCTTAAAAACAGAAGGGAAAATAGTGAGAGATATTAGGAAAGTTGCCCTGGAAATATGCCCTGTGCTATGTTTTATTACACGATTTCTGGATATTAAACTATAATTTTTTATCCTTTTTATTATAGAAGTAAATTAACCCTTCAACTGGTTGTTTACGAGAACTTTAACAAGTGAATCCTGGCAATTGGCGCTCTGTTATTACACACCTGTTTATTTCTCCAGCGCCATGATAAATCTAAAGTTGATTAGCTCTAACGGGAGAACTTTGAGCATTCGAAGTGTTAACTCAAAGGAGCAAACGATTAAAACTTTGCAGTACGATACCTAATATGGTACTTTGAGACATTTCTGTTTTGCTAGTAGTTGTTGTAATAATAATGCGAATTTCTTTAGTTACCTCAGTGTTGTCTTTGACTAAAAAATGTCTTTTAAATTATTCTCTTTTCTATGAAGTCTTTATTTCTGGCTGATGTACTCTTTGTTAAATGGTATTTTAATAAAATCAAAGGGAACATTAACGAATAATTACTTACTTTTTTCATAGTCCATTCTATCTCTAGTTTTTAATACATCATATGATTCATGAATTCAATGCGTTAACTTTAATTAATTTTATTACCGACTGCGTAATCGCAAACTGCGAACACGAGAGTTCTTCCGCCCTAGATTAATTGATTAATTTTTTAAATGTTAATTTATTAAACTTTTAAATGAAATCACTTTTGTTCACATATACATATTAATTTAAGTTTTTTATTCTTCTTTTTAAGAATTAGTAGTCTTAACTTAAATTCACTAAACAAATATATTCAATTGGGAGATACTATTTTCTGCTATAGGTCAACCAACCCGCACTAGGCCAGCGTGGTTGACTATGGTCTAGTCATTCCTTCCTATATGATTCAAGCTACTTAATGGGGACGCATAATTAGCTGATAATGATGATGGTAATTTCCTGCTACTGAGTTCCTTAACGTATATTTCTTTCTCATAATACATACTACACCTCCTCAAAGGCTGGCAACGCATCTGTGGTTCCTCTGGTAATGCAGATGTCCATGGGCGTCGATGATCACCTCGGTGTTCCCGTTGCTCGTTTGCCCCCTTTTCTTATAAAAAAAAGGTACGTCTGTAATCAATGAACGATTATAAGTGTAGCAGTTGAACATTCTAACACGCCTCAAATTAAGAGTAATAATGACTTGAATGCTTTCATCGCTTTGTTCCGATAGGTACCAGCTCGATTGTCGACCGCTAATCTCACGGTTTTATGACGCACCACTTCACAACGAGTGACTGTTACAAGGGAAGTGTTACCAAGTGTCATCGACCTACACTTTCCATTAGGACGATGCTTGATTTACGATGTTCAAAAGTTATGCGCTAAAAATGTTACCAATTTCTGTACATTTTTTTTTTGTTTTTCAGGTACGATCAAAGTCAATAAGAACGTCCAAGATAAGAGGTATTGCAAATACACATTTTTCTTTTTAACCTCCCAAAGAGGCTTTTAGATAGCTTTCAAATATTTTTGCTATAATTGTTATAAAAATATTGGACTTGTTTTCCGAGAAATTATACAAAGAATTTATCCGTAAAATAATGTAATTTGTCAATCGAAATAACAATGTTTGATGTGTACTTACTAGACTGTGAATTATTACATTTATTTCTTACCAAATATAAGAAATAAATGTAATAAGAATGTCTACTAAAACAAATTAATAATTGTTATAAGATTAATCCATATTAATCTTAGAGTAAAATCTGGAAGTAAAAGAAAAAAAATGAATTTTAAGCCGTGTACGCACGAGGATAGTATTTTAGTCGAGTAGCAACTAATTTAGTAACATAGCGTTTAGTAGAGTAGATTAGTAAATCCTTTGTTCGGATACTTGTTTCTTGCTACTCGATTAAATCACTATACTGGTGTGAAAAAGGCTTAAAAGAACATTTACCTACACAGAAAATTGTGCTTACTTAAAACGACGAACTAACCATCTCATTTGAAAGTACACAAAAACGTCGATCAAAGTCTATTTATAATGTAACATTGAAATAGAAAAAAGACAAAACAAATGCAAAGGTCGCTTGTTACGAATTCAGTTCGTGTATTCCAGGAGACGAGGTAAAGTAGAAATTTACCGAGGGAAAATAGGTTTTACCTGTACGCAATGCCTAGGACGCTAAGTTGTTTACGACCTCTTTTTTACAGGATAACCATTTCTCAAAACGTGATATATTTAGGACGTAATAGTACTATCTTAATCTCAAAACTTTGCCACAAAAATGCCTACAAAAATACTTACCTACATTTTTCCGCAGAGGATTTCTATGTATTTTTTTATGAAACTCAAGCGTCATATTTGCCAAAAATATTTAATTACTTTGTGGCTAAGCATTACAGAAACTATAAAGAAATGTATTAAATGGCCAAAAAAATATAAAAAATTCTAAACAAGTTTTGCATTGACAATATTTGCCAAACAAATAAATAACAAAGTTGTCTATTATTTAACGAATATGTTATATTTTATTTTCCGTTATATTCTCAATCCGCATCACACCAGCGCACTGGTCAGGTTTCCGCTCGCAAAACACATAATGAAAATCAAATACAACAAATTGAAATCTATCGTGCGGGGTCAACACAAACATCGCAACTACCGAACGCCAGTTTTATAAAGAGAAATTCTAAAGTTAAATATTTATTGTCCGCGCTTCTCTTCCACTCAAATAAACAACGTCTGTTATTGCTCGACCGTCTCCAGCGCAAAGAAACCTATACATTGAAAAAAATAGAGTTATCTTAGAATATTATAAGATGTCTTTCAAGACAAAGCAAAGTTAAGTTCGATTTCAATACTTTTTTAAGAACTCTTAAGATTTGAAACATGCTAGTGTTAGTACGTTAAATTAAGACATAGTTAAAGTTAACGGATTAACATAATTTGTACCTTCATAAGCAGAAAAAGTACCTATGTTTTATATGTACATAAATTCTTTAAACTCTCTATATTACCTGTATAATTTATGAAACCTTTATAAGCGAGAAAGACCCTTTCAAATACATCTTTAAGGTAGAAACCTGGGATAGAGAGAAACCTGTAGAGGCGAGAATCATAGCGCGGTCTCTTGGACTCGTTTACCCAGGTTCGACTGTATTTCCCTTTGTAGGCATTCCATGTAATGATTATATTAACTTTAGTAAATTTTTGTTCGTATCGACACGTAAGCAACATATGAGAAATCGCTAACACACCCGAATATCTTATTAGTATTCGTTTTCTCCATTCACATTGTTTCTTCCAACTTATTCCTGATGTTGAACGTTCCGTTTATACGTCTGGAAAGTAAAATTTACTGTTGAATCTGAACTTTAGCATTCCAAAGTTTATTGTACGTGTAATACGTGCGAACGGGAACGGGATTCCTCCCCCGGGATTGCATTCCCGTCTGTTGTTTGCCCCCTGCATCTTTATTTGCCCCGGGACAGTGCAATCCTTTCTCTGTCCCATACATCAATGCTTATTTACCCAGCTCATATTGCTACTTTAAACACAAATACGATTTACATTTTTATGATACGTCTTCAATAGCTATAAAGGATGTTTATGTTGATTTTAATACTTATTTATTCTAGTTATTTGTTGCACTCTTTATGTTATATACTCAAAAGCACATGTGTACCAATATTAACAAATACTATATGTGTAGTTGGTAAATCTATTAATATTCATGGGATTGATTACTTAAATTCAGACCCACTGCCAACCCTGTTGTGCATTTTATACCGCTCTTACTTAGTATGCACATGTCCTCGTTTCCTAATCCGGTATAATGATAAACTATTAATAGCTTCCGATTATAATTTCTATTGGTATAATTATAGCAGGTATAGTTACACTGAACATAAAACTTGTTAGCATACTGCATGGAAATGTTGCACAACAGAGGAACTCCGTTGATTTCGTTAATTAGCATTCTTTGAACGCGGCGGGCTGCATCGAATATAGGTGCCTTAATGAACTAACGTAGAAAGGCCACTACAGCGGAATTAGTAATCTCATTAATGTTATTCACGCTGTTAATCAGAGGTCCGTAGTTCCGACGCGAGGGACCTCTAGTGATATACCGCTGTACGTGATGACCAGTCTCTCGGACGGAAAACGGGGCGACCTATTTTCGACGAATGTATTCTATCTTCTAGAATTTGTGGCCGGCGTTACGTGTCGTGTCCACTTTAATCTAAGACCGAAGAAGATTGCCGAGACGACCCATATATCTTTGGAATTCAGTTTCTACGTATCTCCAAAGTTACTTTAGCGCGAGTGATCATATTGACGAAACTTATTTTAACATCAATATTGATATGTACGTTATTAAATGTACTTCTATATGAAATTCATTTTAAAAATAATTCATTTAATTACATTAAGAAAGGAATGCACCCAAAAGTGCATGCATTTAGACTCAAACGTTATCTTTTAAAACTTAAGAACAAGATTACTATAATAGATTTTCTTCTCAATAATAAGTAGGTACTACACTTTCTTGAAAAGCAAGCAATGAAAAACCTAAGTAAAGATTGCAATTATCGAAATAATACTATTCTTAACAGTTTGCTAACTGTTGTTGCAAGATATTTTCCTCTTTCCACGTACAAGGCGAGAGAAGATAAGGTACAAGACAAAGATAGAGTGATTCATTGCTTCCCAAGAACTCTCAAGGTGGGATATCAAACTAGTGACGTGACCGTACCCCCCGACTCCGCGCTCCCCTCGCTCGTCCGGTACACCTTTACGTTTTTATCCCCCACTCAAAATTGATTACAATTTAAGCGAGCTCACCGTTCCCCGTTAAATTAATTGCTCTAATGTTTGAGCTGGGAGTTGAGAATTTACGATATTGGTTTAAATTTTGTTACGATTTACGACTGTTCATTTCCGCACAAACGGTTAGAAATAAACTACAGTATTATGAGCCTAATAAAATTAAAGGAAACGAATGTTCACAGCTTTTTGATTGATTTATAATAGTTTTGTTTACATTTGTTATTTTATTATGTGGTTTAAATATTACGATGTGGCAACATCTATTCTTTTCAGTTCCGACCGGCCTTTTTGAACGGTTATTATAATGCGTTTGTTTAATATAAAAACTTTTTGATTAAGACCATGATAAAAGGTGGGCACTTAATAACTACTAATAACAGCATCCCATTTTAATTTCTAGCATGAAATTAATAAAGGAAATATCTTAGAAGTTGCGACGGTTATTTTTAATGACAATCGCTTTAAACGGAGGCAAAGTTGAAGGTCTATTACAATAATTTGATATACAGGCCCGTCCCATGCACAATGCGAGAGATAAATTTAACCGCTGAATTCATTTTGGATCCGCCATTTTGTCCTTTAGCCGGGAACAATGCGGGTTAATTTAGAGCTCGTGGTTTTGATAGCACGCATACACTTCAGTAAGTGGCCGCATGAGTTAAACGAAGAAGGAACAAACTGTTAACAACTTACCGCTACCAGTACAACAACTGCGATCAATCATACTACATACGTCCGTTCAGTGTTGGGCCGGGAACCTCCTTAACAATACAAGTTCTTAGTTCACATTAGTATAATGACCCTTGCGTAATATTAATAACTTAAGTCTATAGATTTGAGAAGACAAAAGTCTATAAAACCTCGAACCCGTAGAAGACCTTGAAAACCTGCTTGTTTAAGGTATTTATCGCTTAGAGGGCGAACGGTATGCGTTTGATTTGATTATGAAGGTTGTTTAAGCCGTTATTTAATATAAGATTTACACATAAGTTTTAAGTACTTAATATGAAATCGTTGTGGTCAAGTAGTAGGTACACTGATTCACAACAAATAAAATTACTCAAGCGGTATGAGTAACTACGAGTATAGTAGATATATCATAGCACGCATTACTAAACAGTATGAATGAATCATCAGCTGAAACCCACATTAACGTAGCATTTATAGAATTCTGTTCGCTAAATTGTATCTATATTAAACCGGTTTTGCAGAAATAAATGTATATATTTTGGTACGAACGGGCACGACGCTAGAATGCATCGAACGTGTTTTCGGTCCACTGAACTCAGTGGGACAGGCTGCGTTCGGAATTCGGTCGCGGATCGCACTAGTGTGGCTTCGGCCTTAGTTAATACCTGAAATAGCTACGTACTTAGGTACTTACGTTAATGATCACGGCATGTTAATGGCCCACTCTTTTAACGAAATACATTTGTCATTACGTTGTTAATGAGGTCAATGACACCGCGACAGCTGTTCATGAACGAACTCTATGAGGTCTTGGGCGCATCCGTTTTCTATTTATTTTATTGTTGCTCGTTAAACTTGCTACTGAATGGTTTTAAGTGATGAGCTGTTTAACTAGTTCCTAATCTAAATATTTAGACTGTTACTCAGGTTTTTTTGGATACGACTTGCTTTTGTTTTTGCTTTTCTTAAAGTTTATAGGATTAATGTACGTAATTCAACGATAAAAATAGCAATGGGATTGTTTATGACAAAATGAAATTGAATCACTTTAATAGACAACACATAGGTTTATAATACCAGATGAAACTAAATCGTCTTAACAAATCCATGAATAGAATTAAAGAAATAACATTAGTTCTTGCACCTTAATTGCTCTGTACAAAGTCTTCCAGCACGTAGAGAGTGTCTCCAACGCTAATTGAAAAAATAATGTGGCTACGAACGCGGCAGGAATTAAACACGCTTAATGTAAGTGCTGTAATGAAATTATGTAATGCAAGCACTCGACGTTAAATTACACCGAAGTTTGCTTTCTGCCTTCCTCGCTTGTCATCTACTTTCAACAAACATTAAGATTTAAATAACTTGCAGTTTAGTAATAAACACTATTTTGAGTACCAAGATGTGTTATCAGTAAAAGCTATACTCAATTTACTGCCATTTAAATAAAAAACTTATAGTAAAAAAGAGATGTTAACTTATTGGCATCGCCTAAGTAACAATATTTACCAAATCCGTTAAAAGAACTAAAATAGGTTAAAATACTGAATGCATATCTAAGCTTTAAAGCTAAAGCTTTAAAACTATGACGCGATATATTCGTGTTCAAAAAAGAATTTTAAATTAAGCAATCAAAAAGAATTTAAACTGATTCGTACGCTTTCATGATTCCTTTTTGTAACGAAACCGGGTTACCTCTATAATGTCACAAAATGGAAGCTTTTTTCTAATTACGTAATACTTACAAATTCACCCCCATTTTCCTACCTCCAGTACTTTTCAGTGTCTCATTAAACATCCTTCTTTCATCCCCACCTAAATTTAAAGCAGATTAACGTATAAATCCCGGGTAAGTTTCGTCTAGGGGATTAATTCTGAAAATATTTTGCTCAGTTTAATTCTACGAATCAATTATGCAGGATAATCTCGTAAACAAGAGTAATAGGCGGACGTCTAACCTGTAATTTCATATTTTCCTTTATTACTATGAAGGCTACGCAATAAGGGTCACGACCTTTTAATCCCAAAAGGGGTAGTTAATTTTAGAGACAAATTAAGGCTGCTTTTCCTCATATTTACAACAGTATTAGATAGTTTACCTTTTGTTTACGTTAAGTTATTGATATTATTAAGTTGTGAAGAATAAAATACCTGATTCTATTAGCTATCTTTCGCAACGTATCCCGACTGTATCTATTATTAAACTTATGAATAGATTCCGTCGCAACATTCCTCAGTGATAAAAAGCATGTGAGCGAGGGTTGCGCCTGCGCACGTAAGATTGATAGATAAGTTCCACCCGAGGGCCCGCGAAGATTCCCGAGGTTCACCGAACCCAGGAACGAGGTCATTCAACGTTCACTTTAATTGCCGTCCCTTATCAACACGCGCCACAAAATCTTCCCTCCCTTTCCCTTCAATATGAATATTTAACTATAAGGGACAGAAATGCAGACTGACAATGATTTAGAAGAGATATGAAAGCATTATATCATGGTTGAACAGGGAGACTCGTGGCATGAATTAAATTAATAGGAGCATCAATTTGTTCAAGAAATATTAATGTTCTACGCTCCGCTTTTATTCATTTTGGCCCCCATATATCAGAAAGGGCACGGTTTTTTTTTTAATATTTATATTACCGCAGACATGACGTATGTTCGTGAGGACTTATATTTTTTGTGGTCATATTTATTTTGCAATATTAACCCTCTTTCTACGAAAATGGGACGAAATTCCTACTATTACAATCTACGAGATCTTTAATTTAATTGTGACTAGCTGGTTTGCACGTGCCATTTCAATAACAAATTCACCATATGTTTTTTCGAAGATAAAGAAAATATTCTATAAATTAATATCAAATAATATTAGCTGTATTTCCTAAGCTCTTACCAATCGAAACTTAGTAATTCCCGCCTACACAACTTTGTTGAAGTGAAAACTTGACGTCGAGTTGAATGAAATTGCTAGAATCTGATAGCGCATCCTATTTCGCAAAATCGATTATATCGTTTATAATTTAATTGTTCTCGATACAAACTGATACAGAAGCGTATCTATTAAGAACTTGAGATAGCTTCAAGTTACAAATATAAAATTAAAAAGATTATGAGACTTTCTGCCGTATGTTCAAACTCCTTTTAAATACTTCATTACGCGAGCGTTGCTTAAAATCTAAGTGGCGTCATAACTAAACGAGATCGCCGTCAAAAGAGTAAGCGTGGACTTAATATGTAAGACGCTCTTACATATTGAGTGGCGTTTGATCATTCAACGGTTGTTGATAAGGTTAATGAGTTTAGAAGTGCTTTTATATTTGGATATCAGATCTGTCACATTATTTACGAAGCTGACTGTAACTACATTATTTATCATAACAACTGAATTACATTTGTTAAAAACTAATCTTTACAAGCAACATCAAAAGTACATTTTAAATTTTTTAACGGAACAGCGTGGTAGTCGGAAATCGTTCCGCTTGATCGTTAAGTTTTTTGTTAGCCCTCCTCATCCCATAACGAGCTCTTAGCGCGTCGATTGTCTTTTTGTCATACAGCGACCAACGTTTAGTATTAACCGTAGGTTTTCACTTTTAAAAGACGGACTGTCATCCTTCACATTTTCTTTGAATTCATTTTAATCAGGCGTTTCGGCAGTACTTCTCGCGATTAGGAACTCTATCTATTGTATAATACTTTAATATACGAGTACGTAAGTTCGTCCTTAGTCCTGTTGTCGAATCTAAATGCGGCAGTGTACAATACTTGTGGAAAATACACAAACATCATAAATCAATTACACAAAGTTGTACGTCATACGATGTGGTGACCTGTGCCCTCAATGCCAACATTATAACGGTGAATCTATCCCCATTGTCTCTGACACTCGGATGGATATGTTGATAGCAATTTCACTTGATTTATCTACGTAAATGATTTATTTTAATAACTAATATGTCTTAGGCATGCGACGTTATGCGACACGTATAACGATATTGATTATTGCAACAATTCAATTTTACATTTTCTTAGTCACAAATTGTTATGTATCGTTTCATATGTACAACTTTTTATTTGGATGAAACAATTAAATTAGAGAAGAAATTACAAAATTAACATACTAAGATCATAGTATTTTATGTCGGTTTATTTCTCCTTGGGACGGTTCTGATCACATATACATTAATTTTCTTTATTTATCCTTTACATACTATGAAAGACATTAAAATATATCACAGAGACGGGATAATCGAAAAACTTATTGAATAGACCCGCATAATATTAAAGTTTTAAATTGTTTTTGCTGGTGGATATAAAATTTAGTTTAACACGAGTATGTCTAACCTGCTAAATAAAAGCTTTTTGTATCCATCGTAGGAATAAGTATAAAATATTTCTTTTCACACAGTAGTCATTGTTATCTGTGATCAATTTATTTACGCGCCAAACTGTTAAAGGCAGTTAAAACTAAATTTACATAGGAATTAGTTCTGTACTATACAATTATTGTTTAGCTTCTAGGATATACATTTAATATGGGCATCTAGATTAATGAATATGCTTTTAAATCTTGTCCGCTTAATAAAACAGTTTTGTTTTCAGTACAGCCCAATTGTATTCCTTTGTTTCCCCGGACATGTCGGGAGAAGGCCGAACCAATCAATTTCCTTGCTCCCTTATAAATCATCCTAACTGTCACTCCTAACTCACGACACGTCTGGATAAGAAGGATGCTCGGATTACTTACAGACAATCATTTCTATATTCTATATGTAAAACTTGTACTTTAGTAAGCTAGTTTTGAGGTAAACTTATAATTTAATGCAGTATACTCCGATATTCACACATGTTAATTTGTTACTAAGGCAAGCTCATTGTGGAGATTGGAAATAAGAAATCTATACAAATGAATGCTTGAGTAATCAATGAAATATCGAATAAAACAAATAGTCTGAGTTGCTCTCTAATTTAAGAGCTATATGTTTTTCTTCACAAACGTATAAAGTTAGCTATATTAATCGCACGCATTAGCGTACATTAGATTCATACGCAGTAGGTAGAGCGGGCTCGCAGCAAGCCGGGACAATTGCCAATCAATTATCGCCGGCTAGATTCATAAATCATCTTTTAGCTCCGTTATTCGGAGGCCCGCTGCCAAAGCCGGCTACAACGTTTTGTTGCTACGTACGATTTTATTGTTGCCGCAATACTAGTGACGTTCGACCATTAGTTATACTGTCTTCTGCTATGGAAATCATGTGAGATTTGAATTCAATTTGTTTATTTTCTCGTTGGAAGTTGAAAGATCTTATGTGTGTTTTCATCCACATGAGAAAAATAACAAAGAAAGAAATGTATTAATTAGCTGTTTTTGAATTATAGTTAGGGGTTTGTTAATAACAAACGACCAAACAGTTTACATCAGTCAATTATTTTTAGTGATCTCACGGACTGTGAAAAGCAAAACTTATTTTCTACTCAAAATTTCCCCGTTCTTATTAGCTTGTACGGTATAATGTGAATATTCAATAGCATTGAATACGTAAGCAAATTCAGCTGAGAGTGTATTGTTTACGAAGAAAAAGAGGTCTAAAGTGTTCTCCGAGTGTTTGCTGCCGTCACTCATGAGCGTCGTGTTTGATGTCTCAGTTGACGGCGAAATACAAATTCCACGAGTTTCATATACTTACTTACATACATTACATACCTTTATTTGTATTCCTGTACTGGCTTTGATATCTATGATGTTATTTGCTTTTGCTCATTTATTGGTTGTGGATAAATAATATAATAATAATTTAGTAAGTTTATTTGCTTGTTTTTATGTAGGTAATGTCATTTGATCGCTAAACCTATTTGGTACCTATCCTTGTTCTCTATTTTCATCGTTTATGTTATGTTTGGATCTATTCTTACGCCAGGAAATACATTTAAGTGATAAGTGTCCTTTATTTATTCTGTTGTGTATTTTTCGCTTCCTTGATTCTTCTAAATGATCATCTTTCCTGTCCAACGTAGCTTTTGATATAGAGAAGGCGTCAAAGTATTTTATCATCCCTCTAAGTTGATACGGCAAGAAAGATGTTTGAATAGCCCTTTTTCGAATTTACAAATGATTTTTAAAAAAATATTTGGCATACCCGGTTCTTAGAGACTTTTGCGACAGGTGAACATATATATTTCTCTTACTTCAAATTGTGTTGATTCGTACTGAAGTGACTCTTGTCTTGCTCTACTAATGTGTCAAAGCCAATGCGGTACCGATACTAATTTCTTAATGCCTTGCTACAGACCGTTGTGACCTTACCCACAATTTACTTGATGAGCTACGATGGAAAAACAACATCAACGTATGAAATTGATTGATCGATTAACATATTTCCCAGTAACATGCAAAAAATTATTAGGTTATTTTAGTTAGGTTACATAGTTCAATTGTAAGTTATTTGTGTTGTAGAGAACGCAATTCACTTTCACCTCAACCTTGATAACGGAACGCGACAGGAGAGCGTTGTGATAAAATACCGTTTCTCGTTTTGGTAATACCAAGGTCTAGTTAACTAGTAACACAATCTGTTGTTGAAATAAACATATTCGTAAAATAACAAAGCGGATAGGTTATGTCATTACATTTATACTAATATTATAAAGAAACTTTGTTTTTTTTTGTATTTTTATATGTATTGTAATAACTTAAGAACTACTGGGCCGATTTCAAAAATTCTTTCACCATTAGAAAGCTACATTATCCCTGAATCACATAGGCTATATTGTTTAATTCCACGCAGATCAAGTCGCGAGCAACAGCTAGTCTGAATATAAGTTGAAAATAAATTGTTTTGTACTGGATAATGATACTGATTGGTAAGCTTTTTGCATCAATTCCTGCGATAAAATACTGGCGATGTCATTCTTCAAGAATGTGATTCTATCTTAGAAGTTCATCAAGAAAGGATGCATTCAAAGGCCTTTGTTAGCTTTTGATGAAACATTTCTCTTGCATACTGGACACAAAGGATCGTCGATATGATGCCGAGGGTCAGCATCTATTTCTATAGAATCTATAAGCAAAGGTTTTATGTAAGCATTGGTAATGACATCTCTTGAAGTCGAGTGAGGGTCCAAGTACGGACCAATGGCGTACTACACTGTTAACAAGCTTACAAATAACAGAATGTATTTCTCTGAAAGAAGTTACTTACAGGGTACTTGTATATCTAAAGGAAAATTTTGAGATATTTTATCGTATCAAGATTTCATCGACACTACGGATATTCACAATTTCCGTAGTAAGAGTCATTACTCGTAAATACAATGTATAATTTCAGTTAGGCTTTATTTGAATTATAGAGTAGTAGCTCCTATCACGAAATTAATTAGGATAAAAATGTGGTTAGAAATAGGGACATTTAACACATATTATCTATATATGTAAGTGTAGAAAAATAGAATGACTTAATTGTACTTGTATTAGATATTATAACTAAAGCTTTTTTACTTTTGTTATGCAAACAAGTTATATTGTTCCTTATTCATCCAAAATTATTTCTCTACTTACTTTTCTCGCTCACTGTCAAAGGGAATCATTAGGGCCATGCCATTGTGTAATTTGTTCGAATTTCTCATGGTCGTTAATAAGAAATTACCTGCAGTAGGGTTATCTATTATATTGTCATTTATTATACGTCGTATAAGAGAAAAAACGTTTTTTTTTTATAAATTCAAATTGACAATTTGTAGCAATCTTCAACTCTTTTTTATGTACCTTTATGATGAAAAATAGTTTTCCTTACATGGATTATTTTTGTTAATTTATGAGAGGGATTAAAAAAGATGAATGTATAGAGAACTTTGTGATTAACAGAACTTTGGTAAGTAAAGTATTGTAAGTGGTTGACTTCGAGAGAATTAGTCAAGATTTGTCTTACTTGGATTACCATTGACGCTGTACAATTCCTGTTTTTTCTGATATTTTATTACATTATTTACAACTTGCCTAAAGTTTTATAGTATCGTTAAAGTCATAATCTTGTTAATTACTTACTTAATATCTATATTAGTACATTTTTATTGTTTACGGCCGAAAGATGTCGAATAAACTTAACACAATAAAGACAGAGAAACATTTTGTTTTACGTCTATCTCTGTTTACGATAGAACAGAAAGTAAGGCGTCAAATAAAAGTCTTAACTGTCCAACAGATGTTCCAACAACAACTTTGACTGGGGATGGAAAGTTCTCGAACAATCCCGGTAAAGAAAACTAACAACGGCTGTTAGGTTATTTTAAAATATACTTCATTTTAAAAAAAAAAGCAAATTGTATTCAAACGAATAAAGAAACGGTGTTGAATCAGTATCAGTGGAAAATTGCTTTGTCTATAATACAGCCGCTTAGGTGAAGCCAGATTAAAGGGAAACCTGGTTCATTATAATAGCCGGTAGTTTTAATCTAATGCATTATGCATTCGCTCCGTTTATTCTTTGTCTACCTACATTTATTTCGTTTTGCGCTCTTCTCTCTACGATGGTTTTTATTATACCGCCTTTATAATTAAGTTTCAGCAATTCTCGTTGTTAGTACAGGAAAATAACAGGAATGAGTCGTTTGTTGTCTTTTGAAAATAAATGAAAAAGTTAATCGGATTATATTTTACTTAATTGTTTTAAAGGGTTTAGTATTTGATTAAAGAATTTAGATCGGGTTATAACTTTGAATAGCGTATTTATTAAAATCTATTCATGTTCTGACAATTCTAACAGCGACGTGCTCACATCTCTCGACTTTTTATCTTTTGCGATTCGATGCGCGCCCGATACACTCACTGTTATTGATACGTGACACGATTCTAACACTCGGCCACACTAACTGACCTCTTCGTACCGGTCTTTTGTTACTAAATAACGCGACCGCGAACAATCTCGTAGTTCATTTTAAAATGGACACTTTTAGAGATCTTTTACATCTGCTTATGTCGGTGTACCGTTGGGGCCGTGACTCTGCACCGTTAAATCATATTGTGAATATAGTGTAACGTATTCGATGTCTAATTTTGATGTTTATTCGATTCATGATCTGTCTATGAATATAAATTAGATTTAGATATAAATATTCTTCAAAACAATTCTTCATACTTTAGATAAATATTTAAACGTTTTTTGTTTAAAACTTTGAGTCAGATGATAACCATTTTTAGATTTGGTTTATGAAATTACGAACATCCAAGTTGGTAAAGTTTCGCTTATTATAATAATAAACGCTTTTAAAGAAAAAATACTTTTGGGCGATCAATTTCAATATACGATTCAAAATTAAAACTTCATTGCATTTACATTTACAAGTACATAAAACGGACAAACATAAACAGTTCGATTCGATCACCTTAAGCAAACATCCGCTAAATTATTTTTCCTAGAAATATTTCAAGATTGCATGCGTTTTAAACACAAACCAGGTTAACCCTAGTGATTGTTATAGAATAGTTTACAAACAAATTCGTATCCCGCACTATAACGCGTGGTCTCAAATAATCACATCGTAGGTACTATTTGGGCGGACCTCTGCCCTCTAGGGATCTCCCAATAGTGCCATTGCCGAAATTGCAAACCAATAAAGATCGAATTCAACTTCTTTAATCATTTATTTATTGAAAGTCCTTGTAAACATACATAATCTTGAAAGGATGCATATGAAATTATTAGCCTAGCTCTAGAATTAATAAATGCAAAATACTGAAGTCAAAAGGTATGCATGTACTAAATCATAACACAAAATGTATTAAAACGTCCTTGGCACTTTCTCAAATAGGGCAGACGTTTATTGTTCTATGATCTGATAAAATTTATATAGAAAGTTACGATTTATCATCACTAAATTATTCAACAAACTACACAATAACTATTGCTTCATGAATCGAGAAATTTAGTATAATACGATTTGTATCACTTTGCTACTGAATGGTTTGTTCGATCTACATTGTTTCGGTAACACCGTTAACCGGTCAAGTTGCTGGCAACTAACAATCAGTGCACAACAGACGAGAGAAAAAAAACAACAAATATTTACTCTGCAATCGGTTAAGAACGGTTTTGAAAATAGAATTCCGTTGCCAAATGTTCGTTTCGCCGAGAATTCCGTTGTCGAGTTTAACATCGCTCGTTGTAATGTGCGACAGTGTTCCGGATTTCAGTTTCCATGATTGTTGTTACGGCTCCCTCAGTTCTATTTGTCTTTTGAATTGCGTCCCTCGATTTAACGAAGACGCTCGAGTAGTTTGCGAAAAAATAGACGTTCCCGAACAAAACGGGGGAAACTCTGTTTGATGAATGAATCTTTTTCAAATTGTAATTATACGTCAGAAATAGAATCGTAAAGGTTTACTACGATAAAAATAACACTGTAAGAGCAATACTTGATTGGATTTTGGATAATTAACACGTTTCATGTGGTTGAACCACTTTCTTTGTATCCAAGTAGAGCGCCACGGGGTGTGCTAACAAGCACCTAACATGTGTTATTTCAATTTACTAATTGACTTCAATTGAGAGAAACTTTCATTGAAATATTAGTAGCTTTCTTCAAAAATGCTACTAATATTCTTGAGCCAAACTTTATTGAAAAAAAGTAACTTCAAAGTGGAAACAAAAGTGTTTCAATTTTAACCGTAAACCATTAACCGTGGTCGTCGTGGCTCTATGAAATCAATTATTTCGGGATCCGGCAGGTAAATTTACCGATAGGGTTGCCAGTGTTGAAACAATATTTGTTTACATTGTCACCGGCTTTTATCAGGGCCTCAATCAGTTTACTTAGTGCGCTTGAAATATTGTCAAGCACGTGGCGGACACGCTTTATACTGTGGTACTTTGAAATCGATGGATATTACATAGTTTGTATAATAAGTCCTTTTATTCTTTCTATGAGTATCAATAACTTTAAAATACTTTCCGTTTTAATTACTTTTTGATCGGGGATATGTAACATTATTTTCCGCCTCAGAAATGACGCAATTCATATTACGTTAAATGACATTTATTTATGACACTTCAAGATTTCTCTCGAACACGTTTTCTGTGGTTTACAGTCACTTTATTTTGTATTCAAGTATAATCGGTTCACATTAAAGTTTAACGATAGTCTTGTTTAATTCGGTAAACTAACGGTCCAAAGTCAAGTTCCCGCCGGAAGGCCTTACCTCGGTTGCCCTTAAAGAGGTTTCGGCTTAGCGTACTTAAATCTCTTACAACCTGACATGTCCATCAAGTTTAAATATACTATTGAATAAGCAAGTTTGTCTGTAAAGTATAGGTAAGGTTGGATTGTAAATAAAGCCAGTCTATTACAAAATATTTTACATTCTCTTTTAAATTAGTTCCAAACTTAAATAAAAGGTTAAAGGTTTCGATCCATGATGGGCTCCATTTTCCACAACTCCACGACTAGCGCGTATTTTGCGTGAATACACATATCTTTGAATTTCTTCGCCGATATGTGCAGGTTGCGTCACGATGTTTTCCTTCACCTAAGAGCGTCGGTAAATATGCACATATGAAAATCGAAAAACACATTGGTGGATGGCAGGATTCGAACTCGGGACCTGCAGTTTACAAGTCAAGAGCTATAACCCTGAGCCACCGACGCTCTAAAAAGAAATATTTAGTTAGCAGTTTTATTGCATTATCTAAATTAAAAAAGCCTTATAATATCTCAAAGGACGCAGCCGTAAAGCCTCTTAGACAGTTTGCTATTTGGCAGAATTCCGAAGTCAAAGTTAGCTGGTTAAATGGAAGATTTTTTACACACCCTCTATACAAATCTGGCCAACTTCCAAACATTTTAAGAGAATTAAAATTGTTCATTCATATCTGACATCATCCTATGTCTCGTAAGTATATCCTTGAATCCGATCAATGCCCTAGTTGAAACTTTAGCGAGGTTGAATTAATATGGCGCATGACTAGAATTGAAACGGAGTCTTAATAAAGTCGTCATCTATGAATTGGTTTGTTTATGTCAACTACGATCTATAGCTGTACACTCACAGACAAAATACTAAACAATTTTATTTATCTCTCTATTTTTTTATAAATCTATGACCGATGACTTGATAATCGCTACAAATGTACGTATAGATTTGAACGACTTAATTAAGTATATTTTTAACTCTCAGATTTAGATAATGCATTATTAAAAAAGTACCAATTTTTGGACTGCCAATTATTTTCCGTTATTTGTGTGCTATAATGTTACAATATTAATTAAAAATCCACTCTTTATCAATGTTCTAATTGGGAACATGCTGTTGTTTATCTGCTCCACAAACAAAATAAGAACTGTTAATTTAATAATATTATATAGAGTTCTGTATTTAGGTTGTTTCTGGAATTAAACTATTTAAACTAGTTGGATGTGAGGTAAGAAAATTAATTAAGCCAGTAGTTTTAAATAGAGCAAATCTTAAATAACTCATGGAGAACTCTCGAGTTGGCCTTTGAGTCAGGGGTCCGCAGTGGCGTTTTTTTGCTCCAGTTGTTATACTGCTGATGTTTACTTAATGTTGTGAAATGATTCCGCTCAGAAACTGTTTAACGAGTTCTACTTATACTTCTATTCTTATAAGAAATTAGAACGAACTAGCTTCATACGTTTATGAAGTTACAAAGTTTTATTGTGTAAGTTTTCTATTTATCTTTCGTTTGAAAATAATAAGGCTGAAAATGATCCTCTTTCTATTTTGTGTTTATTTTAAAGTAAGAATATTTTCATGTTTTAATTTTGCGTGCAAAAATATATTGACATCTTAGTATTTTTTAAATTAGAATGAGGGAGATGAAAAGTATGTTTTATAAAATAACACAGTTATATTTTCCCTCATTATTAACAAATACGATATGTAGCTTGTTTACTTAAGTAATGTGGAACATAACTTATAAGTACTTTCTGTTATTGTTACTTTATTGATATTTCTTGTTAGTATACCAGTCAGGGATATAGTTCCTGGAAACAGAGTATCTCTTTAGAAATATAAAACTCTTTGAATCGTCTTCTTACAAGTACTTAATGGTTATAGATATTGACTTTCCTTTATTTTTTGCAGGTAAAAGGATGCCTCCCGGCCGGATGTTCCAGATCGGTTTGCTATGGTTGTTATTTTTACTCGACTTCCTTATTTTTATTGTATCTTTACATATTTTTTATGATTTGCGAACTTCAAGTAATAGACAACTACGTTTTTTTTAAATAAAAATACAATAACACGTCTGCACTATGTTATTTTGTAAATGATGGTTTGTTATTTGATTTTCTATGGTTTATTGAGTTCAATGAACTGAATTAAACAATAAGGGTGCGATTTGCTTGCACATGATCCAGTCTAATAATAGCTAATCAAATGCAGTGGCTCCCGATAATGGCAGGCAATTTCATCTCGCAACGACATTTTTCTACGGCATAGAGAGTAACACAGCGGGCGGGCCTGGGTTACTTGCAGCTTGAATGCAATTAGCCATTGACTGTTGCCAATTTAATATCAGGCTATTGTAGAGCCCCAGCGGCATTTTAGCACCCCCGATGAGCTCTTGATTCAGATTAGTGTAATCGTACATTCCATTTTATACTCAGGGGGCGCTAATTTTTAACTTTGCCCATTTTTTTTAACTAAATAAAAATGTAACATTTCACGGTTGAATATGATCACTAACTTGTAAATGTATATTAAATTAAATTCGGTTCTTATAAAACATATTTTTTTAAATATTCATAAGTAAATAACTGTTGTCATATATTTAAAAGTTTAAAAGTATGCAATATTCGTATTTCGTGTTTCTTTATACATATAGGACTCATATTTGAATAAATAAATTTTATTTTCGTAGTATAAACTTATGCTTTACCGTGCACTCTAATATTCAAATATGTTTTACATTAATTTTCTACATTTCCATTGCGTTTGCCATATGAACTTATATGCGACTATGATATTATTTTTTAACAAAATATAAAACGCCTTGTTACTACCCTTTTTGAAAGTCAATCCAATAAACTTATTTATACGTAAAAAGTTTACCATCTGTTATCAAAACACATTTTATTTGAAAGGCGATCGAATTATTCATTGTATCTATCGAATTACAGGGGGCTACTTCGATAATGTGGGGGCGATCGCCGGGGTCCGAGGGTAAAGTGGGGGGTGCACATATGTTGCCTAATGACGTCACGCTCTGGATTCTCTATTAGCCTGCATTCACGCCCCGCGAAACTCTGAAGGGTAACTTCCAAAGCGTTCCAATTAATCTCATCGAATGGGGAAATTGTAGAAAACGTTAAATAATTTCACCCGCATTCGTGATTTTTTTGTTTGTACATTTATTTCTGTAATTCGGCAGAGACTTTAAATGAATAATACAAATTTTAAATAGTATTGTATTTTCTCGACTAAATCGTCATTAAAGTTTTAATAGAGTTACTGTTACGAATTATTTTATTTCATTTTATTTTCATCGCTAAGCTATTTCAAACATATTTTTTCTCATTTTAACTTCGACATCCTAACATGTAGCGTTTAACTGAAATTGTACAACAAAAAACAATTTAATGGCGGTGCGGTCGCTCGCTTGACGCGGGTTTACCGACCTTGACCCAAAACTCGCGTGTTATACGTTTATTACGACTACGTTTACGTTATGTTACCCTGGTACTATACTTACTTCGTCAGATAAATAGCCAACTCTTTCTTGAAGAGTATCTCTAATATAAACCTAAATAAAAAAAAAATTATTTTGATTGATAAGGCCGGCTACAGACGTTAAATTTGAACTGTACAATGCGATTGCGCAATTAACACTGAGTGTATAGGCAAAATTGAGAACTGTAATGTTAAGACTGTGAAGTTCAAATTGACGTACACACGTCAATTTTAACTGCACAGTTAAAACCGAACGTCTGTACCCAGCTTTAGACTTCGCAATTTTACTTTTATAGTTCGCAGATTAAGCTTGATTATAAAATAACTTCGTTTTTATGGGTTAAAAACAATTTAATTCCTGCAGCAAGTACTAAATCCGTTTATGTGATACTAATAACTTTAAAGGTAAAACTAAAATGGGAAAGTATAATGAAAAATCTGTGTTATCCGCTATAAAGCTTATTTACAATGACTGCAGGTGAACGTGTCCGCGCATTAATTCTGCATCTAGACTTAAACCGTCGGCCAAACTCTTGCCCACGGATACATCATGCTAGGAATTTTTGGAGCTATTCCAAATATAAAATGTTAGGTCAAAGCTCGATTTAAGGGTACAGAGAGCTACCGAAGCGACGTATATTCTCGAAAATGGTACGCAAAGGCCTATTTATTACTACTTATTTGGAATCGTTTGAGGCTCCCATTTTGTTGAAACCTTTATAAAAGAACCTACGTCCTTGTAACACTCGAGCGTTTCCAGAAAAATTGTTTATAAATAGTTTCAAACGAGTTAAGCAGTTTGATGAAATGTTATTTTTTTTTAATTTAAATATATTTATTTACAATATTCAAATACAAAATTGGCGTAAAAATAAACTTATGAGCTGAAAGATGATCTTGACAATTTATCTCGATATTTTAACTATAATTTAATTTGAAAACACTATTACTTTAGGTAATTACAAGTAATTAAGGTCGGCAAACTTTTATGAAACATAATTAATATGACTTCATTAAAACGTTACTGAAACTTTTAATAATGTTTGAAGTCATTAATTCTGGATCGGTCATGAAGTTGACTTTAAAGAGACTATTTCGTACGCCAACAATGTATGATTAAAATTACGTAATACGTCAAGCCTGACACATTGCGTGGGCGCTGCGCCGGGGGCCGGTAGCGCGCTTGATTAATGAGGGCTGGGATAAAACCGCGGCCCGCTCACGGCGGGACCCCAAAATTTCGCTTCTATATTTATTGCTTATCCATTTTATTATCATTCAAACCTTTTTCGTGTTTACATCTCCAAAAGCGAGATCTAAGAATTGTTAGACTGGAATCCAATTTTAAAAGACATTCAAGTAAAATTGTTGATTTATTTCTTTAATTTGTAAATTACAAAGGAGTGTTTAAAGGGTGCCGTGTTGATTTAGGAACATAAAGAGTAATAATATAATGAGAGGAGAATTTTTTTAGATTGTCTACTTTATTATCCGTTGATTACATCTTTTGATCGCTTTAGTTTCTTCGTTTATGTAAATTTGGCCCATTTAAAAGGAAAAACTGAAGTGGACGTTCCCTTTGAAGAATTTTTTCTCCTTATAATTACAATGTGCTTTACATTGAATTAATTCAATTTATTCCTGCTTCTGAAAGCGTCTTAAAATTTAAAATGTCTTCATAAAATGCACTCAGCGAGGGCACTCACTTTTGGATTTGAGAGTGGGGCTTAGATAGAGCAATCTGAGGAGTGGCGACGACGAGGTTTCACGAAGTTTACTCCCGACTCGTGGGGCGTTATGGGCATACGTGTTCGAAATACAAACCTCAACCGACTACTGTGTTGTTATTATTGTTAAAACGTTGAAATTGATTCCGCCATTTTGTGGAATTTGCGAGAACGCCGAACGTGTCTAAGATCCGATAGAGAGAATTTGCGCTTAGCTCTAGGATTTAGTTATGATGTTAACAGATTTTAGCTAAACCGTTCGCGGATTATAGGAGGATTTCAATTGTTCTACATTTTTGGTTGTATCCAAAAATACAAGTTCTAAAATAAACAATACTTTAATTTTGAGTTATAAATAATTCATCAAATAATGTATTTACATTAGGTTCTATTGATTTATTCATGATTCCATTTTACATATTTCATTTAATTTTTTTATTCTAAAAAAATTGTATTCTACAATTTGCTTTCTATAAATGCGAAAATTGTGTGTTTTTCATGGTAATTTTTCGTACAATATAACATTTTGTAAGTCTACATCTTATAAAATTCTTATTAGCTCTGTCATCAGGGGCGCGACCCTCGTGGCCAGGGGTGCTAAGAGTAGCACAGCAAGATACATAACCTCTGTTGTATATAAAACTACATAATAGCAACTATTTGATTAGGACTTATCAGGGTTGGGGCGGAATTGGAAAGGGCGCACTTTTATTGGGGGTCTTAATGCGTTTTGTAAATGGGATTTATTTCGGGCTACGGTATAAAATATTGCGTCCACTGTGGTCTATTAAATTTGGAATTTAATATCGTACGGGAACATTTCTAATAAATCTTACGTTGACGTTTCTAAGCTAGTTATTAAGTTTCTATTCATCCGGTCGTTTCGAGAAGGTTCTGTTGTAAGCTGTACACATAGCTGTGCCACTTATCTATGTCTCTTTAGGACCAAGAGTAGATATGGACTTGCGTAAATAAACTAATTTGAAATAGAAAGTTGTTTCCATGATATCATGTCATATGACAATAGAAGACCAAGTGTGTTTGTGTGTGTACTTAAATTTGTACTTTTCCATATATACAATTCCCTATTTTTTACATAAAGGTTTTAAAATATTCCATCAATAAAATTCTAATTTGTCATCATCTTTCATAAAAATATAACAGCATCGTAATTAGCAAGAATTTATTTTAATATTACCATACTTAAATGTGAAATTTTGCTGAGTTGTACAATTTTATTAGAGCACGTCATGTTACCCGATGTACATAATTTATCGCGTTTACATTGAGGTAACAAATTGAATGTGACCCTAATTACTGACTAATTCATTACAACTACCCGACATTATAATTTGATTACTATCGTTTTACTTTAACTACTATGTCTTGATATTTACGAGTATTGTAACACTTTTTTTCTATTATTTTGACTCATTCATTTTGATTTCTTACTAATTAATTCTTTTTGATTATTGTTTCATTCTTGTAGAAGAAATATATGTTTTTGCATATCAATATCATGTTTGAACACACTTTGTCATCCAAACAGAATATGCTACTATTCGATTTATATGCATTTTATATTAAAATTATTGTAAAGTAAGAAAGGAAAACATTAATTTGGAAAGTTAATTACAAAGCGAACGTAATTACTATGCCTCTTATTTTGCCCTGACACTCAAGCCTTTAATTACACCATAGTGTAAGACAAAAAGTGTTCTTTTATAAAAAGAGGCTGAAAAAATCCCTTTGATTCGTCTGCGTTTTTTTCAGTTAATGGTACGCTGCTTATAAATTAAGCGACATTAAATTTGATATCCGAAAGGAGTTTTCTCGAGTCTCCTTTGAAAATAGATACCGGTCGAAACCCCAATTAAACGTTACATCGAAGGCGTTCGGTGAACGTGTGAGAAGGCCAGCGACGGCCAATTATTTACTCCCAAAACCATTATTTTCTTTCGATGGCTTATATTTTCGAGTTTACTATCAAATTACCTCATGCTTAGACTATTGTAATTTTATTTAACCGTTGCCTTGTGGGCTTTTCGAAATTTAAGGATGGCACCTTCTAAGAAGACGCGTATAAAATAATGTCGCAGCAAATCGCTTCTCATTTGTTCGTTTCGACGAAGAAATAGAAAATGCTAGTAATATAAACAAAATTTTAATTGAATCCAAGTTACTCTTAAGTTTTGTACGCACCAGGATAGTGTTTTAGTCGAGTACTTAGTAATTTAGTAACTAAACGTGCCCGAACAGCAAAATTTTTGAAGAGTAGATAAGTAAATCCTTTGTTCGCATACTTGCCACTCGACTAAAATACTATCCTGGTTCGACCAAGACTTTATGGTCAAAGTATTTTTACTATCAGTTAAGTCGACAAACTACTTCTTCCATACTTTTTATCTCTTATTAAACTTAAGTATAAACAAAGATGTGTTTATCCATACTCTAAGGTTGACAGACGGTTTATCTTCACATTGAGTAAGAGCCCAGTACAGACAGGAATCAATTTGCATGTACAGTACAATAGTATGCCGGTGCGTTGCAATGAACCTTGACGACTAATTTAGGTCAACGTTCGATCAGCACCTGATTGACAATTGCCATGATCAGCAATTGTTCTCAGACTATTAGATAAATGGAGCCTCTTTACGAAGCAGACGAATTGGTGGACTTTAACTAGTTTGGTTCTTCTGGTATTGCAGATGTCCATGGGCGTCGATGATCACCGCGGTGTTCCCGCTGCTCGTTTGCCCCCTTTTCTTATTAAAAAAAGTTTGTAGGCCATACCCAGAGTCGTTTAATGTTTACTTAAGCAGTTGGCAGTTACTAACGACTCGTTATTTAATTGCCTTTTCGTCTATACAGTCATGTTTTTCGATAACGTCAGATAATGATTCTCTCTTATAGAGGTTACTAACTAATCCAATTGTCACTTATCCAGGTTCGAATGTATTTCATTATTATTTGTTTATGTAGTTATGTTTGAAATTTTTGTAAAATAATATTTCTCATATTGGATTTTACTATAATTTTCACCAAAACTAATAATAGTAGGAAGCTGTGAAAACAAAATAACTAATCTAACAGCACCCCAATAAATATAAATGAAATTTTCCCCCTCGGCATTTATGAAAAATATTATTGCATATTCCCTACAGTTTCGCATTTGTCGGTTTTGCTGTACAAATAGCCCGGCCTGCCCTCTTCGCAAACACGATACAATAAAATAAACACCGCTAAATTCATATCCTTGTTAGTAATCTTATTTCAAACAGCAATAACAGATATAATGGATTTAGGGATGCTGTGAAACCCAAATAAAGGATGTTACGCTCTGTTTTAACTGGCGTTTTACTTTGGCTTATATTTAGTTAATATTTATAGTAGGATAATCTTTCTGAATATCAGAAGTATTGCTATATAGTATAATATTGATATACAAAAATATTTCTCCAATAATCTACATTCGTACCTGGAGAACCGAGAGTCCGAGGGACCGCGATATTTGCCTCTTGATAGAGGTTTCTCTCTAATCCGAATTTCTCGCTTACGGAAGTAGCTGGTCGGGACCAGAGAATGACTCTCGCTTAAAGAGGTTTCTCGCCTATGCAGGTTTTTCTGTATTAATAACTAGCTGCTGAGCGCGACTTTGTCCGCGTTGAATTACAATAAATAATATAGCCTATGTTACTCGGGGATAATAGTTTTGTAATGATGAAAGAATTTTTGAATTTGGCCTAGTTGAGTTATTTCAATACAAACAAAAATACAAAGTTTCTCTCTTTATAATACTGGTATAGATTAAAGAATTATTAATACAGAAAAACCTTTATAACCTAATTAACTTTAACAATGTTTATTGTGTTTATTTATATTTTTGAAAAGGCTTATTCTGGTTAAATCCAAAGATATATTAATCTCTTTATTATCGAACAGAAGTAATTTTCCGCTTGATTTGATAAAGAGCATCGTAATAACGAGGTATCAAATAAAAGCGTGTAATGTGATATGGGGATTGGCGCGTGTATTCCCGGTCTTATCTCATCGTGAGCCCAGGCCGGGCAAAAAGGACGCTCGTATGAGGATTAGCGCCGGATCAAGGCCTCTCTGTACTTGTCATTCTAATACTTAAAAGGATATGAATTGCATTCGTCCTTAAATAGCTGAGTTATTATTAAAATCGTATCTTCTTTGGCAATGGAACATATAAAATATGACTGCTTTACTATTTCTGTTTCTTTTAACAAATACTAAACTGGCTTACTTTATTGGCTAATATGTGGATAAATTGTGACCCTAAACTGTAAGCATCTCATTGTGAAAGACTTTGGTAATATTTACCTATACTTGTAATATAAAGCTAATAAAATGACACAAAAACTGCTGAGCTGATTTCAAAAATTCTTTTAACATTAGAGATCCACATTACCCAAGAGTAACATAGGCTATATTCTTTAATTCTACGTCGACGAAGTTGCGAATAACAACTAGTATTAACGAAAAACAGTTTAATTGTTTTAAATAAGTATGAGAGGGGTGATAATATAATGCTAAAAAGTCTCGTCGGTGAAAAGTTATAAGGCTTAGTTTACTCGTGTAACGTTAAAGGTCATGGTCAGTCGCGACTGTGTACCGTAAAAAACTCATCCCCAACTCACTGGCTTGATTAAAACGTTTCAACGTTTAATCGCAAGCTCCCAGTTAATTCTATGTTGTATTTCTAGAGGGACAAAGCGACGTGCCTTTGTAAGATCGGACAGTTGTACACAGGCTGCTTGTGAGATCACAAAGAGACATCAACTTTTTTCTTGCTCTTTGTGCGTTCTACGTTACTGTCCGTGGAATTGGAAGCGTTACTGCACTTATACAATTTTACGCTGCAAAATTAGACATAAAATAACTAAGTAACATATTTATTGCTTATTAGTTCGTAAGTTTCGATTGCCGAAGCTTTCATCCATTAACGTTTCGTTTCAAACGTAACGTTTCGTATGAAATTCGAGTCAGTGGAAATAATTATAAACACGGATGTAAATTGAACATAGCGTTTGTGGACGATGTACAATCACTGGATGTGTCATTTGTTGATGTTTATTCGTATTTATATCTATTACAATGATTATGTTAAATAATACCTCCTCATTGTTCGTGGTCACGTTGGTCTGTGGTCACAACTACCGTTGTTGCTCCTTTGAATTCCATGATTCAGTATTGATGTAAATAATGATTCATCAATTATGAAGTGTAACGTGAAATGTTTTGGGTAGAGCTACCTAATCTAAAAAAATATTTTTTTTAAATTTAATCTACTGTATTTAACAATAAACTTGTAGTCCATACCCTTCTATAACTCAGTAATATGTGTTTTATGTTTTAATCTTGAAGTATTAAGGTTTCTGGACCCCTTTACATTCGTCCTGGCCCCCGGGGGAGAATATTTTCTCTGAGAGGTTGTTTATACCTGGTACCACTTACGGATGTAAACTACTTAAAGGTGTGAAATGAGTATGTTATTATTATGTGCGATATCGAACACAAGTGGAACTCTACTAAAATATTTTACTTTTGGAACTTTTTTAATGCTTAAGCTCTATGTAAAAAAGGTAATTCAATATATTGAGGGTTAACAACATGTAACCGGCTTAAAAGTTTCTCTTACACAACTCTCAAACTTGAAACAATATTCACATCGTCTGAATCTAAACATGTCTAATGCCTCGGCATCCGAGTTCGCGATAAAAACGGACTTATCCGTCCGAATTCGGTCTAATGAAGCCGAGGTATTAAAAGTAATCAATCGTCCACACTCGCACAATAAGTGTTTGTTGAACATACACTGACGTTTTACATGACCACGAAGCTTTCAAGTGTCAGCACGCGAGCGATGTATAGCTAAGTGTTGGCGACAAATTGATACGTTGCCAAGGAAGCAAATTAGATGGGCCGACAGATATTAACGCTCCAGTCTGCACGCGTTCAAAATTAAAATGAATCTGTTGATTAGGTAGATATCTTACAGCTAAATAATGTATGCAATGTAGATTTATTTAATATCATTTCGAGCCGCATCTCTTCTTTAAAATGAAACAAAGTCCATGTTAGCAAGAACATTATGACAGTAGTGGTAGTAGTAGTAGTAGGGGCCATGTTTCCGCAACTCCTCGACTGGCTCGTATTTTGGGTGAGGGCAAATTTCGGATCAGTCCAGCCTGCCCAGCTCTCAAAAAAACCTTAGCAAAACATTATTATTATGACAGTATTTAACCTCGTCAAATTTTGGGTACAACTCGACATAAGTCGATCCAGCTGATGAACAAGTGGTACGAGATCTTTGCAGCTGTAACTCTTTTCGTCGGATGGATCGATATTTCATGTGTTACTGACGTACTTACGGCTGGAAGTAATGTTATTATCAGCTCAATTAAGCTCACATGTAATTGCCCATAACTCTCTTTAATTGTCGCGCCTACGTTTATGGATCGTGATGAAAAACTTAATATACGACGCCGTTGCCTCTTCGCTTGATCTAAATACAGATTATATCGCAAAGAGATGTTTTAATATAACACTTAATTAGACTAGACTAAGAGAGACTCTTAGTGAAGGCTTAGTAAGATAAATTTATGTTAAGGGAATGCTAAAGCGAACTTTAAACGACTTTAAGTGCAACAATAAGTTATCAAAACAAGTTTCATTTTTTCAATTCAATCAAAACAAAAGAAAAAAAAATCTAATTCTCAATTCACAAAGAAAGTTGACGAAATTAATGTAATTAATAAAGTTTCAAAGGAGAATTTTATAAAGTCCCAAATAATCGCAGAGTTAATTAAAAATGTGTAGCAAGTTTATTCTCTGTAGAACAGAACAGGGGGAGAGATTAAATAATTCCGACCTTAAAACCCATTTGTTTCTCGTAAGTAATGTATTTAACGAGCCCTCCCTTTGAAATCGGCGAAGGCATTTATTCAAAAGATATTCCCCTATATATTCTTCCACTTTATTTGAAGTATCCGTTAATTGAATTCTCGTCTTTTAGCTATTTGTTATTGGATTTAACTGTTATAGTTGCCAAAAGATTGTAGTCAGTATACTTACAGATTATGTTTCCAGTAACACAACATATATTATCATCCCATTCCCTTTGTAAAAAGAAATATATGTTCTTGTGCTGGTGTCTTGGTACCAGAAACTTATGTTAATAACTTTATCAATGGACTAAACTCAACAAATACTAACAACTGAGCTATTGTAAAAGCAAAATCATTTTTTAACTTCATAAATCATTAACAATACATTCAAAAACAATTTACGGTTTGCACGTACATATCTTTTCGGCATGTTCGGCATGTACCCGTAAAGAATACCTCGTTTGCATACAAGTCTCTATCGGTACAGTCAAGGAATTAAATTCACTGCCCACTTAGAATCGAATATAATATTGCACATTGTCACTAAAAGGGTTCTAATTTAGCACGTAGGGATGTAACTATGATAAGTTTTCGACCTAAATACATCGTGAGCGTCAAATGAGGCAACGAAATGGGTAGGAAATAAACGTCCTCGTCAACATTTGGGGGAGTCATTTGTAGTCGCGCGGCGTAGCACTGAGCGCTACGGGCCTGTAATTTCGTCACATATACTCAGTAGCTCGGCACCGCAACGGTTA
>QDHC01001659.1:298416-315064 GCA_013186455.1 Papilio dardanus tibullus | reverse complement strand
TATTCATAAAGGACAGTCCGCAGTCATTTGCATTTGGTTAGATAACTCGTAGAATATTTATATATTTGTCATGACATTGTTATTTCAGACCTTTTTACCAGACTATTCTTCGACATGGATTTTTTTGCTTAGAACTGAATTAAGACTTCTACTGAAGTATATTTGATTGTCTTGAAAAGATAGCAACATAACTGTAATTTGTGTTTATCTGACTTTTTACTTTTGATTTATATTTTTTTAAATAGTGTCTCAACGGCTCAACCGATCTCGCTGACAGACATAGATTTAGAATATAGTATAGAAGAGCAAATAAGCTATTAATTACGTTTTTTTTTTAATTTCGAGTGGTTAGAGTTTTCTGCGACAGGTAATAATTTAAATATGAAGTTATTAGTGATTCGGACACTCACATTAGCTATTCTAATTCGACTCAACGTGGTATTTAAATAATGATTACAACAAAGTGACTATATTTTTTAGGGTTTTGTTTCCAAACCTCTTCGCATATACTTCTCTATCTATACTAATATTATAAAGAGAGGAATTTTGAATTTTTGTATTTTTGTATCTATTGAAAAACTCAAGAACTACTGGGCCGATTTCAAAAATTCTTTCACTCATAGAAAGCTACATAATCCTCGAGTAACGTAGGCTATATTATTTAATTCGCGCACAACATTTAGTTATTAATAAATCTACAATATTGTAAAAAAACACCTTTTATACCTAACATCCACCAACTCATCCGGCGTTCACCAGCGAAAAAATACGTAGCAAGGAACATGTTAATAAGAAGCCGGTCGTGTAAGTACGGTTTTTATTCACGTATCATCACATGATATATGCGTTTGTATCCAGCGCCGTGGGCCCCACAACTTATCATCATCCATTTTTTCCACTTCAAACACGCGACATTTCATTTCAATGTTGTCATTCTATTATACTGTGATAACAATAGATGTACTCGTAATACGATGTATGTCTAATTAAATGAATCTCTCTACGGTTTTACTACCTCTATTCATAATAAGTATTACGATAATACTATTTATTGATTCAGTAGTCCCAATTATCAATCAGATGTTTGTCATATTTCTTTGTGTTTAATCATAGGATTTGTTAAATTACACCTCGACTATAGTCAGTATTATAATAGACATAACACAATTAAAATGGTTGATAATTTCCATGGATGATGATGATCATCATCATCACCAGCACACTATTCGCCCCCACCGTGGGTCGCGTAGCTTACCCTAAGTCGTGACAAGGCTTTAGTTAACCACACTGACCCAGTGCGGAATAATGGATGATAATAGTTTCAAATTAAATGATATTCAAATATGAAATTTCGTATATTCAACATTTCGGTCACGAGTAAAGGGAACGTTTATGATAATGCCCATTCTAAACACCTACATTTACCATACGTTACGCACGCACCTACGGGTACATCGTAATTTGTACATATAATAGCAATCCCCAGCCCGCTCAGACATTACCCAAACCGTTATGCAGATTAAGTGTTCTCTGTACGACATCGATTTAAAACCAGCCTCCTCTGAGCCTCCATTCGTTTTAAGGGCTCCCTTACACGGTTAACAATTCAACAGAAAATTTTACATTCCACTCGAATCTGTTACCGAAATTGCTCGAGGTTATACCTTTATTGTCATTGCTTTTACAACAATTACCATTTTAGAAGAACGTTATATTTTATATTTTTATTTGTAAATTGATTATCGTATCGAAGACGTATTTGTGATATTTGCTAAATACGGCTTTATATGTACCACCACTCATCCCAACCAAAAAATTAACTAAACTAAAGACAAAACTTCATATATTAACTAAAAATACATTTTATATCAAAAATAGTCTTGATATGAGTGATTAACGATCGATTTCCGTGCTCATATGTCATTTCAACGTGCACGAAATCATTTGCGTTGTCTAACATATTATTTTGTATCACTTTACGATTCATTCAACGAGTTACGTTTGTTTACCCACTCATTAATCAATGCTCCATACGGCTGTGACAGTCTCATCAGACGCAGTACACAAGCTACAAAGCATTAAAGTAACATGAATATATTATAATCACCGTAACACAAAGGTAGGTAGAGATGATTTTCAGCAGTACTATAATAGTTTTCCCTATAACTCGGAAATTAAAAGGAATAAAAACCCTTTTCCCTATAAATCCATAAATTGCGAAGTTAAACAGCCTTGTATCCTTCCTCAATAATTAAGCTGTCAAATGCAAAAATGATTGTTTCAATTCGATTGATAGTTCCGGAGATTAGGGGTTTCAAACAAATATTAATTAAGGTTTGTTTTGTGACTGATTGCCTTTAGTAGATATAATAATACATTTTTGTACGAATAATTCGGCACAGCCCAGGTCTAAGATGTACCGATGGTTTTTACAGACACGTGTAAGACAAATTCGAAATTATAGTGATTTTATTAAACGTCAACAAACTATGAATAAATACCAAATATAAAGAGACTATTCATTATAATTCTCTAGCAATTTAAAAAAATAACCAACTAAATCAATTTACGTACATCGGACATTCATTGAGACGTTATTGGCGAAGTTGTATTCAGCCGGACCGTTATAACGGCCAACAATGTACTCGTACAAGAGCTTGTATGTAAAACGGTTTCCTTTTGTTTGCTTTTTACGTTCGAGTAGCAAGCCCTTTGTCTGTGCAAAATTCGAAATTTGAAAATATTCTCTGATACAATGAAGTGGCGTCTTTCGTCGAGTACCCTCATGCGTAATAGGAATATTGAAATGATTTTTTTTTATAAGCTTTCTTTTTTGTTAAGTATTTTGTTGTATACCATTATGCTTACATCTTAAACACCCATATTAATCTTCTATTTGAACTAGAATTAATTTATATATTTTTTGTTTTTAAATAAGTTAACATTGCTGATAGAGGAAGAATAAATATACGCGTAGTAGTTCGTTAAGTTTGTTTTATGTATAAATATGCATACATCGCATTGTCTGACCGTGTGAACAGCGAATCAGTACATACAGTAATGTGACGTAATAAGACGCAGGCGTTGTATCGGCATACCAAGTGCGGCCACAGAGCATCTCGGAATCCATTTGTAATGTGATTCAATCTATCTCACTTACACTTTCACACGAGAGCAGTACAGAGCAGACGAAGTAGAGCACTGCCATTACACAGAACAATACTGACTTTAAGTTTAGTGACTTTACCAGTAAGTGTGTGTTCAACCAATAGATGTACTGCACTGTCATCTGTTCTGCCTTCGTGTACATCATTGTATAGGTCTACTCGTCCATTAAATACTAATTAGAGACGTTACTTGACACGTCACTTAATATGTTTAGATTATAGTGTTTATAAGATGATTTAAAGGAAGCATCCATTGTCGAGTGACTTCGTAGCAGTTGCGTAGAGGTTTTGGATACTACGAGTATTGTCTAGTAGAAACTTTTAAGTTATCAACAAACATTAAATAACGACACACATTACGTTTTGGAAGTCATCTAAGCCATAATGTATTTTTATGCCCGTCTATCACTGTGAACAGGTACTTAAACGTTTTTGTGAAAATTTTAAAAGTTCATCCACAGGAAAATTACATGTCGGACAACGATTTCTACTTACAACTTTGATGTTTTTTTTTATTAATTTTCCAAAAAGGCTTTCAAGCCTGGCGTTGTCACAGTCACGGATCGTATGTGTAAGTGTGTACCGGTGATTGATGGCGTTGTGTCGTGTGGCCCGTCTGTCTGTGCAGTTGGACCTCTGGCCCAAGTTACAAGCGACGAAAATTTAAAATGTGTACTTTATTTTTTAATTATTCATGTCTAGGGTTCCGTTTATAGCAAATAAGAAATTAATCTTTCTTCTAGTTATCTGTTTTCCACGTTGTTTGTTGAGAGTTGAGATTTATTCTGGGAGCGACGATCTATACCTTAGTTAATATTAGTCATTATGTCATTAGTCATGTCAGCTGCTATTACCGTGAGACGGGAAACGACATGACTTTTTAAATAGAAAATTATAATATTGTTTTCTTTGTTTTTACTCAATGAAAGGGATCTTAGGATTTAATAAAAGTTTTTCGCCTTTATAGTTATTGTAGTCGCTGTCACTTATGTTTTATACGGCAAGCAGTGTGGGCGCTAAATGGAATGGTTCGGCGCGATATGAAATGCTTTCAAATTTTTTTGTTAGACCGTTAGTTTTTAAAACAATTTTTTTCCTACATATTGGCTAACGACTTTTTATAATCCTACTGTGGGTTCTTAAAATGCTTGAAAAAATCTAATATTCCAAGCTAAATTATTTTGGATTTTATTCGTAAACGGTGAATATACTGTTCTAAGTCATGTGTTAATGGGAATTTCATGTTTGCAATGTTACCCTTGTTTTTTAGAAGACCCATGTTATGCTTCTGCTAATGTTTAGCACAGTTTAGGCTTCCTTTTTTGTTTATTTCCTTCTTAGTAAAGGTTATTTGTTTAATGTAATGTTTAATGTTAATGTAATTCATAACAAAAATAAAACTTTAATACAGTATTTATTTTAATGAATAAATTATTTAGTCGTCAAATCGTTATTAGGCAGCGGAGGCTAACTAGTAAAGTTTTACCGAATTCGTTTCGTACCGGATCCCCTGGGGTCTCTCCGGATTGAAATTGTTTATGAATTATTAATGTGGTCTTAGCCCACATACTTTTCTAATTTGCATGCATTTCATATTGAGATTTTATGTCCACGGTTACGGTTAAGTGATTTTAATTCAGAATTGTTATGTACATACTGTCGACCAATAGCTTGTTCCAAATAGTTAAAACTTTACCAATATTTGTAGTGTTTGGTCATTCTGATTGGTTTCATTTTTCTTTTGAATTTAATATTTTAGATATATAACGCTAGCTATCTGTCCAGCGTCAGCTTTTTGACATATAACGTTGGTGTACGGTCGAACCTAATTGTAAGCAACTTTTTGACAATAACCTTTTTTAACGTAACAAATAAAAATATTGCCTACAAATGTACAAATTGATATGTGTACTTTAAGTTTACTATAAGTATTGCGTCTGCTGTGTCCAACTTCTTACAGTTTCTCAGCAATAAGGCCACGCGTTGTCCGCATTTTAAAATATTTATAACACCCGCTCCGCTTCTGCCAAAAGCTAAAATTTTCAGCTTATTATTTTGCGTGTTTGTGTGTGTTTCTGCTTTAGCTTTGAGATTAAAGTGCTTTGCTTTAAAACTTTTTCGCTTTGCCTTTTAAATTATTAAAAACATTTGGCCGATATCCGCAAATACTGTATTTAAAGGATATGCGGTATAGTGGTAAAATTTAAAATAGCTTTATTTTTTTGCGATACGTCGAAAACCAATAGTTTGTCAAAAAAAAAATAGGAAAAACATTTATACCTATCGTTTCCTCTTATCCTTTTAAAAAATAACTATAGTTTTTATGTTTCAGGTAACAATAATTGCTGTCTTATTAGAAAAAATATCGTAAGTAAATACTTGTTTTTATTTATTTTAATATCGTATGAAATAAACATACACATATTTAGTTCAAAAAAGCATTGAGAGCCGAATCGAGGTCAGTTTCTTGAAAGTAGACACAGTAACATAATAAGCACAGTTACTTCTAAAATTAAAGAACAGGAAATGTCGCGTATACAGTCTCGTTTTACTTTAATGGATGTCAACAATTTATCTCTGCCATAACAAACTAATAATGAAATAGTTTTAAGATAAGGTTAGCTAAAGTATTTTAATCAAATAAGCACCAGAATTGACTCTAACGTGGCTTAGGTTATCTTCATCAACGACGTCGTTTTATTTCTCTGATTTCACCCTAAATTATGCTTTATTCCTTTCCACTTATGGAGCCCAAGCTAAAAAAAACTTAACCCTTAAATGGACGATTTTCACGTTTTAAAAAAATATATTTGTGTAATAGACATGTATTACTGTCTAGGAAATGTATGTATTACTGTTTAGTATGTTGTTTAAAAACATTGTCCATTTAAGGGTTAATAGATTTGTAAAAGCAAATGACGTTAGGTCATGTATGCATAATGTTAAGACGGAAACGGGGACTTCAGTCGACATTTGCAAGAAGCACAGGGCAATGTTACCTGTTGTGAAGCTATTCTATTTACATATTAAAGTCTAGTTTTATCATTTTAACAAAAAAAACATAGTGCATGCTTCGTTGTCTCAGTATCAAAAACAGTATTCGTTGCTATTGTTTTGTAGCTTGTATTGTTTAGCTGTGATTTTTTTGTCGAAACATTGTTGGAGGTACAAATACTTTACTATGAAGTATAATAGAATGATTATTATAGATACTATAGATGCGAAAACTTGTATGGATGGACATTTGTTAGCATGAATCTCCAAAACGGATCTCGATGTTTGGCACTTGTGTAGAACATAGTAATACATCGGCTACATTAAGTTTTTCGAATAGCTTTGGCAACGAATGTCGAATTTTAACCTTTGTCTTACAAAACAACAAAGTCATATTTCCTTCTTTCATTCTTAAATCTTATAATCCCTTTAATATTGTCTTAATATAACAAAATACTACATTGCAGTTATGGTGACGTAATAAAAGGCTAGTGACTCACTGATCAAATATTATAAAATTCGTTGTCAGAAGCAACTATTGTTAAGTCTGAAAGACTTAGGTCATCAACCTCCACAAGGTTTTTGGCTAAATTGTTACCGGGAACATTTCGACGTTTTATTACAATTCGTGTCATTTTAAAAACTATTTACCGATATTCTATTTAAAAATTCAATATGCTAAGTGCAAAAGCGACTATAATTTTTATCTTCATGCCCCTAATTTACACTGCGCTGCATATTGTTTTTTTTAGAACTATTTATTAATTCTAAAAGTCGTAACGGACTGGCCATAAAGCTTTAATGTCATTGAAATATTAATATTAATGTTTTCTATGCATGCACGATGCAACGCAATAAAGCTGTATAATGAAAAGTAATTTCAAATATTACGGGATAATGACTGTAATAGAATTATTTGATTTTAAGGGTGCTGTCGACCTTTTTACGCACGAGTCGTAATTAATTTTAAATATTTTATAGGGGTTAGTAATTAACATTCTGTTAAGTACTTTCTGTTTATTTAATTTCATATAAATGGGTCTGTCGACCTATTTTATATACCACTTGAACTAAAACTCCGATCTTGTAACTAGGTTAAGAAAACTATAGAAATGAAGTCAATTAAGAACTCAAGAACTCGACAAATGAATATACGGTTTATATATTTTTTCATCGGATTTTTAATTAATTATAAGATTGGAGTTTACATATTTATTCATTTTAGAAATCATGTCTCTTATTTGTATTATCCAATATATACAATAGTTTCATATCCACTGCGAGAAGACTAGAAAAAAGACCCATTACTCTGTAAATATTGTCGTTCACATTTTTATCTTTTTTTGATCATGAACTAATTTTGTCAAAGATGTGAATTGACATTTAATTAATTAATCACTCCTATATGTTACCATTTCCAGTATCCATATTGTGAAATGAGTCCATTCACACCGTATCTTGTTAATATAATTCGCGAGTCTAATTGACTGATGGGATGCCTTCAACCGATTGCATAACGTGTTTCGATCTTTTATGAACCCATTAAAGTTATCTGAAACTACTTTTATTTTTAAAGTTGAAAATTAAACGGCCCCTAATCGACCATTTCCTCCGACCCGAAAAGTTCAAGTGGTTACCGTGTCTAATTTCTTCTGGGAACTGCACTCGAAGTTATTTCTATGCTTTAATTATTAAACTTGTTTATTTTCAAACTATATATTAGTGGGCAGCAAGAATGTAGGTTAAGCTATAATTTTTACAAAAAATACTGCAGCCATTTCCTGAATGATTATGTTTTCTCAATAAAGATTTGCGGACTTGTAAAACTCGTTGTGATTTGAATGAGTTCGAGACATCAAATAATAATGATTTTTAGATAATGACAGAAAAATGCGAAAATTGTAGTTCTTTATTGTAGAAATGAGCAACCTACAAGGAAGGAACTATTACTATAAGTGGGTTAACGGCGTCAAAGACCATATATCTAAAGATTTACGCCAACAACGGAACTTTGTTTCACAAAGTGGCGATCATGACACCCCGGAGGAAAATCAGGGCGCTGATATCACGCGGTGAGGTTAATGAAACATTTCGCACGAGCGAGCTGGCTACTTACGTATGTATGTAAAAGGGTGCCAACACAACCTCCCGCTTTTCAAAACTTTTGACGTGACTTGATTAGTTTCGCGACTGCCGGCTGCCGGGTGCCGGCTAACTGGATTTTCGGTTTAAAATTGACTATGTATAAACTTAATGCCCTATCGGTTTGTTCATTCTTATCGCAGTACAGATACATACATAGTATATTTTTAATCAATTTATAATATCAACAGAATGGTTGGTAGTGACGTGACTTAGAAACAAACTACTCTACAACAAGTTGGCCTTAATTGAATATTAAACCACAAAAAACTCAGCAAGTTAATTCAACGTCTTTCCATTAAGTAAACGTCAAGCTGCATAAAATCCATTACCACTAACAGAATCAATTAAGGGCTCGCAATATTACGTAATGGATAAAACAACAATTTTCGACTCAACACCGACCAATACTGTTAAGTGCATCATTTGCTGTAGTGCACTGTTGACAACGCATACGTCACTTAATGTCCTTTAAAACTGATTAATGCCAATATAAACTTTAAACTGATAGCAGTAAAGTGCTGTATACAATGTAACTATCGATCATTCGAGTCATCCATCATGTGCGAAAGTATTCGTGAAGCGTCGGAACTGTTTACGAAACGTATTTCCCTAATTAATTAGGGACGTCTAAACAAATTAAGTTCTGGTACGTACCGGTGTTAAAGTGACGTGAAGTGACGTAAGAAGTGATGTATATTTTGGATTTGGTGTTGCGATTTTTATATGACTAATAATAGTATTAATTAGGTTAAAATCATTTGGTATTTTATCTTTTAACTTTTTGAATTACGTTACATTTTGTTATTGGTTAATTTTATTTAACGTTACTATTTGTTAATGTTAAATTTTCGTTTATTTTATTAAGCCAATATAAATACAATCGTCTTTATTTAAATTATACGCGGAATATAAATATATTTTCACCCGAGCTATCGCAAATAAAAGCAGGTGTAAAATTCCACAAAAGCACATTTTACGTGCTATACGATGTATAGTCAAGGACGTTAATTTCCGACCCATTTCGGTATAAAGTCTTTGGATGCTCATAACGCAATTAAGTCAAAAAGTCATAGCAACATACAGTTAAATTATAGCTCTTATTTTATCATTTTGCTGTATGATGCTCGTAAGTGGAAAACGAATTAAATTCTTTGACTACATGCTGGTTTAATCAGTTTAAACAAAATGAGCAAGCCCTCATTGCGGGGACGGATGACCCAATCAAAAAGCGGTCGGGCACAATGGGACACGTCTGTAATTTACTTGCATTATTAATAATGTTAACACGCCAAATTATTCTTAATACTTATTAATTTAATGCTTTCAATTGATTGCCTGTTTCGGTACGTTTTGTTCGTTGATTTTAATTAATAATTTACAAATACATGATTTACCTATGTGGTTTTATTTGTTTGGTTTTCTTTTTTCATCAGTGCGAACTCATTGATGTCAAAACCAAATGTAAAACTAGAGCAATTGGCGGTGTTAGTCTGCACTACAGAACGTCAGGAACGCAGGCGCCTTGTGTCGGCGTTTGATGGAGTCGACGTTTTCCGACCGAGTAGGAAAGGCAGGAGAACACTTCTCTTGTGGCTGTCAGCTGGTTCAATCGCTTTGGTGCTATCTCCGTTGGCACTTGCGGACACGTCAAGGAGGACATCATCATCATCAATCGTTGGAACTATCACGTGTACCTAACGTTGCTGTTAATATGAACTCTGCTACCAACGAAGAAATATTTCTCCCGCCGTCATATTTTTGTATACAATAACCTTCGCGGTGCGCTTGTTAAGCGGTTTTCAATGGATGGAATCGTCACACGATGTTGATACACACGAACAGTTGTACACATTGATTGTTCTTTATGGGACACCGCGGCCGCTACAAGTGTTACGAGCAAGCCATGACATTATTTTATTGTTACAATGAAATGCTAAAATAAACTATAAGCTACACAGTCAAGACTAGTTCAAATGTTATGAATTTGAGACTTATTTCTTAGAATTAAAAATATTTATAAACACACACATAGGTAAGTACTAAGAATTCTCACATTGTAGCTATTGTGGCTACTATGCTGGTTCCCACTCAGAAGTAAGTACCTAAAATATGTCATTTATAAATATTTTATTTTAATTAAAGTAAGAAAGTAATTAATTAAAGTGGTACAACTACTCGTGGCTTTACCGTGGGTTTCACATCTCTACAAAAACAGATATCAAAGTGTTTTACTAGCCAGAAATACAGAGGTTACAGTGTGCAGTGGAAGCCCACGGTTAGAATAAGACGTAAATAAGATACAAAGGCTGTTCTGCGGCCGCGACTTAGCTTGATGACACTCTGGATGTATGTCACGGTCCTACTGTGAGTTGTCTCCCTGCGCCAAAGTAATAGGATGTTTAGAAAATCTTATAATGATACGTATCACAGTATGTTGTGTGGAATTAAATCCTGATTAAAAAGTAATGATGCAAATACTGTTGCACATATTAATTTCATAAAATAGGAGACTAGAGCATAGAGAAGCTACTTGTGGTAGGTAAAACACCGAGGGTAAGTGACCACGCGGCTGCTCGCCGACCAGATGTAGCGACCAGGTTAAGGGTCAGGCGTTATCCAATTTTTACGTAATCGTGAGATACGCGCTGGAGCGAAGTCGGTGGAAGGAATTCATCCAGTCCAGTACCAAACCTGACCACGATCTTCAGATATGAAGGGCCGACTACAGAGACAGAGAATTTCATAAAAAAGTATGTTTATCATTAAGAAAATAATTTAAAACACGCATGATAAATGTTTAACAATTCCTTTTTATTCCAGTAGCGAATAAAGCGGAAATAATAAAACGATAAATTTGCCAGCTGAAGCGAAGCATGCACAGACATAACCGCGCGTGTTGCACTATAGGGAAACCATATTTAACATGCCACGCAGCTTGCCAACAAAGCCATGTTGTGGACGCACACACTTGCCAAACATTGCCGACTAATAAAACAATTGACTGGTTATTCTCAATAATTTATTTTCAGAAGTATTATTCTGAATCTATAATCAACAATTCAGAGATAATAAAGATATAAAGATAGAAACTATGGTTTAATTATTTAAGTTAAAAAAAAACACCCAAAGTTACTTTATACGCATTCTAGGCCTCTCTCCTGAGACACGGTGTAAACTAGTTCAGGGGGTTACCGAAAAAACATGCGCTACAAAGCGATTCGATAGCGAACATCAAAAATTTATGGAACTGACAATGACTTTCGATATCCTACACGTGACAAGCACGTGACTTATCGAATGTCATCGTCAGTTTCATACATCTTTGTCGAACCCATCAGCGGTATCGCCAATCGAAAGATACTTTGGGTGACCCCGCAGGAGGGAAAGCCCCAATTATATTGGTAAAAGTGTACTAATAAACGTTTTATTTATTATTTTATTATTCTAGCCATACTTATCGACTTATCAATTGGCTTGTGTATACTATACGTAAAAAGCTATCCGTTGTTCTATGTTTGACTCTCATAGAATTGTCCCTTATAAGGCTTATCGCGCTTGCAGTATATTTTCTATTTTGCGCACATCCAGTCCAATACAGTTGTATGCGAGTGGGAGCAGAAAAGCTCAAATAACTGTCAGACGGCACGCAGTAAAGTATGCAAAACATGGCCCGTCAAGACCCTCAAGGTTGAAATCCGATAGTGGGGTAAAAACTATGATGTTTTTAGAACTATGATAACCAAAAGATTGAGTTTTTGTCTGATAAATATGTAGCTTCAAACTTCCAAAAAATTGTTATAAAGTATTAGGCCCCAAAGTTTACTTATTTATTATTAAGTTATTAGAAAGGATATTCTCACCCTGTCTTAGAGAAGCTAGAAATCTAGTTACTCTGTATAACAAGGACTGAGTGCTTGATCCGCATTATATATTCGATTCGCAGCTCGCTCGAGGAAACATAAATCTTCAAGGATGTTCCTAAATCAGTTTTTGTCACAGAAACTGTTATTTACGACTACACTTATGGTAAAAATTTAAAAACATATTGGATTACATATCGTTAATTTTAAACTGTGTGTATTTAGTTTATGTTATTAGTAAAAGATGTGTATTTCCGAAATATACAAGTTTTATTTTAAGTATTAAAAACGACCTCATGTTTTATCAACAGAATTTACTTCAAAATGTAGCTTAGTATAATATCCAAAATATATTCATATTTGTATGTAAAATACTCGTACTTCCCTCACGAACCGGAATAAACTTACCAAATTTATTAGCAAATAGAAAAAGAATAATGCAATTTTAAAATGCTCTACAAAACAGTTCTAAACAAGTTCAATGTAGTTTACAGAGTATATGAGCCGCGAAGTTCGCCAAGTCTGAACGTAACACGAGAAATGTACGAGTAAATTCCATCGAGATTGAATGATTTATTTCCGTCGTCAATGCGATCTTGTATTGAAAGGTCGTTTTTTTATTTGTCGTAAAGGGATTTACGAGTCCGCCCCCTCCCCGCCCAGTCTCACCTGAACAGGACTGGATCACGATTACCCCAACTCAATCTTTGTATACCGAGTTCTTTTCACATTCGCATGTTGTTTTCAATTTCGTAGCAAAAGTACGACCCTGGTAAGAATTTAATACCAGATTACTGACGATATAAACGGAATTGAAAGTTAAATGATAATTCCCTATTTATTGCTTTTAGTATTTCTTTTAAATTTGATCTCCGTTGCATTCATATTTCTTTTAAAATGTTTTTACATGTTAATCGGCCACAATTTAGTTAATAAAGGACCCACAGAAATACATAAAATGTTTCTTAATATAAAGTTAATTCGAAACATTATTAATATGTCATCGACAAAATATTTAATTGAATTATTTTTATAAAAAAAATATTTTTAAAACATTCAGCTTAGGGCCATAATTAACGTGGGTGTTTTTGTTGAAGGCCATTCAACATGTCGGCTCCAGTGCAACAGGAACAGGATTGTTGCAGATTCTTTTTGTGCGCTCCCGCTTGACAAATTACATAGGAGAAAATTAAAATTTGCGACTAACAATATAACTGAGAATTGTTTTTCTACTGTCAGCGTATACTAATAATATGGACTACATTTTCTCTCTTACTTTCGTCTTAGTAATTTTAATAAATTTTATTTAATAAGTTACGATAGGCTGCCATTGATTTAGGCATAAAATCCGATCGATCCCGATGACCAAAAAACTTGTAAGCGTTTCTTAATTTTCAATTTAGCTCTGATCTCTGCCGCGTTATTACTTACGGCCTTTTATTAAATTCCCTTCATACGACAAATTCGGACTTTTTTTGCGACGAAATTGGAAACACCTTTCATAATCCCGATAAAAAGAAATATCTTCATACAACACAGAAATTGGGTTTCCCCGATATTTGTGTTCGGGATCGAAACGTTTTAGGAAACGGATGAACTTGTACAATCAGCAAAACAGTTGCGTAAGAATACGAAAATGGATACCGTTTAGAAAATGTTCGTTTCTTTGTATATTCCATTGGTATAATCTTATCCAATATATTTTTTATATTTTGCATACTTTCAGAAAATATTGCTATTTTTAACATTGTATTTTGTACTGTAGTTATGTTTGCCTGTCGAGCTTATTGTTAATTAAACGATAGAAATTGCATTTAATAATTTAATTGGCACGTGGGATTCAAGTCGAGAACGTGCAGAATGAAACTTGAGTGGTCTGTAGCGAACCTAATTTATTATGTACTATAATGTAATTTACTATGCAATTTTTCCAACTCTAAAACTCGCAAAGTTTCCTTCACGGGTAATACACTCAGTAAATGACACACACTTGTTTCGGTGCCGGCTTTTTGTAGAGTTATAAAGCTACGTTAAAAACTAAACCGAGAAAGTTTATTTTTCGCTTTGATGCAAAACTCTTTTTGTTATGTTTATTGTTTTGTTACCCTTCTGTACTTTTGTACCTCTTTATTGTTTTACAATATACGAGAACAAATCGGCTTTTATTACGTGATTATTAAGCATTATATTTATAGCTTATAATTTTTTTCATTTGTAAATTGTTTGTAAAACCATTTCCATATTGCTCTCTTAAAGTGGCTCGCCTTTTGGCAACAATACAACACTGGGATATAGTTTCTTTCTCCAATAATAAATAAATCTAATTAACATAGCTGGTTCATACATTAGCTTCCATTTGCATTATTATGGTCTTGTTAATTCACTTTAACATTTATTATGATTAACTTATTATATTTGTAACGTTGGTAAAAGAATAAAAAGCATCGTGACGTCATCATAGACCAAACGCCATTAAATATTAATTGAAGCTAATGAGTGATATTTGTGACATGATGACGGCGATCCAACCATATAAATAACAGATTAAGAAAACCTAATTTAGTTTAACCAGTAAGCCAATTAATCGGTATGATTCGTATTGTTAAATTACATTTATAACAATGCTGCAACCTTATTGGCTTTCCTTATCCAAGTACTTGTATAAAAACATGTTTATTTGCTCATTTTTATATGAAAAAATAGACACACCAATATTTTTATTTTATCAAGCGAACTTTACTATAACGCACCATTTAATGAGTAAAACACAAAACATCTAATTAATAACCTTTTTAATTATAGTCGGACATCTGAGCGGTATTATCTATTTGTTGATGTTAAATATAAATAAATCAATATTGAAATAACATACTAGATTATTTAGAGAGTTCTCGAACGATTACGGTCGCTTGTAAATTATGGATTCAGAGACCAAACTGATTTACTTACATCCGCCCTGATTTGTACTTCCAACGATACGATTTGAATATGTAAAGTAGTACAGTGATAAAGCCTTGGGGCTTTGTTTGTTGTAACTGTTTTTCTTTATCAGTATCTTTAAAGCAGTTTGTAAACTAATAGTAATAGAAAGCTTTCGTATTTCTGTATAACTACGTAACATCTTGTGGTCTTTTTCTATGTGCTTTGTCTCTTTCACTCATATTAGTTCTTGTAGTTGTCTTGATACATACAGCAACATCTGGAAAAAAATCTATGTCCTATGTTTAGCTACTTAAAAATATTTTATCTCTTAAAATCCATTTGAGTCACTATATTTTTATGAGCTCTTTGCTCGTGCATGCAAGTCACGATAGGCACTTGCTATTTCAGACACTAGATTCAAAGCGCTGAATATAGCCCAGTAAAAGGTACGTATTGGCGTCAGAGAAGTCAAACAAAGGTTCGGAACGGCGCGACCACGGCCCGGCTACAATGGTACTCGTGGATGTCTTTTTATACGATTTGCGTGACGGGGTCAGAGCTTGGGGTCATTGTCTATGCGTCCTCTGTTATCTTTACGTTATATTCTTTTATGCTGTCCTGTTTGTGGTATTATTAAGCTACAGAATAATTTGTGATAATTTCGACAGTATTAAATATTTTACCGTAGGTTTCTGCCTTCAATATCACTGTATAAAGGCAAGATGTCTTCGCGTAAAATCCCTGAAAAACCATAGATGAAAATTTGTTTTTGTACTTGAATTTCATCAATAGAAACGAACGCTAGTACTATTTCTACAACCAATCATTAGATGAAATTGTTGTTGAAACACACAGTTTTGTTTTTAATTATGAATTTATTAAGTAACATGTAACGTGACTCGTATAATTATATGCATTTCTGTTGGTACACAGAACTGGGAGCGTAGGGCCGGCTTCGTGACTATAATAAAAGAACTCGAAAGTCGTAGAATAAATATTTGTTAAGCCGTCCGTGTACACTGCGAAGATAACCCCTCGCTGACTCATTCAACGGCCCTCCTTATTATTATTTTTAAATTTAAACAAGGAATTTCTCTACTTTTAATTTTTCCTTGTTAATATTTGCACACTTGCAACACATTTGTCTCTATTTTTTGTATACTAAGGTACCTTTATCCCATTGTAGTCGTATAAGTCTTCGGTTTACTAGAGTATCTAGAGAGACAAAGAGATGTGTTTTGCCGGAAAGGTGACATAATTAAGAAGAGAGTGATTCAAATGATGAATGATTGATCGATTTTGAATAATAAAACTTGCGCTGACATTTCTTAGAGTGGGATAAGGAAAGTGAATTGATGTTTTTCACGCAATAATTTAAAACATACATAAAATGGTATTTACTCGTAGCATATCTAAAACCGGCTAGAGACGTTCAGTTTTTTAACTTCACGTCAATTTGAACTACACAGTCGAACAGTACAGTTCTCAGTTTTGTCTACACACGTCAGTTTTTACTGCGCAATCGAACTGTACAGTTAAAACTGAGCGTCTGTAGCCGCT